>VCRD01000616.1:69953-130939 GCA_006783055.1 Trinorchestia longiramus | reverse complement strand
TCACTCCAAGCTCCATTACTGGCATCACTCCAAGCTCCATTACTGGCATCACTCCCCTCTCCATTACTGGCATCACTCCAAGCTCCATTACTAGCATCACTCCAAGTCTCACGTAAGGACAAGATTCTTACTGGAACCGTAAATGTCGATTTCGATATTTCGGCTGGTGTGGAGGAGCCGTGGAATGTTCTTTTGGACGACTTGATTTTATGGAAGTGAAGCGAATACATACACAGGCGTACACACATACAAACATACATACATACATACATACATACATACATACATACATACATACATGCATACATACATACATACATACATACATACATACATACATACATACATACATACATACATACATACATACATACATACATACATACATACATACATACATACATACATACATACATACATACATACATACATACATACATACATACATACATACATACATACACACATATAAATATACATACATACATACATACTCGTACATGCAATATATGCCTCACATGTATCAGGAACTGTTCAAGTCTATGCTGCAGAAGTTGAGTCAGTTGACCACGTAGCTTCAGTCGGTGACTTTCAAGGCACAGAGAAGGTTTGATAGCATCTAAAATATGCAGTCTTCTAAAAGAATAAAATCACTTTAGAAGTAATGAACTAAATTTTTCCAAACCTAGCTCCAAATATTGAGAGTAATTCTCCCAGTTCTATAGTATATATTTCTGAAAAACATTTACCAGGTATTAACGTAGATCGTCTGAAGTATTTGAAAGATCTACAAATGATTTACAATAAGATTTGAAGGATAATATATCAAATTATCGACGGTTTTTTGGAATGACTGATTGTAACGTTCGGACTACCTCCCATTTTGTGTGCATGAAATCTTCATCAGAGCTAACAGAACTTGTTGAATATTTCAGTGCTAGCACAAAGGCCTCTGCGTCATCTCCTTGCCTCTCTGCCTGTGCACTTGAGCGCACCCTCACTTCCGCCCAGTAACCATAATAACAAACTGGAAGCTAATCCAATAGAAAACTAAAAATTGCGAGAACATTAAACGGTCGAATCATTTCTCGGGAGGATCGTTTCCCGAGTTGGGAATATGTTCAATATCTGCTCCCTCAGAAGCTCTTCAGCTCTCTGCCATCTAATCAATTAATTCGTGCAGTCAGAAAATAGAGGAGCAAAGTTCCTCGTGTTGTTAGTTCAGTTAAACTCGTTTCCTAATCTGTCGCTATAAATTCAGTTTCTGTTTCAGCAAGACGTGGGAGAAACCTCGTCAGTCGTCACAGCGCTGGTTGGACTCACCTGCTTGGACTAAATGAAGGCGATGTCAGCTTGTAATGGTGAAACTTAAAATGTCTCATAATAATTAAAGAAAAATATTTAGTTTCTTGCTTTGAGCATATCAAATCCTTTGATGAAAAGGCTCAAAATTTTTGAAATCATGTTTGACTGGTTACTTACATTTCCCAGGCATAACGTAAAAATAACAGAATGACGTTCAATAAACTGAAAGTTGTCTTTGAAAAAGTTGTGGCTTTCCAAATTAAACCACGTGACAACTCATGTTTCATTGACAGGAATTAGTTAGTGAAGTGGCTCATGCTGAGGTGCAGTGGTCTATTAAAAGCTTCAATGGTCCATAACGAGTTAGTGTAGTCAATGAAGAACACCACTCACTATGGTCTTCTTCATAGAAGATCATGCCACCGCACACGTAAAGTGGTGGCATCAAGAGAAAGTGACCGATGAAGAGGTGAAGTGATCCATGAAAATATGAAATAGCTAGTGAAGAGAATACTGTCTTCGTATTTTTCATGCTAGCAGTTATTTTATGAATAAGATTTTGGAGATTTCAGAATTTTTGAAATGCTATTTCTATTCGCTCAAATTATTGATATGCTTCCAAAACTAAGTTCGCGTTACGGAAGACATTTAAAATAGCAAATTATCATTATAGTTTTCAATGTTGTTGAAAAAATACTTAACTTTATACTAGTTGAATATATCTTCAGCTAGGTGTTAATGATGGTTATTGTTTAAACTATCAAGATTATTCTTTTCTATGTTGTATAAGTTTCAAAAAGATAGTAGTAATTACTACAAAAATACAACAAAAACGTTTAAAACTTTATATGTGCTAAACAAATAAGAAGCATAAATTATGACATGTAATTCACTAAACAACGCATTGAGATAATTACTATTTAATGATGTACATTTGCATAGCAAGGTTTCTCAGAAATCGTGTTTCTGAATAAACACGAAACACACATGAATACCAGACAACATGTATTGCGTCTACAGCTATCAGCTGTGTCTGTAAACACAGCATCAACAAAAATGTCCATACGAAGAAGCCTGTAGTGAAGGGTTCCTCATATAAAGAAGGAAATGTAAAGCACTAATGCAGAATTCGACTACAGTGACGGATGAAGAGGAAAGAGAATGATGTACCAGAGTTGTTCTATTGATCCTGCCTGTGATGAGCAAGTCAGTGCTTCTCCTTGCCTAGGTCTACACTACAGAATGATGATAAGCTCCTTTATTTACTGAGTGTACAAGAGCTATGTGACGCGCAAACTAAGCGTATGTTTAACTCTAGTTTCAGTGCATCAAGCAGTGACACCCCATAGAGGAAAATGAGAAATGAAGGAGACTTATGAAGTGCAGTCGGTAGTGATGATTCAATCCTAAATAACGTATGTGCGGCAGCCACGAGCACACTCACGTGTTCTCATTTTCGTACCGCCTTTAGTGCGCGAAACTCAAGTGTTATTCTGCAGTAACTTTATTCTATGATGCACTAAAATTTATGAGATACATGTTAATAAGAGCACTTATTTACATTGTTGGTTCCCAACACATGCATTGCTTCGGACTTTTCACCATCCAAAATTCTGCTGAAGCTAACTTTCGTATTTTATAAAAGGTTCAAAATCAGTCTAATTTATTAATACATGCCAACTATTTCATGGGCAGAATTAAATAAACTTAATTATCAAATATTTAGTTCATCCTATTTCATAAAAGTTTTATCTATTTTAATTATCATATTAGCAGCGAAACTCATAGGTTACTTTCTTGTACATCAATAACAAATATTGTTTCAGAAATGCGTACAAATGTTTCCAGCAAATATATTTGGCATCAAAATAATACTAACAAATATACATGACATCTTTCGACACCTAAAATCTAGATTGCATCGGAAGTTCATTAGGAAAAATCCCTCGATTGTAGTTTTGTTAATGAAGCTGATTAAAAAAGTAAAATTCTACATGGTGTAAATTCCATCCATTTCAACTGCTTACTATTATTTTCATGAAAATGTTGACAAATAATACAACATTCTGACAAAATACTACTATAATTGGTGTGTTATACAACACAAATAAATTTGACTAATGCCTTTGCAGTCTTCTCATGACTTTAAAACTTGGATGCTGAAACTGGGTAGGAAAACTGACATTTATTTGAACATAGGAATAATTTTTTATTATTGTATTAACGTTTCAATTAAATAATCACTCATATCAAGAAGATCTAAAATTGAACTTGTTTTTCGAAAGAACATGGAAAACAAGTCCTGTATATTCAGCAGTGATTAAACCAGTAGTCTTTGATGGAACGCGGGTAGCCCTCGACAGGCTTGATGTTCATGTTGTCGTACTCCCAGAAACTGTTGCCCTTGAAGAAATACGACACTGCTGGAAGAGAAAACAAACTCGCGTCAGCAAGTCAGAAGCAAGGGTCTGTCTCTCCATCAAGTCATGTCGTCTGTACGTAGTATCCATTTCAGCCTGACACACGCAATGCACGAGGTTTGACATCCCTCACCGCACACATCACACGGCATTCCGCTGCAAAGAAGGCGCTCGTTGGCAGCTTGTATTGTGTAGATCTCCAGCGTTTAACAAAGAAAGCACTGTTTCGAGGCATAAATTTATCCCATGAAATAATATGTATATTTGTAATGTTCTTACATATCATACTGACTCAACAGAAGAAGTGTCATGATAAACAAGCCTGTAAATTGAGAGTGAATGAGGGCGGTATTTCTGCAATAAAAAAAATCATACCAGAAAACTAAAGGGCGAGAATATGTTTGCATTTCTACGGAAAATACATACATAAGCGTACCACCAGTGCTAAAGAAAAAATGTTGTCAGTAAACGAGAGGGAAAAGGTGAAAAATTTTCTGCAATGCTCTGAGAGAACTGCGACGCAGCCGCGAGATAATGTACATTTGTGTCAATAAACACCAGCGCGACGACAAAACTTCTTCTGAAAAAGTAAAGAAAAATGCCTCAACATTATATAAGGTTTTTGAGCTCGGAAGTTGTGCTACGCAGTTGTGAACAGTAATGATTAGGGGAGAACATTAGCGAGAGAAATACAAGCTGAAAGTGACAATGCAATCATGATACGGTAGTTCCAGGCGGCGATGTCTTGGCCGGTGTATTGTGGAGCAGCTTTAGTGTAGTGCGTACATACGAGTACAGTCTCAGGACTAGTTTAGCTGCTTAGCGTACAGTCTCAGGACTAGTGTAGCTGCTTAGCGTACAGTCTCAGGACTAGTTTAGCTGCTTAGCGTACAGTCTCAGGACTAGTGTAGCTGCTTAGCGTACAGTCTCAGGACTAGTGTAGCTGCTTAGCGTACAGTCTCAGGACTAGTGTAGCTGCTTAGCGTACAGTCTCAGGACTAGTGTAGCTGCTTAGCGTACAGTCTCAGGACTAGTGTTGCTCCTTAGCGTACAGTCTCAGGACTAGTGTAGCTGCTTAGCGTACAGTTATAGGATAAGAGGTACAAGGTGATGTATTATTACTTATCAGTCACAAGACGCTGTGGGATGCATAAAAACTACCATGCGTCAAGTGCTTACAATTTGAGTAAACATCACAATTCATTTGTCACTGAATCCAAGGTGTCGTATTCCTAGTCGTGTTCGTGAGTGAGCTATTCTTTTCCTATTTTTTTCTAATTGGTTATGTTCGCTTCAAAATATTAGCTTTATGTTTCTCTGGCTCTTCCAAAGCATTGTATGAATAATTATTTATGCCTAAGAAGAAATACTGTGCATTCAAATTTGAAAAGTTGCTTGAACAAGTTTTTCTGTACCAGTAACGATTCATGACAGTTACCTATATGCAATAAAAAACGCAGATTAAAAAGAATTTTTTAAAGCAGTTTCAACGAACTGGAATACTGAAATCACAATACTTTCAAAAAGTCTCTTGCTCAAAGAGATAGTCTGACTGAAGTCCAACGTACTTGTACAATAGAATAGAATAGAATGAGGCTATAAAACGAACCTTCGGGCCCATTCTTGGGTCGGATAATTACTTCGATAATTATTCGGTTGTTTACCCAAGTCCCATGCCGTATTTCTAGCCACGTCAACCATGTCGGCAGCGGGATTCGAACCCGGGTCTTTCCGCTCGCAAGCAGATTCGCTCACCAGTCGACCAAGCTGGTGATACGGCTACTTCTGTTCAAACTTGAACAGCTACTTCTGGTGTACAAACTTGTACAGCTACTTCTCGTGAACAAACTTGTACAGCTACTTTTGGTGTAGAAATTTGTGTAGCTACTTCTGTTGTGTAAATTTGTACAACTACTTCTGGTATTCAAGCTTGTAGAGCTACTTGTGTTGTGCAAACTTGTAAGTTGGTTCTGAAATATTATAAATTGATATCGTCGTCTTATTATATTCATTCATAACTTATATTTCGAACTAAATTTGCTTAGAAATTAGTTGTATTTTAATCGATCAGCTCTAAATTTATGTTTCCATATGCAATCTGTGACAACTAGCAATTTTTTATAATTTTTTGCTACAAATAACAATTAATATACATATTATGTCTTCCTAATTAGTTAGTCATTTTCTGAATCACATAAACTTCATGAAAACCCGTTTTTTCAATTAACTTTAATAAGTTCAACTAATTGAATTTTTTCTGTTTTTCGCTGGATGTTGGCCCATCAAGTTTGAAGTTTGGAGACTGGGTGGGACATCCTCTCACTGACTGGGACTGCGTCCATAAATTTTGTGAATTTCGCTCTCGACAGTTGCGTTATAGCGACCCCGTAAATCTACGAACGTCGGGCTATTATGACTATTTGATTTAGTCAATTTTTCCATGATGACGTATGTGGATTAATACTTGTATTTTCGAGTAGCAATGATAAAACATAAATTAATGAAGCCAACTTTGTCGCCAAAACACTCTCAGACTGGAATAAAGCTTATAAATCAAAGCTGCTTGTCGGGCTAGAAACAATAGCCTGTTAAGAAAGTTTGCAAATTTTTAGAGGCAATGTTGGCCTTTCAGCCCCGTGCGAAAACCCTGGCTTGGTGCCCTACTCTTCCTTCATGACATCGACTGTGGCTTCTACATTGGAGCTCTGCTTCCCTTCTTGACATGAACCCATGCCCTGCACCACTGCTCACCAGCGTCCCAGGTGTAGGCAGCGTCCAAGTAGCTGGGGACTCCGTGCCAGCGTTCCATGGGCTGTGGATAGCCATTGTCCATCCTTCCCACCGCCTCGTCAAAACGCCAGTACTCGTCGTGTCTGCCGTCCAGTAAGAATGGAAGTGATATTAGTAGAAATGATGAATAAACGAAGAAATTATTAATATTGTCAAAAGAAATTTTAATTTATATTTGATACCGCAACTACAAAAATATTAAATGGTGGCGAGTGCGATATAAGCATGAATACAACACGTTGTTGGCTGTCAGCAATAATTCAGGAGACGAGCGGCATCTCTCAGCGTCTTGTGCACTGCTTGTTTTGTCTCAGCGAGTCCTAGCTGATAGAACAATTTTCTCACCACAGCAAAAGGTTTACAGGTCTGTGTTGTTGGTGATGCAAGCAGTATTTTTATCGTCAACGTGATGACACAAATCCCTGTTGTCAAAAAAAGGTACTCATACCGCCAACTACTATTGCTAAATAGTAGTAAATGTCCAAACTTTTAATAGGTTATTAAAAGACACGAATACTTATTTATGACTAATAAATATCTTAACTCATGAAATCTGACCCATCGCGACTTATTGTGGGCTTCAACTGGATGCAGACATGAAACTACTATCGACCGCTAGAGGTCTGTCGAACACCAGTGGCGCTCAGTATATGTATGTAGTGTTCGTTCTCGTTCTGGTAAACGTTTCTATTCACATATATTAGGATAAGAAGGTCGATAAAACATTCATTACGATGTAAACATGTGAAAAAAATTATTTGCTGTTATTTTTGTTGTTTGTACTATCCGATTATTGTGAAAAAGGTTAACCCTGTGATTACAAAGGAAAATTTTGAAGTAGGCGTAGAGCTGAACTAAGGACGTGCTCGGACAGCGGTACACGAGGACAGGAGGTCAGGGGTGTACAAAGAAGCACAAGTTGACCTCGTAATGCTCAAGGCTTTTTTTATCTTTTCATCACTAAGGACACTGTGGCTTTGTACTTATCCATACCTTTTTTATGGTCATTCATTTGTGTGGCAATGAACTTTCCTGTCAATACCATCTATAGGACAATAGGAGGTATGAATTAACTTATTGGGAATGGGTGCAATTTGATTGAGTGAATTTGCAGCAATGTGAAGATTCATCGAAAACTTTTATGGTTTGTGTGTTCGACTCAATGCGCGTCTATTGATGTAATTCCTAATAAAAGCAGCTAATCGTTAATTAAAATCATAAATTGTATGCGATGCTATCCCAGTAACTTTTGGCAGTAGTCACATATTTCATCATTATAAACAGACCGTGGGCTTCATTAATGTGTTTTTTTATGATACATAAAAATGCTCAAATTTTTGACACATCGAAATACACAGCCATAACTCACGAGCCATCACTTGATTTTTGCTACTTGCTGGTAAGCTAATAGTATAAAATTAGCAAAGACATCATCTGAAGTTTCTGGTTCAGAACAGCGAGGCTGGCGATAGCTGCGTCACGTGACTGAGGCTGCTAGCGCTGCACACTGCTGACTCAAAACCGAGCAAAAAAGCTGGCATTTCTGGAGAGTTTGTTCATTTATGACTCTCAGGTTATGTTGTACGTGTTATACTGTGACCCAGCGTTATGTTCACCCCCATCTCCTGGGTGACATAGGGGGAGAGAGAGAGTGTGCAGTAACAGCTGTGTCATGCTTGAGCAGGAGCTGCTACTACCGTAATGGGAGGAAGACCTGCCTTTGTTACGCCCGCACTCAACGTTTAATAAAAATTAGGCCACTACGCTTAACGTTTTTATGAACAAATATGCCCAAAATCTCTACGTAAGAATTAGACCAATTTATCAAAATTGAACATCAGTACATCGTGGTAAAGGGAGTTCTACGTGAGTAAAGTTAGTAAAGGCAACCGTGAAATGCAGCCCGCAGACAAGCACGTTATCTGGGCAGGACTTGAAGTGATCAAGCTGGTCAACAAGGTGTTATCTGCTCCAGCTTCTTCAACCCATCCCTAAAGAGCACACTTTATGTTCGTTGGACATTCGCTGCTCCTTCTTATTGGTTCCTGCCGGTATAAGATCGGTGTTCATCTCAACTATTTTCTCCAAGATGACAATTGAGTATCGGCTTACAACACAGCAGAAGGTCCACAAGCACGCGCGATGATGTCCGGATCAAGAAAATTGGGCAGAGTGGTTTGTTCCCGGAAGTCAGAGATCATTTTGCAGTATTTTTACTAGATCCCAGCTTTGTGTGTTTCATAAACTCCACAGTTTTAAGGGCGATCAAGTTGGTTAGTTCCTCTGTGTGAAGGTACGATACCATAATATAATATTATATTGACTCGTAAAAGTTTCTTAGCAGTATAACATCATTTTGAAACACACAACGTCTTCTGAGCTGCTCCTGTGACTACCATGCATGAGTGCAAGGTCATTTTTTGAGCCTGATTGCATCTGTGCAAGTAAACTTGACAACTTAGATGGAGTCCATGGGGGTATGTGGCTGCTGCACATAATGCAAGGCAAAATGAATCCAATACTTCATTTGTATTGTCGAGAAATTCAAATGTGCTACCACAAATTAACAGTAGATTTCTATTTCAGAAAAGAAGAGTCGCTCACCTGAAGAAATAAACTTTGCCATTCTTGGGCCAGAAGAAGGCAGCGTCAAGCTGCGTCACGTAATCCGGCAGTCCCAGGTCGGCAAGCGGCCGCGAAGGCGAGCTCTTCTTGTGGTGACCTCCGAGCTCGAAAAAATGTTTACCTGAAAACATGCAACAAGATCAATTACAGTGTTTGACAGCATATATGACACCACGACGAAGACGGCATATAAGGCAAAGTACTGAGCGGGACTACGGAATGTTTCAAACGATGATAAGACGCATTGCAATTTTTTGAGCCAAAACTTTGGAAAAAGGTAGTCCTCTATGCCGTCAAATACGGTAATGCTGGGAAGCATGGATTGTTGTGTATTCACAGCAATAGATTTTGATTATTTGGACTCTTTTTATTGGAGTAGACATTGTCAGAAGCTGCAAGACGCCTGAAACGCAAGAACCTACTTTTTTATTTCTTTTTTACACCCACTCCAATATTAATTTTACCTTTTGCACAGAGGACGTTAGAACATATTCTATTGGCGGACACTGGGAACCTGAACTTCCCCAATATCTCTTTTAAAAGATTATAAGCTTCTACATCAAACTTTATAATGACCTCAATTATTATGAAAATATAGGAGTAATTACTTTTTTCCTTCGTATATGTATAGTATAGTATATTTTGGAGAAACTTCATTATTTGAAGATATTTTGATTGGGTAGAAGCAACATTATTGTATCATTGTGGTATGAAAATATACCTCATTAAACAGTGACCAGCAAACAGTAAAATTGAAACAGAAGTTTAGACGTGCATTGTACAGCAGATGACACTACAAAATGTTCAATGTTATAGCAGCGCTCTGTCCACTAAATAGATTTTTGCGCCTCTAAAATAAAAATTCCAGTTATCGTTCCACAATGATAGTGCATAATTCCTGTTCAAAGTTCCGCTCATCATACTTTCAGTAAGCTGCATTTAGTCTACGCATATAGTCTTTAGTCTAACGCAAGCAGGCGTGTAAGTAAGAGTGATAGTGTCTCCAATTATGCACAGGCCTATGTTGTCACATGAGACGCTGCATGCAGTCCTACTCTGTCACATGAGACGCTGCATGCAGTCCTACTCTGTCACATGAGACGCTGCATGCAGCCCTACTCTGTCACATGAGACGCTGCATACAGTCCTACTCTGTCACATGAGACGCTGCTTGCAGTCCTACTCTGTCACATGAGACGCTGCTTGCAGTCCTACTCTGTCACATGAGACGCTGCATGCAGTCCTACTCTGTCACATGAGACGCTGCATGCAGTCCTACTCTGTCACATGAGACGCTGCATGCAGGCCGGCGCAGTCATAAGTAAGCAATTCAAAGACAAGTCTAGCTTATCTCCTTCTATTTTCAGTTCAGCTTATTGAACACTGAAGTATTTGTAACAGAGCAAAAGGATGTTATTCCAAACCAATAAAATGTTTCGTGAAACGCCTGGAAAATTCTTAATTACCACCACGTGACCATAAGGTAGGTATGCTGTGAACACTGACTGGTGCAGTGTAGTTACTGTGATGTTAACTGGTGCTGGAACACTGACTGGTGCAGTGTAGTTACTGTGATGTTAACTGGTGCTGGAACACTGACTGGTGCAGTGTAGTTACTGTGATGTTAACTGGTGCTGGAACACTGACTGGTGCAGTGTAGTTACTGTGATGTTAACTGGTGCTGGAACACTGACTGGTGCAGTGTAGTCATGTTTCTGTCCTTGATGAGATACTCTCACTTTTAAAGACACTGGTGTGATAAACTCACATATCTCCTGTGTAATTAGAATAGAATAGAATAGAATAGAATAGAATAGAATGAGGCTATAGGAACGAACCTTCAGGCCCATTCTTGGGTCGGATAATTACTTCGATAATTATTCGGTTGTTTACCCAAGTCCCATGCCGTATTTCTAGCCGCGTCAACCATGTCGGCAGCGGGATTCGAACCCGGGTCTTTCCGCTCGCAAGCAGATTCGCTCACCAGTCGACCAAGCTGGTGATGAAAATTACAAGTACTGCACTACTGTGCAATTTATGAGCGAGAAGTTCCCCTCTCTTTAAAAGATAAATGTGAAGTGTACCACAGTTGTGCAACGCAGTACACTGTGAAGAGCAGGAACGTGTACTGTGGAACAACGTACACCGTGGAGAACAGTACACTGTGGAGTCCAGTACACTGTGGAGTACAATACACTCTCGAGTACAGTATACTGTGGAGTACAGTACACTGTGGAGTACAATACATCGTGGAGAACAGTACACTGTAGAGTAAAGTATACCGTGGAGAACAGTACACTGTGTACTGTGGAGTAAAGTACACTGAGGAGTACAATACACTTTGGAGTACAGTACACTGTTAAGTACAGTATACTGTGAAGTACACTACACTGTGGAGTGCAGTATTGTGGAGTACAGTATATTGTGAAGCGCAGTACACAACGTGTAGCAGTATACAATGCAGTACATCA
Organism: Trinorchestia longiramus; assembly: GCA_006783055.1. Lineage (NCBI taxonomy): Eukaryota > Metazoa > Arthropoda > Malacostraca > Amphipoda > Talitridae > Trinorchestia > Trinorchestia longiramus. Next base: position 119,328 of record VCRD01000616.1, on the reverse strand, counting down.
TGCAGAGCAGTACACTGTGAACTAGAGTACAGTGTGCAGTGCTATACCGTGCTGAACTGAATACTGGGCTGCATGCTCTAGTTCAAGCTTGTGTTTTTCTTCATTCGTAGGTATTAATAACTCGCCTTTCCTGTGCTCAATCAATTAGAAATAAAAAATGTGAGTGAGTTGTTTCTAACTTGGTCCTTAGTTATCGACCTCACCCTCACCCTCACCCTCACCCTCACCCTCACCCTCACCCTTACCCTCACCCTCACCCTCACCCTCACCCTCATCTCCCAGATCGCCCGGAGGTGAGCGGTCACACACTGTGAGGTGTGACCGCAGTCAGTATTGTGCTGTGGTGTGTTCTCAAGTCAAGTGTACACTACAGTGTGCACACTACAGTGTGTACACTACAGTGTGCACACTACAGTGTGTACACTACACTGTAGTGTGTACGCTGCCGTGTGTACACTAGTACACTGTGTACGCTGCAGTGAGTTTACTACTATTACAAGAACTATGCTTAACATCACTGACCAACAAAGAAGACGACAACGCTGTCGTTTTGCCGCTGGTACGCGGCGTCTATTCGCTGACTCCAGGAAGGCAGACCTGGAAACAGGGCTCTGATTGGTGCAGGGTAGCCGGCCCTCAGCAGGCCTCTACTCTCGAAGCGCCACATATACTGCGGTAAATAATTAATTATGGTAAATAATATGGTCTAAAATTTCCTCCCTCTCAAAATTCCTTAGGATTTACCTTGTTCTGCAGTGCCAATCCTTCCGTAGTTCTGTTGCTTAGACTCTTTTGCATGGATAGGTGGTTCATTGGTTAGGTTATCCGTGATAACACTGGAACGCTAGGCCTCCATGCATCTCTATAGCAACCATGGTATTTTGTGCAGCAGCTTTTGGCTGTTAAGCAGTGTCGAACATCCACACACGTTACACCACCTGTTGTAATATTGTTCTACTGCACTTTTTATGGTTGTGCTGTAGAATTCCAGAAAACTTCCCTCGTCGAAGAATTCTATCGAAAACTTCCCTCGTCCTCCACATGTTCGGAGCTCAATGCATGAGTTAAACAGGTACGTAGATGAAGGAACAAATACCGATTTCATTACTGAATGAAATACCAGGAATGATTTACTTCAATCTAAAATTATTTTTGACTAGCAAATATATAACATACAACTAGTATACAGATTTAGAAAAAGTAAAACCTGACTGACCCTATCTCGAAGAGAGGAAAGCAGCCCAGTGCTTAGATTAATGTAATTTTAATTAATTTAATTTCTTCTTTGTCAATAGTTGAATTTAAATTTTTGCTAGCACCAAAGAGATGTAAAATGCACTAAAAATAAGGTCTCAAAGAATAGGAAAAAAATTAAGCAAAATTATTTGCGATTTCACAAATTAATGCATCATTGAATAGCTGCAGCTTTAGGTCTGAATAAAGGAAACTGCACCAACTCTCTGTTCTCCCTAAAGAGAGTTCCTCACCTCTCCCTTGAACATGAAGAGTTCATTCCTGATTTTTGCGACGGCGTCGAAGCTTCCGTTGCAAATGTTGGGCGCGTTGACAGCCTCCGCCACCTCAACTTCCAGCCAACCATCAGTTGACGCAGCGTCTGATGCTTCTGATGCCATTTTCTCTCGTTGGTCGTCTTCCTTTTTCCTCCGCATAATTTCCTCTTCATATCTTCGCAGTTCTTCCTCATAAGCTCTTCGTCTCTTCTCTTCTTCTTGTCTAACTCGCTCTTCCTCTTCTCTTCTCCACTTTTCGTCGCTCTTCCTTCGTTCTTCTTCTCTTTTTGTTAGCTCTTCTTGATATTGTCTCCAGGCTTCTTCTTCTTTTTTTCTCATTTCTTCTTCATATGCTCGTCGATCTTCTTCTCTTTTTCTTGCTTCTTCTTCAGCTCTTTTAGCTTCTTCTTCATACCATTTTTGTTCTTCTTCTCTTCTCCTTTCCTCTTCTTCTCGTCTTCTCCTCTCTTCTTCCTCGCGTTGCTTTCTCCTGACATCTTCTTCTGTTGGGAAGAAAGATGGATTCTCAGTATGCCCTCCGTTTAAGCTTCGGTGATATTCATCGACAGACATGGAGTCTCCATGATACAAAATTGTAGCGTTGTTAGTTTCATTGTTAGTAGAAGCAGAAGTTACATCTTCATCAATGTGGTTAGTTTCGTTATTGTCATAGTCAGATCCTCCTTTCTCACACTCTGATTCAGCTGCATCACAGTCTGACTCAACACCGTAATCATGATAGTCTTCACCAGCTGCCCCAACTCCCACTTCAGATCTTTTCTTACCGTTTTCACTTTCAGTCTCTCCAGCGTAGTCGTCACCTTCGGATCCCGCATCGTTTTGTGTGCCGCCATCAGCGTCAGGGTAAACAGGAGTGGTTGTGGTGGTCGGAGGGCGAGGTGTTGTGGTTGTCGTGCTTTTGCTGGTAGATGAAGTAGCGTCTCCGTAATGTTCATTGAAGTATTTGTCATCTCCCGGTAGATGACGCTGTACTGAAGGAAAAAACATTCATTTTCAAATAATTCAAAAACAAATTCTGCCTTAAGGTACACAAAATTGGCACTTATTTTACATTCTCTGCAAACTTAAGTAGTTATATACATGTATTGAACGTAGATGGTCGAAAAGCATTGAGCATGTCAATGTTTGGTTGTCGCTCAGAAAAAATCTGCCTGGAGCGTGGCTGGTCTTGAATAGTTTATCCAAAGAAGAGAATTCATGACTTGGTTTCATCGCTACATCCTTTTTAGAAGTTTTCAATCAGTTTTCTTTAGCAGCTTTTCAATAAGAGCTAAGTTGTCTGTCTCTTGCCATCTTGAGGGACTGTCGAGATGATAAGGGCTTACTGATTCAGTTATTTAACAATTGTGTAAGAAGTTCCTTATCTTCACACGATGATGCAGTTTTCATGTTGGAATATTCCAGTTTAATCAAGTAGGAGTATCTTAGGAAGGAAAAGTGGTAGTAAAAATTCGGGTTCATGATTCATGGTCATTTATTCTGCTCTGAAATGAACCCAACAAAATAAACATGGCTTGGAAATCTTTAAACCCAAGCCTGATCATCAGGAGCGACTGATCTTCTCATTTGTATCATCTCCTAGCTAGATCCTTATTGAGTTATCAGTCTCTGTTCTTATTTACACAGCAAGAAGTTTCATCCATTTTTGGATCTTACTTTGTACCTTCCTACACCTACCGAGCTTACATTGTCTGCAATCGTTGCCTGAGTTTCATTCTAAGTTTCATGAAATTCTAAAACACTGGTCGAAAAAACATAAAAAATCATTTTACCCTATGTAATTTTATGCAAAAATCAACAAAATTTTAATTCAATAGTGTCCATCATTTCTGGGAATCTCAGCATGATTGAGTAGGAATGTGATAAAAACGTGACTAAATAAGCAAATAATTGGCAAAATATTGAATGCATCATATTAGATACACTGTAAATTTAAATCAGGCATAGAATAAAATAGAGTATGGCAATAGGAACGAGTCGTTTGGCTTTGGGCTGCTACTCAAATCCCATGCTGTCTAAAGTAAAGGCATCAGTCACGCACATATACCTCGATCACTCAAGCTATTTCAGTCACGTACGCTCACTTTACTCACGCACAGGCATTTCAGTCACGCACATGTACCACGACCATATACAGACCCCAGGAATTAGGGATATAGAATCAATACGTTACAATACTAGGGGATTCCTTATCCAATATTTGTCGAAACGATTTTTCTAGAAAGTGTGGACACACTCGTAATAAGTGATCAAATTTACCTCGGTGGAGCACTTTTTCGTTCCGTATGACTGTTTTGTTGAGTGCAGTCGACATAGCGGCAAGTAACTGATTAACTCTCTAGGAACTAAACGATACAAAATGTGTATGCAGTTCTCCCTTTTGAACACATTACATCTAATGTATTCATATCCTCGCAATAGTCATGTAAACTGATAGGAAAATAGCAATTCTGCTATTGATTTCTTGCATACCCATTTTTATCTGCAAAAATTGTGTCAATATAAAGAGTGTAAACGATGGACAGTTAAAATAATATGTCTAAACATGCATTTAGAGTACCACTAATGACCTAAATTTAGCAATAGTTAAATATATTATCTGCTAACCATTATCCTTGTGGCCAACATAACAAGCAGAAAAGCATCACAACTTACTGTAGAGCTCGTACATTCCCATGACGTCATCGTGGTCGAGTGCAAAGTGTTCTGAGTTGCCTTTGTAGTACGGGAACATGATGGACGACCTCACGTAGCTGTGAGCCAGGCCCAGCGAGTGTCCTATCTCATGGACCGCCACCGTGAAGAAGTCCAGGCCTGACCAAAGTAATTGTTGTTAACTAAGTAAAGTTTATATGTTATTGTTCTGAAGATCTCGCATGGGAAGTTCACGAACTGCACAGTCCACGCCAGCTGTGCAGCAATTCATGTCAGAGTGAAGGCTTGGTAATCGGTACTTTCTTTATCGAAATAATGACAAAAAATTAGCTTAATTTATTCACACATAAAAGAGCTTTATGTATGCACATCCCTTTAGGTGACATGCTACTTTGAATACAGATTCTATGCCACTAGGGTAAGGGTTTCTTTTGCGCTGCTGCTGAGGTTAGGCAGGTTTTCCACTGACTCTGCACTACGCTCTTCGTGCATATGACGTGAGGTGTGGAGGTGTTAGAGTGGGAAATTTTTAGATTAAAATTTTCCTCACATGATTAAACTCATTCCAAATCAGTCGCATCTTAAGAGAAAATACTAGTGCGGTTGTAACTGTCGTACGTTAGGACAGAGCATTACAAAACATATGGAATGAGTCAGTTGATTTCCCCATCCGTATCCCCTCTTTCAAATTTGACTACAGTGTTACACGAGACTATTTTTCAGTTTTTGACTTTATGTCAAGTTTTAATAATCTACGCATTTTTGTACCTCTGTTCATTTTTAAATGAAAATGTGTTCCTAACTGTTCCTAATGGCACATCTAGTTTTTTTCTGATGCATGTCTTCAGCTAACTGTTCATTTTTCCTTATCTAATATTTGCATCGTAAGGAATCACTGCATTGTTTATATTGGCTTATAGAGGAATTTATCCCGAATCATTCGTAAGAATATCAAAAATTTCATTCTCTACTTTCGTTTCTTAAGTGACTGGCGCGTTCACCACAAAACAAGAGTTGTATTCTGTTGTAAATCAAATTTACGATCAAACAGCATTCTACCTCTGGCTTCGTGTAGCTTAACTTTACATTTTTTGGCAACTTGTTCACCTTGTACACCTGAGAGACTATCAGGATTGCACCCACCTGAAAATTCGTCCTTGGGGTTGATGGCCCACTTCTCGCTCTCATCGAAGTGAATATCTCCTCCGTAGTGGCCGAACTCGTAGGGGTAGTAGGCATGCGCCAGCGTCCCTCCCTGGCCGTCGAAGGGGTACCTATCACCATGGGTATCAAAATGAAGGTGAGGGACATCAAATTGATAGCACAAATTAAAGTCAAGGAGATTAAACTGATAGTTAGAATGAAGGTCCAAAGACTACAAACTGATAGATAAAATGGAGGTTAAGGACATCAAACTGATGGTTAAAATGAAGGTCAAGAACATCAAATTGAAAATTAGCATAGAGGTCAAGGACATCAAACTGATAGTTAGAATGGAGGTCATGGGCGTGAAAATTGTAGTTAGGCTGCCACCATGAACTGCGTCTAGCACGGAGATCATTATATTATTCACCGTGAAAATCTACAACAAAAAATAAGCACTTACGATAAAATCATACCTGCCATAATAGAAGTCCTTCATTTAAATTAAACTTAATCTTGTTGAGTAACACATCAAAACTTCTACTTTTGATTTTCAGGGTTTTCTCCAAAACTTATCATAAAAGATGAATACAAAAAACACAGAACTCAACTCACCAGTCGTAATGTTATTCCTATCAAGTACTTGTGCTAAGCAAACTGATGAAATATAGTCCCACCCGTCGTAATTATATTACTAGCAAGTATTCGTGTAACACACACACTCATAAGATACTGTCTCACTATTCGTAATGTCATTCCTACCAAGTAATCGTGGCACCCAATCTCATGAGACATGATCTCACCCGTCGTAGTGGTCGTACTCGGCGAAGTAGATGATGATGTCAGCGTCTCTGTCGGGCACATGCGTGAAGTTTAATCTGGCGTAGGAGCTCCAGGTTTCGAAGGCCTTGTGAAGCTCACGCTGCACGATGCCAATGCTGTGTAGCTTCGACGAGTGGTTTTCAACGCTGGAATTAGGAACTCTCTTATGAAGCAATCATGGTTCTCACAGGCAAAATGCATTCCTGCGTGTGGTGCGTGTTGCATGTGCACATGAGTCATAGACTCATACATGCCCAGCGAGACGTAAATAAACGTGAGTTACAAATCATATTTAGGTATAAAAATCACGAAGGGCACAAACTGTATTTACAATAGTTACCACACTTATACTGCTTGAGGTAGCACGAAGTTTGTGATGGACGTGTGACTTTCATGATGCCAATTAACAAAATTAAAGTGAAAGCATTTCTTCTTCCAAGACAAAAGTATTGTTAATGATACCCAATCATGCTTAGGCCATTTCTAATTGAATATAAAAATACTCAATTGTACATTTAAAGTACTTCTTTTCTACTCCAGAGAAAATTTATTCATTTTTGCACTGTTAGACGCAGTTTTTATTCCAAAATCGTAAAAAAGAAACCGACAAAATGGAAATCAAAATACGCAAGTACCACTTTAACAAAACAAGCATGAACGTTCTGAGCAGTGACGACCACAACGGCCTCTTGTACTCACACAATGACCTCGTGTGACCACACAATGACCTCGTGTGCTCACACAATGGCCTCGTGTGTTCACACAATGACCTCGTGTGTTCACATAATGTCCTCGTGTATTCACACAATGACCTCGTGTATTCACACAATGACCTCGTGTACCTACACAATGATCTCGTGTGTTCACACAAGCTCTCATGCCAGAAACTTATTTAAGAAATTATTTCTCTGACTGGGACGCTAACGGCTAGGAATAACTCTCTTTGATTACCGTCATTATTCTATTATGACTTGGTTACTAGAACATAGCATCAAACCATGAGTATCTATTAAATTCTTAGCAATGAAATAATTTGATCAAATTGCATCGCAGTTAATGCTTTACTCTGCCCCTAACTGCTCACTGGTAGGTGATGGTCCGTTTGTTCCAGCCTCCTCCGCCCAGGACGTAGCGCTTAGGCCTACGCCTAGAGCCTCCGTCCTCTTCGTCAGGAATGGTGAGCACGATGCCCTGCTTGGCTATGGTAGTGAGGCCTCCCTTGGGTCCACCCTCACGAGGAGGTGGAGACACGTCTGGCACGCCGCACCGGGGAGATTTCATGAGCTGCAAGAAGAACATTTGTGTGAGCGTCAAGGTTACATCAAACGGATACGGCGAGTGGAAACCATCCACTCAAGAAAATAGACTGGAAACACAAACATCAAAACAGCGTCTTCATGAATATCAATTAACTTCTTGATTCGTCCAGATGTCTAGTTTTTTAATCATTTAAACAAGCATGGCCTCCACCAAATGAATTGAGAAAGTAGAGGAACAAGTTCACTCCTAATAATATCGCTTGAAGTTGCAGCAGGCGTCGTTAGAAACACTCTCTGACTGATTTAGTTGTCCGAGCTCTAGTACGGTGAAATTGTAGTTTTAAGAAGTCTTTCTGTGAAACCAATACTCGTGTATGATTTTCAGAGTAATGCTTGACAGTCTAGAAGCGAAAGAAGCCTAAAACTAAGCAGACTGAAAAGATAAGCCATTCTCACGGAAGCCTTACAACAATATTAATAAATAATTGAACATTCCTAACTCGTACGCGGATACCAACACTTCTCTGAATTCAAGACTGTGACCATTAACCACTCGGAGGTTGGAATGTAAACTGCGTTTTGTAAGAGTAATTAACTGAATAAGTAACCAATCATTTAATATTTGTAAAGGAAGGAAAATAGAAAACCCAAGTATAATATAACTCATCTCTGAACTAATTCTTTGCTCCACAAAATGAACGTGAGATGAATTCCTTTTCTGGATTTGAATCATAACCTAGGTATATCTATTTATATACACCAACTCAGAGCTTTGAAGTACTAGAAGAAACAGCTATACAGCAAAGATTCTTATGACCAGCAAAAATCCCAGCAAAAAGAGACCCAGCCCAAAAACCTTTGAATTAATGTGTATGAGAGTTACAAGCCATCGACGGCGAATGCTGAACTAGTATTGAACTTTTGCTTTCACTGTAGCCTAGTGATTAAGCGTCCTTACAAGAGTTGTCAGGTCCCTGGTTCCAGTCTCCACGAAACACTCAAATTTTCTCATGCTTAGGACCAGATAGGCTGACGGACTGACTGACATAAAATGATCATTTTCTCAAACTTCCAGCTCAACGTATGTGTACTTAAGAACCTCTATGTTCACTAGAAGAAGGACGACAACAGTCACCGGGATAATGGTCACTAGCCTTAAAATGTTGGTGTGAAGAAATAAAAACACAATGTATACGAGTATGTCTTGTGAGCCAAATTGGAATGAAGTTGCTTCATTTTTCCTTGACTACCTGGAGTGTAACGTCATCCAGTTCACCGGTCTGCGGCAGGTCCCCAAACTTTTGGACTGTTTTGATGGACTCTTTCAAGCTCTCCGACGTGAAGATGAACCCGCTCGTCGAGTCGCTCTGAGGCACGTAGCCGAACTGCTGCATGAATTTTATCTGTGGGATACATCAATGGATCAACTCATGCATCATGTTCATGAATAGATGTATCAGTAATGAGTCAGAGGTGGATTATGAACTACTGATGTAGCTGCTTAGTAAAAATGTTAATATAGCATGATTTTTGGAGAAAAAAAACAAGCAGCATTCTACGCTGACATTTGAGCTCCCACACACTTGCAATAATTCAGGCAATCATGACTCAAGTATTGGTACTGACACGTGAGCTGTGCGTGATAAAAGAATTTTGTCAGTACCTGCTCAAAGTCACAAATGTTCTACATTGATCTTCGACCACTTTTATATTAGGGGAAAAATAATTTCATTAAACTGTTATTTCACACATAACTGGAATTTGTATTAGTGAACAATGTTATGATTGTTTGTAAAGAGTCATATTTTATTAAAATAAGAAAACAAAGAGCTTTAAATGTTCACGGGCTTAAAATTATAGTTAAAAAATTAAGATTCCTAATCTAAAATTCTTTCAAACAATTGTTCATTTGTTTCACAAGCGCGATGAAAATTGCATTTTGTAAAGCGTTCAAATAGCGAATTTTACAATAAAATTGATGCAATACATTGCCTGCCTCTGTGTAAACACAATTGTTGCTGGTAATTAATTAAGAACTTTCTTCATTGGTAATCGTTTTTTCTTACTAATGAACTGTGGTTATTTGTACATGCTGTACAAAAAATAGCTCTGGAAATATGTTTAATATATCATTTTAGATCATAAAAGACATATTTGTTTCAATACTTCATAATTTTTTCATTAATCCCTTTGAGTTTTACCCTGTAAAGTGTAGACCTTTTCTTTCTTACGTAAAATTGTTATTATATATTAATTTAGAAATGGTTCTTGAGCCCGTGTCTACAGGTAGCTAAAATTTACAAGTTTTAGAGGTCAAAGTTGTTTCTTTTGCTGCCTTGTGTCTGTTCATGAAAAAATGCCATAATACATTTCTTGTTTTTATCACACGAATTTCTATTCGTTTCGGAACTTCTGAACTATTATTTGCGTGTGCAAGGTAACGAAGTGTGACTACAATAACTAATGCACCATAAAGATGTGCACTGTAGGCGCTTGCCATGAAACATCCTAAGATTAAAATATTTGCATCTGAAAAAATTAATATGTCGAATCGAAATTTAGAAAACAGCTCTCTATCTATTTCATAATTGTAGCATCCCTTTCAGAGTAGCCTAATGCTGCGCAGGAAAAAATATTTTTCCCATTTCAATGTATGTATTCAAATTCTAAAGAATTTATTTTATTAACGGAATGTTATGCAAGTGATGTGCTACTAAATATGACTTTGTACTCACAGCGTAGTTCTCATTCCTGACTATTTGCTTCTCGAGGGTAAAGTTAGAGCTTTGTGAGGCAGGAAATTTTCCAGATTTTTCGTGCCATTTCAGATTGTCGGAGTCCAGGCCTGGCACGTCCTGCCAGCTGGAATTCCCAGGCTTGTTCGTGGTTGATGACACATAAATATTATTGTCCGCCATGAAATCTCGCATTGTATAATTTGGGTTTATGTAGTCGTGCAATGAACTTCGTGGTTCTGTGGCACGATATTCTTCCAATCTTTGCGACATTGAGGGCACTGAAGAATCTGCTCCGTCTCCAGAAAATGTGTCAGGTGCGTATTCGGTCCCCACACGTTCAAAAACGTTCCTTTGAACATTCCTGTTTTGGTCTCCATATGCGCTTTTCTGATCAATTTCTTCCATGTGCCAGGTGTGAGCAGTATCCGCTACAGCTTGTGGCATTTGCTCATTTTCCGAATTGACGACACCATCTTTTTCAGTTAACTTGCTATGAATTGGTATAGAGGAGGCACTGCATGCAAAACTAAGGACGAGTACACATACAATAACGCTACTTGTAGCCTTATATGCCTGATTTCGATGACTCTCCATAATTATGCTTATTCCACATAGATCCTGACGAAAAAAAATAACGTTACAATCATTTTAGAAACATGGTACAGCGTAAGAAGCAAGTTATGAAATGAAAGCCTTAAAGCGACAGCAGATGGCCCTCAGGGCCTAAATGAATTAATATACACCATCTGACTGGGTATTTATTCTAATAAATTTCTTCATATAATTGAAACACCATAAAATTTTCGTAGGCAAAAACTTGCACTTGGTTAATGCGTTCGATGTTTCTAAAGCAGCCACCTTAAAGTAACAAAATATTTTTAGTCGTTCATGGCGTATGAAGTTCAATAACAAGAATTATCTTTCAGCTCTGCTAGCACTAGTGGTGTCCGAAATATAGTATAATTTACATTATCTTAGCCTGAATTATTGAATAGGTCCTATTATTTTAGCTAAAATTATACTATAATTTCCATTACCTTTGTTAAGATTAAATTAAAATTTCCATTATCTTAGTTGAAATTATAGCATAATTCCCATTACCTTAGATCGAATTATAGCATAATTCCCATTACCTTAGCTCGAATTATAGCATAATTCCCATTACCTTAGCTCGAATTATAGCATAATTCCCATTACCTTAGCTCGAATTATAGCATAATTCCCATTACCTTAGCTCGAATTATAGCATAATTCATGCTCAGATCGTGTCTCGAACAGTTAGGAGTTCGTAGAGACCTCCCACATCTACGGAGTCTAAACTGTCAGTGACACTAGAACTGATGCAGCGCGTTTGTGAAGCTTGCGACTTCGTCTGGTTCCTTCAAATGAGAAAATTACTTCTTTCTGCGTGTGTTTGTGTTGTGTGTGAATGAGTCACAGCGCACCACGGTGCCGAGAAACAGACCCTAGCCACTTCTCAACATCAGAGTCTTGTGTGCTCAAATTATGCCCACTACGTTGAACACTGCTAGTTTTATCAGCAAATAATAAATTTAGTTTAATAGGCCAAATTCTATTCTGGTAATAGGCGAATTCGGTATTTTAGAATATTCAGCCATACGGTGAAATATACATATGTATTTCAAACCCTAGTAGTGTTAGGCCGACCTGAAAAATTAAAATCACGACTTGAGTGAGAATAAACTTGTAGAAATTTGACCATCTTCAATTAGACACTTAATTTACAAGCGGCGGCATTTCCTCAGTGCTACAACACTCGTCTAGTCCTTTGACCATTCCTGTGGTTCTCAGATCACTTCTATTGTCGTCAGAAATGAAACCTTTCAACCCTATACCATCCATTTTGATATTTCAATCCAAAGTTTTATCCAATTTGAAAAATATAATTTATTTAAATTTACTTGACTTTGTCCCTTACACATGCCATCACAGCTGGCATTTTGGACAACTTTTCCAACACTGATATCATGGCTTCTTGCTCGAGGCTTAATGTGCGTTCACCACACATGAACAGACATGCAGTTTCACTGCCAATGATTTCCGGCAGTGGTAACGGTATTTCCGTATTATTATCAAATACAATCTGAATAGGCGCAGAGATTCATGGATAAAATTTGTTCCACTGAGCAATATTATACCGTCACCTCAATTTCAGAGCTGTAACACAGACACCTGAATATTGCAACTGATACACGGTCACCTGAATATTATAGCTCTTACACCGTCATCTGAATAGTACAACTGTTATACTATACGACTCTTCATCCTAAAAAATGATTAACCATTCTTTTTACATTTCTAACTTGAACATCGATTTACCTCGAAAAAAGCGGATGTTTCAATACATTCAAATTAAGGTCTAATAGACTAAAAAGCACTTATTCTATTGAAGGAACAGTGCGAAGGAAGAGGTCAAGGGGACTGATATATTAAGATGAAGTGTCCCTCACTCAGCATCGCGGGAATACAGCTACTTATTCAGCTACAACAAACTGTTCTGTACATTTACGCACACACGCCCGACACAAACACACCTACACACTCTAACTTAAATATTTGCGCACCTACACTCACAAACATTTACATTTATGCACCTACACGCCCAAGCATGTAAACTTGAGCACTAACATGCATAAAGATGAACATTTGCGCACCTACACGTACAAACATGTACACTTAAGCAAGAAGTCCTTCGTTCTCATCATGTCTCATTGAGGACAATGAAGGAACGTCCCTCCTACGGGCCTGTTGCCGCGCCCTCTCCTTTCGCCATATGTGTAAACATTTAAATAAGCAACAGGGACAGCCATTGCTTCTATTTTTTGAGGTAACATAAATCATAATGCAAGTACAGCCTTCAGATATTTGTAATCCGTTGACAAGACGCTCTGTTCCCTTTTAATTGAATATTTCTGTTAGTTTCGCTACATACTTTCGTTCTAGACGTTATCGGACCCTTTTTGTTGCCTCTTTTGACAGCGGTCGCTCTGCTTTACGCTTTTTGTCAGCCGTCGACAGGGTAATTTTGGGGAACAACAGTACTCATGTCGCCTCCTCCAGCCTCTGAAACTGAGATAAATGAGAACTTTGCTGCTTTTAGAACATAAGAAAATAAACCTTTTTTCTTTACTTTTAATGATCAAGAACTAATCCGGTAGTTTTTCTTTTGTTTACGGCAACTGATCCCGTACGCCAGATTGCACCAGTACGGCAATGTTAGAAGAGGGCGTATGAATAGGGGAAAACTGAATGATTCTTAGTAGTAGTAGTAGTAGTAGTAGTAGTAGTAGTAGTAGTAGTAGTAGTAGTAGTAGTAGTAGTAGTAGTAGTAGAAATAGTAGTAGTAGTAACAAAGAAATGCTAGTACTTCAGTGGCTTAAACTACAGTATGACCCATGGGTAAACCAAAAAAGGTTTACCCATATTTAAAATGTTATAACTTTTCAACAAATTAAGATATTTTGAATCTGTTTGCTTTATTCGACGTAGAATATAATTATCTATCAGTCTCTGCACATTTTTAAAAATACGTAGCCACTCCATAACATTTAATTGTTAAGTAATAGACACCAAAATGAAAGTTGCGTAAGAATTCCTAATTAAAGTTTATGAATCCCTGTAAATAAAACAACAGTTTCTGTACATCGTTTTTTACTTAAAGAACCTTTATTTGAAATGATAGAAAGAAAACCATTCTTTATTGAACACAATTGTCTTTACTATCCTCTTCCTTCTACTTGATCGTTATTCCTATTTACGCAAACCTGGGCTCTTTTTCTCATGCTTTTCATTACTTTTTTCACCCGATATGGATTATCTTTTAAAATGTTAACCTCTGCCGTGATCCGCATCCTCAAGTCATCTAAATTGATTGGAGGAGTTGCATACACTTTGTTTTTCAAATGTCCTCATAAAAAATTATCACATTGTGTTAAATCAGCACTTCTAGGGAGCCGTTCAATATCATGGCCCGCAGCAATTATGCGGTTTTGGAAGATTTCTAACAAGCGTTCTTTTACAATTAGTGATCTGCGAGCCGGTGCTCCATCTTGAACCCACCAATAACGATTCAATCTGTTTGAGCATCGGCTCACAGATCACTGCGCCGAAAACAGAAACTGCGGTGCACGCTGAGGTTAACGGAAGAACGGACGTAGAGAGGACATGATCCTGTGTTGGAAATAAGAAAATATTTGAACAGTTTGAACACCAGGAGGCTCAGTAAGCTTGTCTGCTCAACAGAATTGCGATGTCCCTGATGAATGTTAAGGCGCGTTAGAGGCCAATCTCTTTGGTCTTTATGTACTCGTATGTATATACATATCAAATGGAGGAAAGATGAAATAATAATTATATATAAGTTAATTTGATTAAAAGTGCAAAAGGACGTTAGTAAGAAAGAATACCATCTATTTCTGTAATGTTTTCCTCCCTGAAAATTTTAGCTACAGAAGTAGGCAAGATTTGCGGCATGAAATGTTGGATGATGACTCAAGTCCTGCCTATCCCGTCACTCCCGACACTGCCTTTCCTCATGAGCGAATAGTCTCGTAATAAAAGTTATTATATTAATAAATACAATATTAGTACCAATGAATGATAAAAGAAGAATGGCATTAGGAAAAATAATTATTACGAAATTGGTGGTAAAATTACTAGAATACTTATGATAGATATTTAACTTGTAATTTTGAATACGAAAATTATGAAATAGATTATGATATCAGTAGCTTTATCAATATTAGCATTCAAATAATATGAATAATTATTGCAACATTAACTGTTATTGTAACAATAATGAAGAAGTAACGTTGACGCTAACAAACAATTCCAAAGTAATCACTCAAAACTTTTACTGATGGTTTAAGCATTGATTTTATGTTGCCTTCTGAAATTACTACCACTTACTTCACTCGCCCTCAACCTCATCACGACTAAATTGTTTTTCCTCCTTAATTTGAAGACTTGTATTGTTAAGTGTCTTTAGTTGTCCAAGCCTACGTACAGCAACAGCGGTCAACTGACGGCTGAGCGCGAGTGCAACATAGGTCTCTTGGATGCAAACAAACATTCGCTCGCCGATGAGACGAATGTTGTCTCTTCTGTCGCTCAGGCACGGCCCTAGCAAGCATTCCGCGCCCCACACACCAGCACTCACAGCAGCGTCACGTCCTGAACTGGTGAGACGTGCTAGAACGTGCCTTTATATCGTACGGAAGCCCCCTGTTGTTTTTATGTTCTATTTATGAAGGAATATTCTATACGTATTTAATTTGCTTGATACGACGATGATGAGAGTAAAAGGATTTTTTATAACGGGTACCGTCACATGTCACATAAAATAAAATATCCTCGTTAAATTTACAGTGCTTTATGATCATTTCAGAAAAACGAATGAAGAGAACAGCTCTTCTATCTATGGCAGGAATATTGGTCTCGACAAAAAACTGGAGTTGAAAGCAAACCTCAATGAAGTGTTGGATGCTGAATACTTACATGTGTTTACTGTACTATACATGCACAGTTTAGGACATCACAGAGAATAGAATGAGGTAATGGGAACTAGCTGTTTGGTTCATTCTTGAGTTGCTATCTAAGTCCCATACCGTCTAAAGTAAAGGTATCAATCACGCGCATACACCACGTCAATCACGTAAATCATTTCAGTCACGTACACGCATTTCACTCACTCACAGACATTCAAGTCACGTAAATGTACTGCAATCAACACAGGCATCAAAAGTTAGGGATGCAAAATCCTTTTGATGCGATACTGGGGGGGAGAGAGAGATTCATGTGTATAAGAAGTCTAGCTTTCAGAACTAAAACTTGTATTCAAGACTGGTCTATTTCATTTAGTTCATGAATATTTTTTACTTCATTTTAAAACACCAATTTCTTTGGTAGTCGTTACACCTCTATGATTTAACTTTCAACTTGAACATCCTAACTTCCCATCTCCCCGTCCCTAACATCAATGCACACCCTGCGAGGGTGCTTCGGTAACATCACATTCAAAAGAGATTTATTGCAGCAAAACACGATAAATGAGCTTGTGTATGTCTCCGTGAGAGCTACACAGGTGTTGCGAAACTGTGCGTTCCTCGATGACCGCATTTTCTGCAGAACACATTTCCTGTAGGGGAACTACTGCTGATTAGCGGAAATGCTTTCGATGTTCACACGATTGGGATTCGCTCGACTGGCGATAATGAAAATTAACAGACGGTACCTGACTAGTGAAGAAAGAATCGTGAACGTAATTCCACGACATACTTGGGCTTATGACTATGGTTAAAAGGTACCGAATAATATTAATAAAGTCGGAGTAGAATAGAATATGTAGAATGAGGCTATAGGAACGAGTAACCATATCTTCATGAAAATTCTTAGAAAAAAACATTTTGTACCGATTCTAGTAACATTTATTGGCAGTTAATCATTTTCTCTCAAGCTCTTCATTGGAAAACTGAATTTGTCACAAAAAGTTGTAGTGTTAGAATGGTACACTTTTTTCCCAAATCAAATAAGTTTTCCAGTATTCACGCGAAGATTGTAGATAAAACGGCAATTTTTAGGATTTTTCCCAATACCATCAGCACACTAATGAACTGAGAGACTAAACGTACGAGAAAGCGCTCACATCTCTGATGGAAAGTTACAGGAAGTTATCATTATGAAGTTTAGTTCATTTGTGAAAGGAAGAAGTTGTTCTCAATTTGTGGAATGTAATGTTTTGTTTTAATAAGCATTCAACTAACTTCACTGATGAGTTGACTGTTGGCATCAATGAAAATAGTTTGAATGGACTTCGGACAACCCTGCAATATGAAGGAGGTAGCAGCATGGATATCGGTTGACTACGTAGGGCCATTAAAACCAGCGGCAAGGATACCAGCTGTCTCTGTAGGGCCATTACAGTTAGCAGTATGGATACCAGCCGGCACAAGATTGAATTAAGACTTCTCAGTTTAGGATGCTATCTTTTGAGTTTTATATTAAGTATCATGGTGGACGAGCACTATCGTGAGAGCTTTGAAACTTCCTCTAAAATACCATACCATTGATAAACGTGCATACGTTTTCAGTTACTGCTTCGTATTTCTTTCATCCATCAAGTGGTTCCCAACCAAAGTCTTGAACGCTTTTGCTGTTAGCTATGATTTGGCTTTCAGGAAAAAATTGCTTCATCCAGGTACATACGTCAGATAAAACCGCTTTACATCGCCATCTACAATTTTATTAATTTTTCAAAGTTCATGAATGAATAAACAAAAGCTTTCTTTCACACCTAACAACTAGAGTATTTGTTTAAAGACTTTCCAAAGTTGACTGCATCACTGGCGAATTTTCAACTGATTCATTGCTTCGCCACAGTTCTCCTTTTGGCGTATCACTCCGACAACCCCACGTGCCAACCTACCATGTGTTTTGCCATTTATTTACACAACTACACAGTTGTTTATTGGCTGTGGAATTATTATATCATGTTTACTATAAATAAAACCTCCAACTAATGGACAGATTATTTGCAATAGATTATTCAGGTATATACAAACATTACAGGTAGTATCAGTTCTATGAATAGCATACCTGACTCTCCTATGCGCCTAAAAATTTGTTTACTAATACAGGGTGCCTCAAAACAACGTACTCACTCTTTTTGACACACGATTACTAATGTATTGTCTTAATGACAATAAATAATCGTTTCTACATCAATTTATTTTCCTGAGTTTAATTTAACTATTTAGGACGATATGTATATCAATAAACATCTACTTGAACACAAATGCATGAGTACTGGGAAGTCAAAGAGTGAGTACATCTTTTTGGAAAACCCTGTATACATTTATATTGATATTAATACATTAATTGCATTGAGAATGCAAAAAAAATCCACCTGTTCGTGATTGTACAGGGATGTGAGTTATTATCAATTGAGTTCATATGTGTGCGTTGGTCGTCAAAGTAAAGTAACCTGTCAGGTACTAACAGGTATGATGCTTACCTCAGGTAGATGTGATGTTTACATTTGGTCACTTACGTTAGATGAACTTAACTTAGGCGGGAAAGTGTTTGAACAAAGTTTGATTACAGTTGTGATTTGAAAACGCTTGAACAATTGTACAAGAGGCTTCATCAGCCCTCCAAAGTGCTTCCCTCGAATAGAATCGATCGCGTCGTGTACCGCATCCGGTTGTGAGCGACGGTACGCCTCAGGCATTCGTCCCTGCTACTTCCGAAAGAACAGGTGTCAAGTCACTGCAGTTGCCTCACTTCTTACTCGTGCAGACGAGTGAAATACTTAACAAATGTAAGTCCCATTATAGACAAAGTTCACTGAGTGGGTATGCTGATGCTATATTTATCGTAATTCTTCAGCTGGTGTAGAACGTCGGCTGCAGCTCAAGAGCTTCCGGTGTGGAAATGAAGGCTTCCTACTGCAGCTGTGAGAACACGAGCCAATGTGGAAACGACTGCTAGCGCGACAACCGAAAATTGAGGTAAAATCGACAAAGAGCACACTAATTATAAGCTGAAATGTGTAACCTAGTTTGGAAAAAATGAAATTACTGACTATTAAACTATTGAGTAAAATATACAAACATTTTTTAATACAAAACTACTAGGAACGCGTAGTTTTCTGCTACGAATGTAGTCTGATCTTCCAACTGTCCGCGTCTGTGCACGTTCCCAGAGCGGGCACTCCTGCGGTGTGGACCGACCGTGCAAATCCGGTTGTGGAGGCAGCGGTCAGTGCGTGAGTCAGACTAGCGGCACATCAGCTCACAAAGAAGAGGAAATGCCTATTTCAGGTAAATCCAAGACCATTAGGCTGACGGAAAAGACAGTCTGAAAGCATCTCATCATGAGTTGATGTGCCGAGGAAATCAGAATGAAAAATTAGTTGTTATTATCTTACACGTGGAATCGTGAAATTGTCATCGAAGTTCATTGTTTATAAAGTATGTGAGACACAAAACGTTGTGTAACGCTTTGAGTGAAAAAATAGAACTCATGGGAAGAAATACTTGTTCAAAAAATATATTCCTCCTCTCAGAACCATCGTGAGCTCGTTTTTCAAATAATTTAACGTCCTAGTATTGTTTGACGATTCCTTTTCCTCACATTTGTCCCGGCCTGTTCTCTTATTATATGCCACAAGCGCACAGCCATTAATCGACTGGAATTTACCGTCAGAAAATTTTTCAAGTCGCATGAAAATCATTGATTACGCAGAATTACAGTAAATTGGCCATTTTAACGTCTAATGAGAACTTTAATGAATTCTGGTGCTCTTCATTACAATACTTTCTAATGACATGAAATCTAAATGACATGATTGACTGATTTTTCTTTTTATATTACTTCAATCCCATCAATTATAGTTATCAATGTGTAGAGCGAAAGACCATAGAATTGAGTGAGTTACACCTATGTTTATGCTGGAGCTGTAGGTTTCATAGTCTCCTCCAATGTTTCCACTATGAAATTACCTAAATATCCATCAAAGACAACAGCTTCAGAACCCTCGTAAAGAAATCAACTCGTTTCACACACATAAAGGATCATAACTTTTCATAGGTCAATTCAGAGCATCAGGAATATTAAAATACGCTGGCATCATCCTCCACACTGGAGACAAGGGATGGCCAAAGACGAGTCAACATGGCCTAGTTTTCACCAGAGTTTTCTTCATTATAGAGGGTAGTCAAAGGAAAATCCAATTGAGGTTCAGATGAATCATCAATTTGTCCAACGCCAACCTCGTTAGTCAGGTCCCTCAGTGCTTCCCGTCTGATCAGGTTGAACCTGGGTCAGAATGGCCCTGCACTTCACAGGGACACACAAGCCTTTCCCCCATCACAAGGACGGGGTGCTCCGGCAGAATATCGGATAGTAAACTGTGAAGCCGTGCATGTGATTTATAACACCTTCAGGCTTCCCTACTGCCGAGCCCTTTACAAATGAGCACAGCATCGCCCCCACCCCCTGGCGCTGTCTCGGTTAAAATAACAAAGACAGTGTCAAAAGGAGCACCAAACAAAGATGAGTATCAAAGCAGTGAACAAAACAGACGCGGTGACGTACTGCCGGTGCCTTGACAGGGCGTGCAGCACTGACAATCACAACCAGTGGTACTTCGGCCAGGCGAGCATCATGTCCCCACGCACGATGCTGGCATAAGACTAGACATGCTGACTCCATCAGATGCGGCTTACACTAGAGTGAGCCGCGACACTCCCACGAAACACGACCTTTCTGTGGTGCAGCGGACGCGTTCGTTAAACCGTGTGATCACCATTTCAGATTTTTCGAAACCTTCCCCAAAAGTGTCATTGAATGTATGGGGCGACACACTCGGCGAAACTAAGCCTCCGTTAACCCAAAATTCACTTGAGCCTGAGAAGAACTTCCTGAAGGAACAACACAACATTGATCAGCTAGATGCTGCATTGGAGTTGTTGAGATCGCCAGTGGAGGTATAGCTATGCCACCTTCGCATTGGTCATACTGGACTGACACACGGCCACATAATGGAACGATTACCTCAGCTGCGATGTGAGCGGTGTCATGTCCTCTCTGACTGTTCGACATATCCTGGCAGAGTGTCCAAGATACTTACATTGTCGTCCAAAATGTATTTTCCTAACATTCGTGGCTATGATGGACAAGGTGTTGATAAAGATACCTGCGGAAACAATACGTTTTGTTTTCAATCTGTATGCTCTGTAGTCTTTTCTTGAAAAATACCAGCTGCTCTCAAAAATTGAAACTTGAGTTAGACTATGTCAAATCGTAATCTTCTGCATTTGTCCTCGAAATTTTATGTGTACTTAGTTGTACTATTTAACGATACATTGCGTCGTGAATGACGCAACCGAAAAACGGCCTAGCGCGCAGCGTTGTTGCCCAGTTGGTGGACAGCTGAAACCCCATGGCCTCAGCTGCTCTTTGCTTATGAATGTGATGTGATATTTGGCTATCGTGAGAGCGATGAGATGAGTGCTCTGTTACCTACTCTTTGCTAAATGAGAGGCTCAAAATGAACGAGGGATACCTTTTAACAATGTTGAGACCACTGCATAACAATTGAGGTCAATTCAATTTCTGGTTAGCGATTATAAACGAGAAACCTCGTAAGGATAAAAGCGATATTGCATTGTTAGGATGACGTAACTGGACTGTTCACTGAATAGCGACTTTCGGCGCAATATAGCCGAAGCCACTGAAGCGCTAGCAAACTTTGTCACTGCTACTATATGATTTATCGATGTATATCCATCCATATGTAGACGTGTGATTTTGACCTGAAAATCATCCCTCAGTTGTTTGTCTCCTCCACCTCACCATAGTAATACGTTTGAATTTTCATTTTGATGTCGCGTCAGAAGGATTACAAACGAAATACGACCGTAACAGTTTACTATCAGTGCAGACACTAATGCAATATGTACAACAGCACCGTAAGTAATTTAATCAAGAGTTAATCGGTAGGAAACGAGCAGACTGTGTCGTCAGGTAATTCAGTAATCAAACTCAATTCTTAAAATAAATACTTCAATACAAGACGGCTACATTCTACCCTGCCTTTTGTACGGAGACTTCGTAGGCAATGTGAAATGTAACATGATATAGGTTCTATTATTAAAGACAATATATAGCTATCTCTTTATCCGTCACAGAAAATGACTTGAATCAAGCCATAAAACCAGTTTCATTTCAAAACTTTAATTCACCATGAAGCAGACATCAAGGCATACAATCAAAGCCAGCCACTTTCAGGAGACGTAGTGTGGGTGTAGAAGAGTCTGCCACACAAGAACAGTGACGAAAATCGGCTACTGCAGACACAAGTTTCAGAAGTGTCTAGTAGGAGAGAGCTGAGAAGCTTAAGTTTTCTGAATAAGAATTGTCCTTAGAACCTTTTTCCGTACATTTTATTGCATAGGAAGAACTAATCGTGCACCCACATAACAAATTCAAATCAACACTTCCAGCGACAAAGGCTCGAAGGGACTCGTAAAATTCGAGACTAGTCACTCGTACTTCGTAAAGTTTTACTTACGAATCAGTGTGTAACAGAACTAAATAAATTCTACCTTCAATATAAGAAAAAATTAGAAGAAAAATACACATCTGATAATCGTACTTACATGACAGACAGAACGAAAGATGTCATTACCATAGAATCCTCGCTCTCGATTCCATGAACATCAATTTCTAATACTGGATGCCACCCCAAAAAGTAATGATCAAGTTTTTTTCACCATCAGTCTCCTCTATCAATCCAAAATTCAATAACCACAATTTCAAGACAAGAAACTGATGACTCAGCAAGGTCCATCAAATTATCTCGCTAAGTACCTTCGAGTCTCTTGTATTGTGGCAAATAATATTTCGAGATACAAAAATTTCAGCCTTAATTTAGCGAAATATGTACATGTGACACGAGTAGGAATAGCCACCGTGACATGGTTGACGGCCCACGCTTCTGAGGTGGACGTGGCAGTCGCCCACACTATACTATGATGCAAGAATGTGGACCAGCATCCCAGGTCGCCTGCACGATCTCCGTCGTAGTATTCCCAACATGGGGATGAGCTCCCGTGCTATTTTCACTTCACTTATGCACATATTTACAACAGTAGTTTAAAAGTTAGCAGCGTTTCGAACTCGCACAGAGGATACAATTTACAAGAAGCGTAACTGAAATTCCACACTTTCCTTTAAACCTCGATTGATCCAAACCAGTGACCTCATAAATTCAGAAGTTCAAGCGCTCGACTTGGTTAACTCTAAGGGCTGTTGATGTTCGGAGGGGGAGTAGTATTTTAATCAATTTGGAGCCTGTATGATTGCAGAATCAACTAATATTCTGGAAAAAAATATTTGCAGCGCTATAAATCACAAAAGAAAGAATTATGGAACAATCTCGAGCGGAACAGTGAACAATTTATTTCCAAATAAAGTACACTACCACATTAGCTCTTTTGAATTTTTACCACCAGCGTGGTCGATTAGTGAGCGAATCCGCTTGCGATGCGGGAAGACCCAGGTTCGAGGTCCGTTGCCGTCGTGGTCGGCTTGTGTATGACCCCTCGGCAGCTAGAATTACGGCATGGGACTTAGGTACAGACTCAAGAATGGGCCAAAAAGCTTGTTCCTATAGCCTCATTCTATTACCTATTAAATCAAATATAAAATATGAAATATGGAGTGTTCTTAGACATGAGAGTGTGTGCGTGTGTGTGTGCGCGCAAGATGTCCGAAAACATTTCGTCATAAGCACCTTATAACAATGAGCCAGCTACACGCTGCTTCAATAAACCATCCAATATCAAATTAATTGCGACGTCCCGAAGTAGATACTTCAAGACTACGCTCACACGAACGTACGTAAGTGAAATCACTGTACACACAAGTTGAAAAAACAGTAGCGATGTCTTAAATAGGTAATTCAAAATACGCATTTAACCTGATAAGTCATTATGATCGTAAAGATTTTTATCGTACAAATCTGCTTTGACGAGACGCCCACCGAAGTATCGACCATTCAACGACTCACGGGCAGCTTCAGCTTCCTGGACTTTAGAAAATTCAACGAAAATCTTGACAATAACTTCAGCGTCCTCCTCCTCGCTCTGTTTCTCCTGGTAAATGATGACGTGTTCGACAGCACCATATCGGCTACACTCTTCTGTGATCTCGTCCTGTAGGACCTCATCCACGTCCTCAATGCTGACCATGTTGCGCAGGATTATCACTGTGCTCTCACTCTTGCGCATCAACTTTTGCATGACGAGGTGCCTGGCGCTTTGGCCTTTGATGCTCATGTTCTCCTGTTGGCGTAAAGTTTGTGGTTCAGAGTCGTCAAGAAGTTTCTTCTGCATTTCTTCCCTGTGGCTTTCGGCCGCAGCAACAGCGGCGGCGGTGCTGGAGTTGTTAGCGGCAGTGGCGGAGGAGGACACAGAGGCAGGGCTGCTAGCCACAGTGGGGGCGGACACGACTGTGGGGGGCGGGATGGCGTGGTACTGCTGTTGCGGGGGCTGCACGGACGGCACGCTGACAGGCGCACCCAAGAGGGTGGGGGGAGGTATGGCAGCACCAGCAGCAAGGGCCGTCATGCCTGCAATTGTGCCAAGGTTACCCAGACCGCCCATGCCACTCAGCGGGCCACCCAGGCTGGTGAGTCCGATGGTACCCAGACCTGCAGCAGTCACGGGAGTCCCGAAGGAGGTGACAACGCCTACTGGGGGCACTCCAGCTGTTGTGACGGGAGACATGCCAGGCAGAGAGGCGGCCGTTCCTGTTCCCACTCCTGAAACAGAAGCAACGATACTGAAAAACTCGAAGTATATGGAAATACGCGCCAGGAAACGCACGACATGATATTTCAAATGAGAACGTCAGCTTAGAGCTGAACTATGGATTCAAGTGTACATTTAATAAACAGAGAAAATTGTTTTTTTCTCCTCAGTCATGGAATGCATCGTGAACCCATAAAAATATTAGTGATCATTTCTGGTATGTTTTGTTTACTGGTACGTTGATTTTACTTCATATAAGTTCCCTCAAGTCAAGCTATCGGCAAGGAAGTTATTCATGTTTACTGCAATTACATGAAGAGACGAAACACTTGAACGGTCGCAATTCTGCGTGGCCTAACAAAAGTAAGCTCGCAGCCACGAGTCACCTGAGAGTCTCTGGCCAGTATCAAAATCAATTGCACGTACAGGAGGCAACCACAAGAACACTTCGGCCTAGTTCTTCAAACGAAGAAAGTAAACGGCATGGACGGAACTCACAGCAGATTCTTAGAGTCAGTTTTATTAACTCTGTAATAGGTACCACGAAAAACATGAGAACTTCCACGAACTGAAAGCCAAACCATGCTCCGACTCAGCTACAACAGACGTATTAGGTCCCTTTCTCCTGAACACTTCCCTATTTTCCTTCTCACTTATCTCCAAAACAAAAAATAACTCAACGGCGCTGGAAGATTCACTGAAGGACAACTTAAATATCTTTGTGAGAAGCGATACAGCTATTTAATGCTAGTGTGCCCTACACAGGATGTGTGGAAGTACACACCTGAAGCGAGCGATGCGCGCTGCTGTTGTTGCTGTTGCTGCGTCAGAGCAGCAGTGATGTTGTTCACGATCCCCATATTGGTGGTGAGAGCGTCCAGAGCTTGAATCTTTGCTGTGGCTGCTGCGGCCGCTACTGCTGCTGCTGTGGGCATTTGGGTAGGGGCTTGAAGGGGACCCTGGGTAGAGATGGGTGATAAAAATTACGATAAGTAAAATAAATATTGTAGGAATGAACAGAGAAAATTAGCAAGAGCTGTCGAGTTCTACAATAAAATCTAATGTACGGATCAGTCACATCACCGTAAAAGATATTTGATGGTGGATATTTTTCGAACTTAAATGGGTGGGTCAACCAAACTGTCTTCTTCAGAGGAAGGCTTAACAATTGCAGCAGAGATCAGGGAGCCTAACTCATCAGTTTGATTGGTTGTGCAGGCATTCAGTGAGTGCTTGTGACCCCAGTGAAGACTGAACTCTGTCGGACTTTAATAACGGTTTCTGAGAAATGGTTTGTTCTATATTACCAAATATATTCGTTATCACAACAACAATTCTTGAGTTTAGCTCAGTGCGAATATATGTAGGTCATTCACAAAACAAATGGGCGAGATAAAGAGAAAAAGAAAGGAAATTTCTAGAGAATTGATGAACAATTTATGTGTGGGTTGTTTTCTATCTACCTAACTGAGAAGATCATGAAGAACAGAAGAGGTTCGCGCTTTCGAAAAGAACGCATGAAATCACTTCAAAAACGAATGAAACCAAGTGCGAGAAGAAACTACGTGTACGAAATGGACTGAAAAACTGGATGGATGGAGAGAAAAATTACCGAGTGCTTAACGCGAGTCTTTTAGAAATACAGTGCTACTATAAAATTAAAGCAGGTGAGTGAAAAAGAGACAACTACCTAAGTAGAGCAGGTGAGGACTAGTTTCTAAACTACTTTTATTCGATACCAAAGGCTCAGAGACGTCAAGTTATTGAATAAACCCATGAACAGGAATTACTTCGAAGAAGCCTACAGGTGTTTAGAGAAAATATAAAGTTTTCTCAATGAGAGACAACTTCTATTACAAAATACGTGTAGCTAATCCCCCTGAACTCACATAGAAAGACCCAGGAGGAGTGATTGCTCGCCCGACACGCAGGTACTGGCCTCCGAGGTCGAATAGGTTCATGGAAGCAATGGCCTCCTGGGCTGACTGAGGAGTCTCATATTCGATGAAACCGTACCCCTTGTGCTTGCCAGGCGTAGGCGCGGGCGTCAACACGCACATACGGATTTTACCGAACGCTTCAAAGACGCTTTTGATGTCATTCTCTGTGAGGTCCTGGTGCACCGACGCCACATAAATGCGGTTGTAGTGGTTCGCTTCTTCCATGATCTCGTCAATGACGACCTGCTCAAGGGATTATACTGGTCAAGCACAGACAGCCCCAGGTCCTTAGTCAAGGCAGACACAGGGGCAAAATGAGACAGCCATGAAAATTTTGAATACCTACACACACACACACACACACACACACACACACACACACACACACACACACACACACACAAGCTTTTGAACAATCCATAATGAATAACAAATAAACAAATTTACAGAGTACATTTAAAAAAAAGTGCTCACAAAAAGTTAACTTCGATATGGAACTTGTGAAAGACACTACAATTTGCCAAGCCAATAAAAAATATCAAATTAATTTAATGTCTCAAGCGAGCTCCACACAAAAGAAAGTGACTATCGCAGATGCACTAATCTGAGCACACAGTAGAATAGAATAGAATTTGGCACTAGAAATGAGTCGTTTGGTCAATTCTTGGGTTGCTACAAAAGTCCCATGGTGTCTAAAATAAAGGAATCAATCACTCAAACCAATAAAGTCACGTACACGCACGTCACTCGAGCAACCACATTTCAGTCCCACCATGTACCACAATCATTGACTGGCACCAGGAGTAATGTAATGGAGTAATATAAAGATTAATGTCACGCGTGCACAAGCGATACCCACGTATTGGTCAGTGTAGTTCCTACAGCATCCATCATCTCGTGTATAGAGCGGTTACAACAAGAACAGTCACATTTAGTGACTGTACACTTGATGGTATGTCCTTAAGATGCTTTTCATGCTAACACATTACCTAAATAGAGGTAAATACCAAGTATGCTACACCATACAGCAGGTCCTCACACACGTGCAGCTGCTGAGAATCAGCACACCACGCAGAATGTAGGCATTCAACACTCTCCAATTGATCAGAAAAGTGAAGTGCCGGCACCTGGATCTCTAGCATAGCAGGGGCACACCAGGTGTGCAAGGTCACTTCATTACCTCGCTCAACTCTTCCCTATAGTTAACAAAAATATTTAGTTGTGTAAAGAGTTCCACTATTAATTGATACATTACATTTTGTAATGTCATGGGAACTGAAGGCCGTTGTCAGGGAAATATTTCATTTTATCACTCCAAGATGAGGAAGAGTCACACTCCACTAACCTGGGGCATGTTGGAAGGCCTGCCCACTTTAATGTTGCGGCCGCCTATCATCACGCTATTCATCTGCTCCAGTGCCAGCTGTGCAGCCTCAGGCATCTCGTACTCCACGAACGCAAAGCTGACCACAGAGAGAGCAAGCCGTCAATACTGGATGCTTCCATGGTAATACTTTCATGTACGTAATAAAATGGCATGACAAAAACCATAATATAACTAACTCAAGGTTCTGGCAACACTCAAATATCAACACATCTTCATATAAGCCTTCGTTATGATTGACACAGATGCTTGTAGAAAATTTGAGTGCAAAATATTTACATTTAACTCCAATCAATATTTGATTCAGCTAGTCATTCTTATTTGTTACCTAATTGATGTTCACTAATCAAACTTTGTGTTAAAAGTCAATCCATTGTTAATGTAAAAAATTATTAGCAAAGGAATCACATAATTTAACAAATCTCGATGCAAAGGACAAACATATTGATACTTATTTGAAGCATTGTAGTCCTATGTTGAAATTAAATCATCAAAGCAACATCTAAAGAATAAGGACTGGCGCAAGCCAACTCGCAGTCGAGTCAAACTCAGATGTATTTTCTGCAGGCTTAGATTTTGATTTATTCTAGTCCCCAACTGGACTACAGTAAATTCAGCTTGCAAAAAGCCTAAGTAAAACGGAAAAAAAACCATTCAACATTTCATTTTTGACTAATGGAAGTAGAAAGTTGGGAGACATTTAAAACATTGGTGCGTACAGCTCAATCCAAGTTTGTTTTCACAATAAAATTCACTGATCTCCTGGACCCTACGTTCAAGAACACCGCATGTCTTAGAAATTTAAGTGGAACGACCAGGTCACTAGTATGGAAAGATAGAACATGCGACCTACAACAGCTAATGCTAACCCTTTGTGCTTCTGAGAGATGGGGTCCCAGCTCATATTGATGCTCTTGATGGGGCCGAAGGGGATGAAGGCGTTCTTGATGGTGTCCTCACGCAACTCAAAACTGATGCTGCCCACGTACACTCGACACATGAGCACCAGAGCTTGGTGACGCTGCAGTGACTTGGCTTGCTGCACGAGAGCACAACACCTCAGCATCAAATAAGTGTGCCACACGCTAATATTCCAGTATAACATCACTTAAAATATTATGGTAAATACCTTATGATATATTCGATGGTAATTCTTTATCTATGTAATTATTTATCGGTTATTTAAGATGGTTATTTGCAATACTGACAATGTATATTGCAAGACACAACACTTTTTCCTACAAATTGGTATTTGTATCGACCCAAAATATTATTCCAACATAATTTAAGGAGGGAATTTATTATCTAAGGGTATTAAAAACAATTGCTACTATTTTCAACAATATAATACATGTGAATCTACCACATTTGAGATGAACAGTAAACAGATTTCCCAAAATAGGAAAGCTATTTATTAATGTAACGTCCTTTGCAATTCATGCCTTCAGAAACGCGATCGTTTAACTTTTTTATTATAGCAGATGACACTGATTTCGATGCAGCTAGTATGTCATTCCACAAGCCTTTTTCGAAGTAAATTACTGAAAATCAGCATAGATTTCCCTTATAATGAACAAACAGGAATTTTTTAGTGGGTCCAAATCTGGCGAATTTGGAGGCCAAGCCATTAAATTGTCGTCTTTGAATCCCATGAGGAGCAACATATTGCTTAGTTATCTTGGCTGAATGCCAATGTGCATTGTCTTGTATGAACACCGTATTTTTCCGGAGTGACAACAGCTCGTCTTAAAGTCAAGGTAACAGAGGTTGATTTAAAAGTTCCCAATATGAAGTTGAGTTAAATTTAACACGACAGCGAATCACTACAGGTCTCATCTGTTGCAATAATAGGGCCTGTAATGATTACTTGCGGCGTTAAAATTAACTCAGCTTTATATTGTGAACTTTTAAATCAAGCAATTTTTCATTCGCTTGAAGACCAGCCTTTGGCACTAAAAAAAAGGAGTTCATGCAAGACAATGTATCTTTACATTCAGAGCTTAAGTCTAGATCTACTTGACGGCACTCAGCAGACAACAAAGGAGTCCATCTGAAGTGTGACAAAGAGGCCTCGTTACGTAGGACAACAGAGATAGTTACTGATCTTTCAAGAAGTTAAGAAAGGGAAACCGACCGGGAGGGATCTATAAGCGTCACCCATCTATATATAAAAAAAAACATATTTGAGGCTCACTCACCCTACTCCTGAGGATTACTCGCACTACTAGCGTTGGAATGCATCAATCCAGGTGCTCAACATCTCACAGAACATCAATCTCTTGCCTACGAAGTTCAGGAAAGCAACAAGCAGATAAAGCTCCATAAAGCTTCAGAAAGAACTACTACTTACTCCGTTGGAACGGTAAATGACTATTTAACGAGATCCTAACGAGAGGATCAGTACGTTTGCTAAAATAAAATAGTTTTGTCTGCCCAAGCAAGGACCCGCTTACCCGTAGCTGTACTCTACTGTATGAAGCACAGCGGCTTCTTAGATAAAGGACCAGCTCACCTGCTGCTGCTGCACAAGGGTCTGCTTCATGAGCACCATCCTAATGCTCTGTTCCATGGAGTACTTGGTTGACTTCTGCAGGGCGTCGCGCTGTTCGGGTGTGAGGCGTGGCAGCGGCTGGCAGAGCACGTACATCAAGTCATCTTTGTTCACCTTCGAGCCTGCGCATCACACTCATTTCCAGTCAAGTCTGAGCTAACTAAATACATTCGAGCCTGCGCATTATGTTCATCTCCAGGAAGGTCTAAGCAAAATTACTTAAGACGCACATCTTTATCTGTAGTTCTGACATAAGCGACTATACCATCTAATGCCATGAAAATTAATGAAGCAAATACTTAAAATTAAAGCACAATTGTCGGATCTGCATTGATTTATAACACATAGAAGTAACTTGTAGTGTATCGCTAGCTTCCCTTGCATAGCTATACGATGCTTCAACTGACACTCCTGATGAGCAGGCGAGCTGTCTCGGCAAGGCTACACAAGAAAGCTACTTCATGCAGCTGCCTAGAGCTACAATAGTCGTACTTTACCAAGGTCTCATCACTTCAAGAGGTCTAAACGCAATTCAGCATCAGAAAGAACATCGAAGACGCAACCTTCCTGCCAAAGGACAGGATTTACGTACACAATAGCGAACGTTACATAGCCAAACTTTTTACGCACTCTCAACTTCTCTGAATATGTTTCAACTCTCTCCGTTCTGGTTCTCCACGGGAAGACGTCAGTGGGCCAGTACTCAACGTCAAGACGTGGGCTAAAGCAATGAAGTCAACAACTATAGAATACTTGGATATAAGTTCGCAAAAATCATTCGCATAATTTGGCTTTTCTCTCGTTGGGTATTTTCCATCATACTCCAAAGAACACCATGAACTCCTTAACAGCCCAATGCCCAATACATAATCCACATCCAATTAAAATTAGTTGATCAACAAATGATAAAGTGAAAAATAACTCCTTGAATGGCCAACATATAATAATTGAATTGCAATTAGATATTTACTAGGAAAATATAATTGACTGATGAAAACATAAATCACCCAACCAATTATAGACACGAGTAAACAAATTGATTCACCGAACAGAGTAGTTGAGGCAAATTGAAGAAAGAGGCTCATCATAGTTGGTTTACACATAGCTGAACAAGCAGAACATACACAGCTCAGTAAACACACTGACCAAAAAATGAGCCAGACGTTACTACGCCTCAATTATTTACCTCAACACTGTGAAGATCTGGTCACAGAGAAAACAATAAATGAAAATCTAAGGTGAACTCACCGCAATGAATGGGGTTTTTTGTCTGGTCCACCACAGTGGCGGGGGCTCGAGTGAGGGGCTGCGAGGAGTCTGCGGAGACAGGAAGCATTAGAACAGGCTAGCATACAAGGCAGCACCAGCCAGACATCAGCGCTGAGACGGGCAACTACTAGAGGCACTATCAGTACTGAGACTTGGTCTACACCAGCATGTAAACCTAAACTGCTACGTTGTCTTGTTGAGTGCTCACCCATGTTCAGTGTTTCAACATCATTCAAAGCTGCCTTTGAACGTGATGCAAAAGTAGATTTAAAAGCATATTTCTTAGAATTACTCCATCAATTGAGGGCAAAACTAAGAGAAATCATGTCAATATAAGCACTTTGAATAATTCCAGTCAGCAATACTCTCACTCACTAACAGCCCTACGACACAGCTGTCCTACAGAATCCCATGATTTCAAAGTAAACAGAAATCATGGTAAGGAGAATTCATGAAAGGATTACGCATGCATTCAACGCATGTGAAGGTAGAGGCAATATGTTCATTAAGCTTTGGCATAAAGTAGCCATCATTGAACTGAACTCAGTTTAGTACAATGAGCAGCAATTGCGACGGCACACATCAGTGCAAAATAACCGTGAGAGCCATGATCCCTTACCCACATAAACTACATGAACATCTGTTCACGTAGTACAGCAAAATCACCACAGATTAATAGTGAAAAAGAAACCTCGCATCGTCGCAGCTATTTATGAAGCTATTGATGGTAACATCCAGCAATTGAAACAGCCTGCACATTAACATAATGTACTGCCACTTATGTTGGAAATCCAAGTACTACTTGCAACATAATAGCTAGCACTCACTAGAACTTGCTGGACCTATCACAAGCTGGATAATAACATTCATAGCTCAGATCCTGTTCTGCTGACTAGAATCATAAGCTTCTGTCTTAACTATTTTCTCTACATAACTTAATAAACCCTGGGGCAAGAGTATGGGTACGTCTCAGAGTTGATGTCCTGGCACTACACTAAATGCACTAAATTAGTCAAAGAAGCTTGCCAGTGGACTTTACTGAGACAAGTTCCTCATCGGTTCATCAATGAATTATACTAAACGAGTGATGGAGGCAATAAAGGCGAATACACGAAAACCATGAGCAGGACTGCAGCAATGCACGCCCTTGGAAGCAGCAGAACCACGAAGGGCTGACTTCGGCTCTGACCTCAGACGTGGGCTTGTCCATTTGCAGCTATCATTTGCTGCAGCCAACAATCAAAAGAGAAAAGTGTGACAAAGAAAACATAGTGCACATGGAATATTCAATCAATCTGCGACACAACTCACTGTAACAACCCCAGAGTAGCAGGTGGAAGGAAGCAACATAGCAGCATCTTGAAGGGCTAGCTACTAACTAGCCCTTGTCACCTGCTATTCACTTTCCGAAGGTCACGGGCCCTTTCCAATCCCCCTTGTACACAAAAAAAGACAAGCAAATTTGACTAGTAGTCAAGATTAGATCACAAGAGATCATGTAGCTTCTGTGATCTCAATGTAAATGATGTATATTTAGCATAAAAGTCCTGCAAAAAAGCCACGAGCCAAAAGTGAACCATCAGCATAGCCTCAGAGCAATATACAAGCAATAGAAATTTATCGTAAAATTTAAAAATAATTATTCTGTATACAACATGAGTGTATAGACAAAGAGCGACCTAGAATTCAATATTATTGAGAATAAAATGAATGTTATGTGGTATGGAGGCGAAACGAGCATGGCGGCAAGGCGTTCAGGAGGTCTGTACCTGCATCACTTTCACCTTGGCTTCACCAGGCCTTGCCCTGCAAAGACAGTAAACAAAAAGAGCCGCGATCAGACAATTCACGGTCCTGTGTTCAAGAGCTGGTACACGGAAACATGTCTCAATATGACTACTGGTTGCAAGTCTCTGCCATGAATGGTCAGGCTTATATCATAACAGGGTAGCTAGTTTATTGTTTCAAGTCACCATATATGTCACGTGTTGTCTTTGTAGGCAACGATACAAACGTAGTAAGAGATTAGTTTTACATGGGCTGAGGTGGCAGGTTCGTACCGAGCGTACGTATGAAAGAGGGATGCCTCTTTAGTAAGCTCCACATTCATACCTGTGAACACACATAAGAGAGAGAACAAGAAGGCAACCATTAGTTGGGCACTTGCACATGCACAGCACAAACTTAATTCTAAGTTCCTCTTCTATATCGCATGCCTATTACAATAATATAGTGATGATTACTAATAGTGTTTTTTCTTGCTAATTAGCTTTCTGTTCTATAAGCTTAATTTTTACGGCTCTTTCATATAGTTATGGCAGAACTGTCAAAACAGAGTGGTAATTTCTTTGATAGTTGTGACTAATTTCAGTAGTCACAAAATAATTTTGTCAGGAAAATACATAATTAATCATCTGATGGACCATGAAAAACTAACACTAGTTCATTGGAGCCAAAATAAAAACCAGTGAGCTCTCCTAGAAACATTTTGTTGATAATTAACACCATGATACTCAGTGTTTTCTGTTTTGAAAACAATAAATTAAAATCGAAATGTCTTAAAAGAGAGCAGACACCTACAAAAAATGCCTACAAGCACAATAGCTGCAGCACATCACTCTTGAAAATTCCTTAATTTGCAACTATCAAAAAAAAATTGCATGATAGAGCATCAAACTGAGGCAAAGTTATATAATTCAACCATTTATGGCTTGCTATACAATTTCTCAGACCTTAATATATTGAACTGAAAATTCTGTTGGTATTGGTGGAACTTGCTGAAATTGAAATAATATTTTTAGCTGTACTATGAATTGATCAACAAACTTAGTCATTATTATTTATGTTTTTCAAATCATGAACTAAAACATCAAAAATCAAAGAAGACCCAAATTTTCAGTTGCAGTATAAAGAGTTGAACACCAATACTTGTGATGTTCTCATGGTTACTATGCAAACTAAATTGAAACTGCCATTTTTAATTTGAGACCCCAGTTTTGTAGAGCAGATAAAATATGTGACACCCATATATAGATGAACTGGCTTTAGCTTAGTTAGTCTACTGCAAGGTTGAGTTTGTTCTTCAAGTACTGAGTTTGAATGTCAACTGAAAATGAGTAAAATAATTCTAAATTATTGCTGAAAAGAATTCAATTCTACTGTTGGTACACTGCAGTAACAATGAAATCTTGTGCACTTGCATAACCACACTGAATACACAAAATGTCTAATACTGTAAAAAAATCAACTCTTTAAATGTTGAGGAATCTTATTTATTGAGTAGAAGAGAACTCCCTTAAGTACAGACAAATTTAGTGGATCATGTTCTCACAAAAGTCATCAGGACCTCCAACAAATACACAAGCATAAGTTCAGCTTTGGGGAGTTCACTGTACATTAGCCAGTGATGCAAGCTCTGCCATGAAATACAACACTCACAAAACCAAAATGAACTTTTTATAGATATTCAAATCTTGTAATAATGTCTTGCACTACAATTCTCCTTCAATAAAAATGATCAACCTTGAGAGTTCTCAAAAAATCTCCAGTTGAAAAATAAAATGGTGCAAAACTGCAATCTTTACTGCTAGTCTAGATGCACATACAAAACATTCTACTCACCAAAGTGATCCAAGCGGAGCTTTTTAAGTGAAGGCTCTATCACCTCTGCAGGAACTGGGGGTACCTGCCACCAAACAAGAGTCAATCACTGCACATACTACAGCAATTTGTGAATGGATTTAGTAGAGATTTCAAGGTGAAATTTAGGGGAGACAAAAAAAGTTGTGGTTATGAATTATGATAAGACTAACAGAAATAGAGAGTGGAATATTGAATATGTTAAAAGAAGCAGAACTAAGGAATATAAGTATGTACCTAGGATGAACACAGTCAAGATGGATGTACAAGAGCACAAGGTCAGAAAGTGGCAAAAGCTATGGAGCGGTGGAGAAGACTGTGCAGTATGGCCAAGTAAAGAGTAAACAAATATGAATGTGTTAGCAACATTTTGAAGTATGTTGCTGTGGTGGGCTGAAAAAATTTCTGAATAGAATCTAGGGTGAGTCTAGGGGAGAAAATTTGCTGGGGGCATGCAAGAAAACAAGAACTCAGAAGATTGTTGGTGTCAAAATTGGGCAACCTATGGATGACTTGCCATTGAGAAATAATGAAAGTGAAGGACTGATGTGAGATTGTAAGAAATGGAAGATGGAAATTAAAAAAATAACATTATGGTTGTTGTTTCCCAGCTCCTGTCAGCTAAGATAGCCAGTATCACACAAGAAGCATGCCACCATCACAGAGTCCTCCCACAGTTGTGTTATGGTATGTATGTTGTGTTGCCACCTCTGCACGGCCAATTTCTGACAGTGCAGCAACACATGTTTGGTGTCATGTGGAGAATCTCAACAGAGAGGACATATGTTTGGGGTTGTGGGGTCCGGTCTATGTTCGTATGACTGTAGGGATAGGCAGTGTCTGCACTTGAGTATGGATAAGCAGAGTATCTGTTCTGTTTAGTCTTTTTTCTGTCATGTTGATTGGAGGGGGAGGGTATCCTAAAATGGATATCACCAGCTTGGTCGACTGGTGAGCAAATCTGCTTGCGAGCAGAAAGACCCGGAAAGTTACACATGAAATGGTTGACAAACTGATCTTACCCATATTCAATATTTGTGATAAAATAAAAGCCCTAAAAACCTACTCAAACCAACAGGCAAGAAAGATGTATGTAGAGCTACTCAAAGTATTTACTATATGCATTTTAACATTGTATTTCATCTCCTACAATTAGTAACTCATCTGGTAAAACTTGCATACACATATTTGTAAGTTAAAACATTCATATTTAGGATTAAATCTAAAACTTAAGGATCTCAAATCACAAGTAGCAGTAAAGGAGGACCAACATAATGTTAACTTCAAGCTCAAGTAATTCAAAACATTAATAAACCTGTTTTATTTGTTTAAAATCATTTGCAATTACAACACAACATTCTCCATTACAACCCTACATTCCCAGTTATTACCCTGCATTCCCCAAAACAACCCTGCATTCCCCAAAACAACCCTACATTCCAGTGACAACCCTACATTCTGTTACAACCCTACATTCTGTTACAACCCTACATTCCGTTACAACCCTACATTCCATTGCAACACTACATTCTCAGTTACAACAGTACATTGTTAGTCTAGTAAAGGTTTTCAAGGCCTTGACATAAACTTGAGTAATGTTTTAGTGTTTGCTTTACTCCCCATAATGTAATGCTTCTACATTTGCTTCATCAATTATGAAGTACTTTATGATGCTTTAGGGTTTCCAAAGGCATGTTTTTATGTATGATATAGCACTATTAAAATACTGAATTCATTTTAGTAGAAAATGGATATTTAGGCCCTTCCCAGTAAAATCGAACAACACATATATTACCATACCTAATTTAAAATACAACTAGTTCAAATAGACCGGAATACAAACCCAGATAACAACAGACTAATCAATACAAACTACCCACTCACCATTTCGCTGCCTGTAGCAGAAGCGTTGTCATAGACTACCCCATTTGATGCTCCGAAAGAAAGAGCCGTATCAGTTGCCATATTCAAAGTACTCAAAATATATAAATTATAATATCTAGAACAATGTTACTTTCCATAAACGTTTTCTGGCCTTTTACGCATTTACTAATACAGTCACACATGTACTCTTTCACAACTCTAATGGCTGACCGGGTTGTAAGCTCATCCGATGGAATGATTACCCTAACGTAAGATAACTATTACCCTAACTCTTCAAAATTTACCAGGGTGGGAATTGACTTTTCTTGTTACACATATGCTGAGTAGCACCTTAGTCTACTATCCAAGAATTATAGTTATCATCTACTGGAAGAACACTAGTAAACAGAATAGTTTCATCATTACATGAGCTTTGTGTGTCTACTCTACTGTTTGCTTGGAATGTTTTATTTTCTTTTCTCAACCTATCTTCATACACTCGATACTGTTTCTTAATGTGACCATCTTTACCACACTTATAGGAGCTGATTGCTCCTCTTTTTAAAACTCACTAAAAATAAATAAATAAATGGACTTATTTCCACTAGAGCAGTGGTTCCCAAACTTTTTGTGATCAAGTACCACTTGGAGGTCCCGTACAGTCGCCGCGTACCACCTGGTTCCAGAGAAACTAAATTCGATCAGATATCACTTTATTTCCATAATTGTACAAGTAGAACACGCAAATCAACTAAGATTTGCTAACTACAAATCGTTGCCAGATAACTCTATGTTAGGCTGTAAACATTTTGTGAAGTAAAATATAACAAAATAAAAATTGTTCATGACCCCGAAAGTGTTCGCGTACCACCTAGAAGGCCCTCGCATACCACTAGTGGTACGCGTACCACAGATTGGGAACCACTGCAATAGAGTTTACAGGGTGTTTCAGAATTAAGGCAACAAACTTTTTGGTAGGTGCAAGAAAATTCAAATGAACGATTTTCATTTTAAGCGTTGAAACTCAAAGGTGAATAATAAGCAAACGATACAGTGTTGCATTCATTTGAAGTAACCCTTTTTATTATGAAATACAGTTTTAAGTCTATTTACAAATGTATCGCAAGCGGCACGTATCTGTACTTGTGGAATTACTTCCCATTCCCTTAGTAGTTTTGCTTCGAGGGACTCGAGAAAAGTGTGTGGAGTAGCTAAGACCCTTGTCTCTAAAATAGACCAGATAAAAAAGTTCAGGAAATTGATGTCACGGTTAATTGTTGGCCATATATCTTTGCTTATGAAAGATGGAATGTTCCTCTGAATTCAGGTTTGAGTTACGTTGGAGCCATTTGATGTTGCTGAATCCTGTTGAACACTCCATAGTGAACCCTGAAAAAAATTGTAGCCACATGGCATTAACTTTGATTCCAAAATAAGATAAATAAACCGTACTGAGTTCAGTTTGACCTCACAAGGCACAAAAACAAGCGGAGATCTTTCTGTGGCTGCCACAGCTGCCCAAACCATGACAGACTGTGTATTTTGACGCCGCGTTACAATCCTACCATCGACTGAACGCGAGGAACTCCAAATTCGGTTGTTCTGATGGTTCAAAACTTGATGAATGTCGAGTTTTTTCTCATCTGTGAACACCAATTCTGGGAGCGTGCCTTGAGTTATCTCATTACGGATGTGACGACTTCTTTCAGCCCTCATTCTTTTATGATGTTCAGTGAGCTCATGACGTTTCATCATTTTGCACCGTTTCTCTCCCAGATCTTCCTTCAACACTCGATAAATTGAAGTTTTGCTAACACCGGCTTCTGCAGCCAGTTCTGGATGGGATTGGCGTAGGTTTCGACGCAATTTCTGTTAGAAGGTTAGGAAAATCACAGGAGCGTGATTACGCTAACCAGGTTTATTTCAGTGAACACAGTTTTGGTTATAGTACAGACACTAATGTTTACATCGCAACGGCAGGCACAAGAATGGGACCGGAACCAGAGAACGCGCTGACACAATGGTTCTCTACCACTGGCTGACTCTAAACGCATTCTGTTACAAGAGTATTCATCACAGCGTTACACATTAACCTTAAACATACTAAAGTCGAACACATTCAAGGTGAAACATTTAAACATTCAACACTCCTTCTCACATTGAATGTGATTCTCAAAGAAAACTACACCTAGCT
Organism: Trinorchestia longiramus; assembly: GCA_006783055.1. NCBI lineage: Eukaryota > Metazoa > Arthropoda > Malacostraca > Amphipoda > Talitridae > Trinorchestia > Trinorchestia longiramus. The sequence goes on along the minus strand of VCRD01000616.1, from coordinate 80,003 downwards.
TCCTTCTCAGCCTAGAGAACTTCTCGGCACTTGGGCCCTTAGTAAATATATCAGCAAGCATATCATTCGAAGGACAACACACGAGATCAATTTCCTTAGTACAAAAGGCTACCTACAGCACTTTGGTATAAGTCTTTGTTACAATCCTCAACTTCATCTGAAGTTGTGACAAGGTCTACATTAATATCTACAGGAGTAGCAACAGAATTTGCTTTATCCATGCCAAACCTAGACAACAGGGCCTTAGTATAAGCAGACCACTCTAGGAACATCAAATTTATCTTGTGCAAAGCACACCCATTCTCCAAATCTATCAGGAGCAGCTCTGTTCCTAGTTGAACGACGGAGCTCCAACTCTCCTTCTGCATCCTCATGTTTTTCTTCTTGAGGGAAGAACCAAGGAACACTCTCAATTTATTTTGAAGGCTCCTTCTCAAATGACATAAACTGAGATTCATTAAATACCACATCTCTACTCAGCAAGATCCTTTTGGCATTAAAATTATACAGTCTGTATCCTTTAGTTCCACTCTAGAAAAGGAAGTCTATGGCTCTTGCCATGACAACAATTTTCACAAAAAACATTCTCATTTCCTAGAGAACAATCAAAACCTCTAACAAGATCAAGAGACTTCAGTTTCTTAAGATTATCAAATCCTAGATGACAAAATCTCTTGTGCCACAACAGGTCATCCGAGGAGACACTCGAGCATTTTGCAGCTACATGATAGGAACAATCTAGTCTGTAAGGTCTTCCTACCTTATGACCAGCAACTATCAACTCATTATTTTCATCTACAATCTCACATGTGCTTTTATTGAAATGGGTTTCCCTACCACATTCTGCATTCTGGGAACCAGAAATCAAATTGCAAGCTAGCTCTGGCACAAACAACACATTTTTTACAACACAATTCTTTACCTGCATATTAGGTCGTGTTATTTTAAGACGCACATTTCCAACTCCAACACCCTTCAAAGCTCTACCATCACCAATTTCAACTCATACAGGAGAAAATAGATCAGAGTAAGATGAAAATTGACTTTTCTTGTTGCACATGTGCTGAGTAGCACCTGAGTCAACTATCCAAGAATCACAGTCAACATTACCTATAGGAAAAGCACTAGTAAACATAATAGTTTCACCTGTAGATGACCTTCGTGCATCTACTGCTTTGTTTGCTTGGAATGTTCTATTTTCTTTTCTCAGTCTTTCTTCATAGACTCTACACTGTCTCTTAATGTGGCCTTCTTTACCACACTCAAAACACTTAATGAGCTTTTTGTTTCTTTTGAAACTCACTAGCAATTTTTCACTGGAGTCTGAAGTACCAAGGCTGCCTCGCTGTCTTCTTTCTTCGTTTAGGAGACGCTTAGTTACAACTTCCTACACTGGTCTCTTTTCATGGGCTTCAAGAGCAGTTACCAGAGTAGAAAACCTATCTGGTAAAGATGATAGTAGGATGATCACACGCTCTTCTTCTACTATAGCATCACCAATGATGGCCAGCTCCTCAAAGAGTTCAACAAACACTTTTAGATGATCTTGCAGTTTTTGACCATTTTCCAACTTCATGTTGAACAGCTTTTTCTTCAGCTTGAATTTGATTGCCCAAGTCTAAATCTCGGCGAGATTCAAACTTCCTCCAAACTGTCTCATCTGCCGTTGAGGATATAGGTTCAGTGCCTTGAACTATATCCCCCAGTTTATCCTTCACAAGGCACATCCTCATATGTATCTTCCATGTTGGATAATTTCTCTCGTTGAGTGGCTTCATGCAACTTTTACCACTGTTAGAGTCTGCCATGTTATTCACACTTGCTGCATTGTGTTAAGTCAACAAACTTCTACGTTTCCTTGTAGTCACCACAGTTTGCTTCGAGACTTACTGTGTTCACTGAAGAAGATTTATCCTTGGAGCGTGTTCTGGGCCCATAACCTTTGTTAGAAGGTTAGAAAAATCACAGGAGCGTGATTACGCTAACCAGGTTTATTTCAGTGAACACAGTTTTGGTTATAGTACAGACACCAATGTTTAAATCGCAACGGCAGGCACAAGAATGGGACCGGAACCAGAGAACGCGCTGAGACAATGGTTCTCTACCACTAGCTGACTCTAAACGCATTCTGTTACAAGAGTATTCATCACAGCGTTACACATTAACCTTAAACATACTAAAGTCGAACACATTCAAGGTGGAACATTTAAACATTCAACAATTTCTCCCTCGTATTTTTGATAAGTTTTTTATACGAACAATTCGTTTCCGGCCTCATCTTGGTTTATTAAAGATTGTACCAGTCTCCTTGAACTTTGTAACAATTTTTCAAATAGTTGAGTGGTTCATTTTTACATTTTTTGCAATTGAAACGTTACTATCGCCTTCTTTGTGGAGCTTGATAATGATATTTCGATCCACAGCCATCATATAGAGTATGAATTTAAACTTTAGACACTTGAAATAGAACAATTATCTAATTATCTTCAAAATAATATTAGATTTAATTAACCAAACATTGATTTGAAATGATCTATTTAATATGTAAAACTGGTTGCCCATATTCAGATACACCCTGTACAGTACATATATATTGTGTTTAAATTCTCAATCTTAACATCTTATGAGCAATGACGGTGTTTATCGATAAGATTTTAAGAAAAGTTGTGATGCTTCATGAGAGATCCCTGTCCTTTGTGCTACAACTTTGAAGTGGAGGCTCGTGGAGGCGTGTTGTTGAGCGGTAGTGAGATGTGGTTTAGGTCAAGCGTCCAGTGTAGCAGTTGTTGGACATGCTCTAGCTGTCAATGGTCAGGCACAAACAGAGCGTGACAGCTACGGGGTCGAACCCGAGCCTTACTGCATAACAGGTGGGTACTCTCACCAGTCGAACACACTGGGAGAATACTTTTGCATGTCTCTGTAATTGATTAATATTATAGTTAACATATATGTAATACCGAATATTTTATTACATTTTTAATGCTGTTCCCATTAATTTATATACTAATTTCAGAGTAATTTGTGTCATTAACAATGCAACATAGCCTTTTCCCATGAATCATATTGTATCAAGTGACTTTTGGATGATACCATATATTTTACTTAACTTTATTCAGTTTATTAACTAAAAGGAAATTTCTAGGGTACTTTATTTTTCTATATTCAATTAAATTTACTCGTTCCAGCACGACCAGACATCTGCTGTAATTGCAACGTACAGTGGTTTTTCCATCTTTTCTTTCAACAAAGTAACCTCATTCAAATATCTCCTCAATCATTCTATTAGGTGCACGTCTACTGATGGAGGATTTTTTGCCTGGTAAATATTCTATGATATCATAAAGATGAAAGAACAACTCTCTTGCTCGTTATCTTGCTTTCTGTTGTTCCACTTGTAGAATCGCTCACTGCAGCAATTTCCTCTGGAGCATCGCTTGTGCTAGACTAGTGACCAGCCGTTAAAATTGTATTCGATATTCATTTAGTCTTAGTCATAAATCGATCCATCTTAGTTTTAACAAATAAAACTTCCTCATAGATCTGTAAAAATTTATTTGGAAAGTGTATAGGCATAGAGTATCCATATTACTCATTATATATTTCACTGGAGCTCGAAACATTTAAGTTCACTTTGCGGGCAACACTTATACACAACACACCTAGACAATTATTAGATTGACACAGGCAGACTGGCAGCCGTAAGACTGCAGCTGCACGGTGCGGTATACACGCGCGCCAGTTATTTTCTCAGTTTACACTTTTCAAGTTGCAGTTGTGACTTACGGTGAAGTTACCTCGAAATAGTTGCGCCGCACCCTAATTTGCAACTTTTCAAAAATAGTTGCGACGCAACCGTAACTAAAGAAGTTGCGACGTAACCGCAACTAAAGAAGTTGCGACGCAACCGCAACTAAAGAAGTTGCGATTACAATTGCAGCTGCAATTAATTGTGGTGTGACTGCCCAACACTGCACAAGGTTACTTAAAAATCAGGTTTTTGTTAGTAAATTACGCATGAAACAAGAGGCGTCTGCTGTTTTGAATATGTTAAAGTTATCATTTCAATATTACCTTAATGAGTTGTGGGGCTAGGTAAGAATAAGTTGCTGGTCCTTTTTTTTGTTGCGGGTAATTGAGCCTAACAGAATGTGAGAACATCACTACCGAAGTCTTAGGCACAGACAACCTGCTACGCTAGCAAATTTAATACGTAGAAAGAACAGAGTGTAACGGAGGAAAAAATATACACTGGGTTACCATAGAGATAACGAAAAACATTTTCGGAGACTTTTGAATGCCATATAATGGTGCCTAATCTGACGTTTCCTCACCAGATTGGCGTAATAAAAATGCAAACAAGAAACCCACACAACGTAAGTTCATGTGTATCCAAGGTAATTACTTCGTTTGTGGTTTTCATGATCGTTGAAAGTAGCACATCAAGTGTAATTAAAAGTTTTATAGGAATAGATTTTACGTTTTTCATTGCATCGTATTTTTTCATTCCGTTTGAAATGACCTGCAAATTTTATTTAACACTTCTTAGTAAGAGAATACATTGATCAATACTATGTACTTGGTAACCAAGTACATCGATAAGAACTTCTTGGTGACCGAATTCATACATAGATAAGAATACCTTGGTGACCGAGCACATAGATTAGAAAGTCAGTCTGCTAAATGAAAGCTCGACTTTAGTCGTGTTGGCTTCAGAAAACTCTGACATCAGTTCATTAATATTAGCTTACTGATGATGAATTTCATTAATATCGTTATACGGATGATAAACTTCATTAATATTTGTATACTGATAATGAACTTAATTAATACTAATATACTGATGATAAAGTTCATCAATATTAGTATACAGCGGATAAACTTCATTGATATCACCATACTAATAGTAAACCTCATTAATATTAGTATACTCATGATAAACTCGTCTAAAAACTGGCTTTGGTCATGATATATAGGTGGTTAGTTGTTATATTTTCTTAAATATAACTACAATTTTTCATAATTATTATTTATTATTATTATTATTATTATTATTATTATTATTACTATTATTGTAATTTTTGTTGAGTTTCTGCAGCTTAATGCTCGTATGCTTTTCTAGGCATCTATTCCAAGTTACGTTCCGAAGCCCAGCGATCAGGCCACGCATAGACAACGTCATTTTCCCCTATTATTTTGGAAGTATACCTATTAATAATTATTAATATAACTGTCATCAATACTATAATTCTTATATGTATTATTTTTAATATGATTATTACTATTCGTATTAACATTTTCAGTATCATGATCTTTATTATTCATATTGTTTTTTTATGATTCTTCTGTTTTAAAAACAGAGCAAATAATTCATATACTTTGAAAATTGATCGGTAGGCATTCAGAAGTAAGCTGTCGATCTCTGTGTGAAGATCTGACAACTGTGACAACACACATGACCATGTCAGGTCTCTGAAGGTCTTACTCTTAATTACCTCCACTTTGCAGGAACCAGAAACAACTGCAGAGACTCTGGCTTTGCAATGAGATAAGTACTTGTATCTGTCACTACTATCTCGATGTGACTGGCATGCTTGGTCTGGAGCGTCAGTTGTCAGGAACAGTTTTACGGTGTTGCTGCAGGACAATTCCGTTCTGATGGGATCATTGTCTGAAAACAATCATGGAATTTCAGGTGAATGATGACTGTACTATTGCACAAAAGTTATTTCAAATTTGCTCCTGGAGAAGTTCGACTTTGAGAAGAAGAACCCTTTGACACAAATTGAATACGAACGTTCTACAAAATCTCACAGACACGTAAAAAGCAAAATTCCGACCGTAAAAATTTATCATGAAAATTAGTGGCCTCAGTCAGCTGTTACACCCACTTAAAGCGGCACAAAGAATATTTCTACAAAAGTTGGTTCATAGTTTAGATTTTCATGGAGTTAAAACTATGATCACTCACAGGAATTTTTCTCTAGAACTTCCCCCGGGGATAAATATGAATTTCCAGGCGCTTCTTCGTTACAGGCTTCAAATTCTTTTTTGTTAAAAATATCTCTAACATTTTCCCATTACAGCAAGACAAATACTTTGCAAAACTTCCACCCTTTTCTCGTAGAGGAAGGCATTCTGTAACAATTTTGAGCAGGAAAACATCGTGTTTTTACGATGTTTGCAGTCACAAGCGATTTTGCAAAGCAAAGACGCGCGGCGCAGAACAGCGAGAGTAGAGACTTGCCTCGGCAGCAGAATGTTGTGCTGGCGATTTTGTGACAGGCCTACCGCGGCAGAAGAGGCCTGGGATCTCTATCGTAATATCTGAAGATTTTGGGCAAAATATTGCCGGTCGTTAGGGAAGTTTAGGGCTTGACTCAAATGCTGGGTTGCAGCGGTTTGGCAACTCGCAATGCGCGCCCCAGGCGGAGAAGAAGAACAAGAATTGATCCCCAGTGGAGCAGTCGAGGGTTTGTTGTCTTGCGAGGGCATCGAGAAACTTGATTTTTATTGAATGGTTTCGGCTAGAAGTTTGCCATTATCTAGTGGAGTTTGTCACCAGGGTTTACAGATGGAGTCTATGTTCACTGCACATCAGGGTTTACAGCTGAAGTTAATATTCACTTTACATCAGGATGCATAGATGGAGTTAATACTTACTGATCATCAGAAAGGACGCCCGATTAAAGAACTTTTATAGCTTAAACACAATTTGGGATAGAACATAAAACTTTATGTCCAAACATTTATTAGATCTACGAGTTTTATTTATAAATAACATTTAATTATGTAGTCTAGATACACAACTGCATGTAGGTTAACAGTGCATAGATATTAGACCCTATTTGTTCGCAATGCATTCTGAAGAAACACGGATCGCTTTCATCAAGTAATTTTATGAAAATGGATCGTCTTTTGAGAGAGCACGGAGAGCTTTCACAGTTACTTTTAGAATGGATCTTCAAGCTGATTGCAAAACACTGAGAAGATGGATAAAAACATTTGAAAGCACTGGTCCGTTATCTAACAATAAACCGCCTAGTTGAAACTGCTCTATTCGAAATGAAATAATCATTGATAGAGTGTCGCTGTCTTCATGGGCATGGCACAGTCTCGACAAGAAAACGTTCAACACAACTGAACATCAGTAGATCATCGCTGAGAAGAATTTTGAAAAAAGATTTTAAATTATTTCTTTACAAATTGTAAGTAACCCAACAATTAAATGATACAGACTATGTATCGAAGTTGCAATTTTCACGTGAAATGTTGAATATCGTAAGAAATAACACTGGTGTCCTTAAAAATTTAATAATGAGCTACGAGGCCCATTTCTATCTTTCAAAATATGTGAACAAACAAAATTGTGTCTGGGCGCAGCAATAACCTAAACAATTTGTTAAAAAGTCTTTGCAATCGCAGAAAGTTACTGTATGGTGTGGTGTGATGGCTGATGAAATCATTGGGCCATATTTTTTGAAAACGATATGGGTAATGCTATGACCGTCCCTGGAGAAAGATATCGAAATATGATCAGTACTTTCCTTGAACCTCAACTTGAAGCAAGACATCTGAGAAACATTTGCTATCAACAAGATGGCGCCATGAATCACAATGCGAGAGAAACAATAATTCTTTTAAATCGCTTGTTTGCGCAAAAATTTATCTCTGGGCATGGCGATGTTAACTGGCCGCCTGGATCCCCGGACCTAACCATACCCGACTTTTATCTATGGAGATACCTTAAGGGAAAAATTTACATTAATAAACCTACCACAATCGCTCAATTAAAGAGAAACATCCAACGGGAATCAGGTAAATTAACGGCAACACATTAACGAAGATTACAGAAAATTTTAAAAAAGGTTAGAAATGTACTGTCACAAAAACAGGCATCACTTAACAGAGATTGTTTTCATAACTTAAATGTTATTTTGTAGTAAAAATTTATAAATCTAATAAATGTTTTGATCTAAAGTTTTATGTTCAATCCCAAATCGTTTTTAAGTTATAAAAGTTCTTTAATGAGGCATTCTTTCTGGCCCATCCTGTATTTACTGCAGGTCAGTGGTTACAGACGCAGTTAATATCACCAGCTTGGTCGACTGGTGAGCGAATCTGCTTGCGAGCGGAAAGACCCGGGTTCGAATCCCGCTGCCGACATGGTTGACGCGGCTAGAAATACGGCATGGGAATTGGGTATACAACCGAATAATTATCGAAGTAATTATCCGACCCAAGAATGGGCCAGAAGGTTCGTTCCTATAGCCTAATTCTATTCTATTCTATTCTATTCTAATAGTTACTGTGCATCAGAGATTATAGATGTCTCTAATACACACTATATCGCTACAGTTCAATTTGACACGATGAAACTTTACTTGTGTCCCACAATGTATTAAACGTGTAAACTTTTATTAATCTTTATACGTATGTTCTGACTCTGTGTTGTTATATCGAACATAAGCAAGATAATACAAAATCGTCTTTTGATAGCGTATTAAAATTTCGATCACAATAACATATGGTAACTGATATATTTTGCTACTGCCTGTTCAGAATTTCTTTTAACTTGATTTCTGAGTCATGTTCTACTTATATATACTAGATTTATCATTTTTTTTAGAAATGTTCCGCAGAGACTTATTTCTCATAACTATGAAGTAAACGCCATGCAGGCCTACGTGTGGAGGGCTCCAAGTCAAGTTTGAAGTCATTTATTCTTCAGTTTACCCTTACATCTTGCGCTCATCAACCCAACAATAGACCAAACAGATTAGTCCTGTTGCCATATTCTATTTAATTGTATTCAGGAAAGGATGAATATTTGTCTGTCTTCTCTATGCTTCTTCCTCTGTCCGCAGTTTGCCCCCTGCTAACCCCCCTGCTATACTGCGGTGGCCGTCACTGTGGCAGACAAATAAGTTCTCTGTCTCACGGATGTGTTATTATTATTGTATCTGTACTACTAGTACCAGTGGTAAGATTTATTTGATCAATATCATTTCGATGTACATTGACTATCTACAGGGCATATTATTTATTCACATAGGTCGTTGGATATCCTGTGTTTGCACACAGGAACAAAAGCTCGAGGAAATAACGTCTACTCAGACTCTCATTAATTTGTAGTCGTATTACTGCGTAACAATGCGCCGCCATGTGTCGTAAATGGGGATGTACATTATTTTGCCCTTTGGAATGAGCCATCTAAGGCTCTTAATATTTGTTTAGTCATTAAATAAATCTCTAGTAAGCTAACAGTAAAGTAGTGCAAAATTGTTTTTCAAGTGCTAAAAAAGGGTGTTGCACCGCATTCCATGGATTGTGAAGCCTGAACATTATCAATCTTGAAAGTTTATGGTAGAAGTAATTACGAAAAAATACTAAAACATTGCCGAATGCTCTTAGGTAGGAATGTAAGCCCGACCTCAAAGTATCCTTCCGAGCTGTGAGACAAAAACTTTTCATCGTCATAAGTTTCATTTTATTTGAAGCTAACTCACAGTTTGGCGCGGGATTTATAACGAACATGAAGTCTCACGCCTAGAGCTGAGTGAAGTTAATGCTTTTCAACAAAAGAAAAGTTCCAAGTTGCTGCTGCTGAGGAAACTGTTTTATCTTGAGCTAAGAAATGAGACCTCATTTCACGCTCTGTCCCTGCCGCTCCCCAACAATGCAAATGCACTCAGAAATATTCTATAAATACGAGGAAAATTCGGGGGTTTCTGGAAGGCATCGAGAACTTGGATTCAGATTATTCCCAAACCTCAGTCCATGAATATTTTTTGCTGTGCACTCGTGAACAGGAGTTCCATAGAGAGCCAGTTTGAGATCAAGGCTTGTAAGAAAATCATCTTCCACGCAATTATAGTTTACTCTTTGACTTGAAGAAGTCTGAGAAGCTTAGGCCATTGCTCACAATATCAGGTGTAGTTACGCTTACGCTTCATCGTAAGGAAAGATATACCCAAAGGTCTTCAAAAAGAGCTACAGAAATGTATGAATTTTGCTGCTAAAGTAGTATGCAAAGGAAATTTCAGAAAG
>VCRD01000616.1:26565-52038 GCA_006783055.1 Trinorchestia longiramus | reverse complement strand
TGACGAACAAAATTATGCGTCTTCCTGCAGCTATTTGGAGCTGTCAGTTTCCAGCGGCTGAGTGATGTACTTTCGCTGAAAGCTTTGTTCTTTTCTAAAGTTATTTTTCGACTTTATTATTATTCGAGTTTATTTAATGTTTTGAAAAATTTCATGCAGACAACAGTTCAATACATCAGTGATTGATAAAATTTCAGCGCGACTAATTCACTAGAATTCAGTTAGAGGTCTCATGTGTTCAAATGCTGCTAAGAATGCACTTCACACAACTACAAAATGTGTTTTTTTTTGACAATTGTACAAAATGTTTCTAATCTTTCGAAATACTTCATATTAAGCGAATGGGCTCAGATAACGGTCATTTATTAAGTTTAATTAATTCTTATTAAATTGATTCATTAACAAATGTACGGTACTATATTTTACGAATTTATCACCTCAACACTGCAGCAAATGTATAAAAATATGATGAATATGATGAGGTACATTTTCTTCAGTAAATTTGTTTCCAGTTTTTCTGCCTGATATCAAATTAATGTTATTTTTAACTCTCATAACATAGTAAATTTTTCTTTTTCAATCTTTTTTGATTGGTAAACAGTTTTCCCTCCTCCACGCTGTGGCTGGAACATGTGGGTGAAATGCAGTGAGGCATGAGGCTACTGCACACCGTGAGGCGTGAGGCTACTGCACACCGTGAGGCATGAGGCTACTGCACACCGTGAGGCATGAGGCTACTGCACACCATGAGGCATGAGGCTACTGCACACCGTGAGGCATGAGGGTACCATGTACCGTGAGGCATGAGGGTACCATGTACCGTGAGGTATGAGGGTACCATGTACCGTGAGGTATGAGGGTATCATGTACCATGAGGTATGAGGGTATCATGTACCGTGAGGTATAAGGGTATCATGTACCGTGAGGTGTAAGGGTACCATGTACCGTGAGGTGTAAGGGTACCATGTATCGTGAGGTGTAAGGGTACCATGTACCGTGAGATATAAGGGTATCATGTACCGTGAGGTATAGAGGTATCATGTACCGTGAGGTATGAGGTGTTCCAACTCTCACCTCTCAGAGTTTCTACACATCTGTAAGTTGAAATTCTCTGTAGATGAACTCTGTTGCGCAAACCCTTTTAAAAAATCAACATGGAATTTAACTTTGACTAATGTTTAGAAATACGTTTTTGATTGTAACAAGGAGTATTTTATAGTCGCCTATATTATATTGGATATTTTTCTCGCTGTTTTTAAATATTTGTTTCAGGAATGGACTACAGAGTGAAACGTTCAAGTTAAAAGCTTTAAAATTAGCTCTTTCATTACCTCCATCATTACATTTTATTCTCGAACAAAGAACGCTTCGCACTGGAGCATCTTCAGCTGTGCGTCCTGAGCGTGATGCGTTCCACAGGCCAGACTCTGGCCACACTGAACCTAATGTCTGCCTCCACAGCCTCTCTTTAGTGACCATAAAGTGCGCGTTAATCAGAGTCCAATTGTGAAAGTTTTTAATTTAGCAGTTGGCGGCATTGAAACCTCTTCCTCCTCAGACAAACTGTCCAAGCAATCAACAAACTTTGAAAGCTTCATTTAATTGTCAGCAGTCCAAGTTTAAATTGTGGGAGTTCTATTCTCCCAAGTTCCGTAAGAGTGAATACGAATCTGCATTTTTATGCATTATGGGACCATTATGGAAATGAATTACACTATATGTAATAAATCTAGGAGACATGTATGTTGGTCTATTATATGGTCCGTTTGGCAGTTTTCCTTATGACGGTACACATGAACAAATGGATCTAAATCCTACATTAGAATTTAGAGTCTCACACAGCAGGTCTTGCTACTCGCGTGTCGTTGATGTAAGATTAGCTGATGTGTCTCGGGAAAGTTTGGGAGAGCGAGAGTTTGCTCCATATTTATCTAGTTTACTAGTGCTCTCCTACACGTCTCACTTGATATGCGAAGTGACTGACTTCGCTTGAGCACAGAGCGCTTCGGACTCTCTTGAACTAACTCTCTTATCCTTAGCCCGTTTTTTGTGGTCACCCGTATGCTCGCCATGATGTGTGCTTTAAATTGTTACATGTATAATTTATAATTTTGATCATTGTCACGTGCAGGAGAAATATTAAAAAGTTAAATTTTTCAGGATATATCGAATACATATCCACTTAACTGTACATCGAGCTGACCGCTGAGCACTATCATAAAAGCTGATACGCTGATGTAACGCACTGATGTCAATCCAGCATAAATTTCTGTCACTTTCAATCATTGCATGAAGATATTTTTAAAAAAGGAAGCGGAAAAAATGAAAATATGTATATATTGCATATTCATTAGCTAAAAAATATATCTGTAGGAGTCGAAATTGGCAGTTCACATGCTGACTCGGACTTCTGAATTTCTATGAAGTGCAACTCCGACTCCAGCTCTTCAGCAGTAATGCTCGCAATTCAGATTCCGACTTCTCAGCTGCGACTCCGACTCCGCAGCCGTGGTCAGAACGCTGCAAATCCTTTTGTACATCAATTCTCTTTCTGCTAACATCACATCCAACTCAATGAAGTTCTTAGGATCTTTATCATCAATCTTATTCGTTTATTTTTGCCCCAAGTTTGCTATGGTAGTCAATTCTGATGTTTGACTTCGCCACTGAACAGAGTTTATTTCAATTTCACGAAACCTCGTAAAAGTTACTTAAGCAGTACCCTTTTCATTATTATCTTTCTGCAAAACCCATCTCTCTCAAAGTTCAGGCCTAATCATAAAAATAAGTGGACCATCTTCTAGAATGCTCCTGAAAATCTCGTAATGAGTAGACTTTCCAATGACGTGAATATGTTCAGTAATCTTGAACAAGAAAGATTCCCACGGTATGTTACTTCTAGCATTAAGAATAGTAGGAATGGTACTTTTAAGGCTATAAGCACTGACAAATTTTCACTAGACTTGGCAAACTGAGGTATTGCCTAGCTAATTTCCCGTCTGGTGTGTCAAGAAGATATTTAGGAAATCGCATGATTCTTCAGAGAATTATGTACGTACAACATTCACCCTATCATCTCTGTCATGATACCAGGAAAGTTGCCATCTGTTGCCGATACTGTGATCGAGTGGTGTGTGTCTCCTGTTTACCATACAATAATCTCTGGTTTTAATTCACTGAACGCATTAGATATCTGGCGGGCAGCGGTTTAGTGAAGAGAGTGTCGTCTCTGCGACGTGCGACACCCTGCCTATACTGCTTCCTAGCCCGGCCTGGATCGTCATACGCAGCGGGGGAAAAAATATTCCTTCATAAAGAATTTTCGATTAAATATACAATGAGAAAATCAAAAATAATTGTATTAATACAACAATTGTAAACTGGTGCATAATACGAAATGTGTATAGAAAACAACGAAAGATCGGACATAAATTAAAATAAGTTTCATTTTATTTCAGGAGTAAACATGTATTCGTGCTGTATATATTTTAAGCGTAAAAAGTCTTGAATTACTTTTAGTTTCAACATTGATTTAGTAAGAATTTTTGACTTATTGTAATAATAAACGAAGTGCATTCAAGTTAAAACCCCTCTGATGTTTTTTAGGACAGGAAACAAATAGAAACATGCAGTTAGTTTAAAATGGGCGTGCACTCATAGTGAATACATGACATATATAGCATCACTGTAAGACGCACAGAACTTTAACAGCGGTGGCGAGACAAACGACCGTTTTTGATACTTAGAATGACAACGTTTTCATTACAAGAACAGCGTGTAAGCATTCGTTTTCTCCATTTGAGTGGTTTGACACCGATTGAAATTCTTCACCCATTGAGTGGGAGACGTGGTAATAGTGTCATAGATGTGTCTAGTTTACGCTCGTGAGTGCGACAGTCCAAAGAAAGCAGAACATTGGCCTTGCACCAGCTAGTCTGACGACATGATCGAGCAAATGGAGAAAGTTGTTCAGGAAGATCGTCCAATGAGTGTGGAACACATCACCTCCAAAGTTGGCGTTTCCGTAAGATATGCGTACACAATCTTGCATGAAGACATGAATTGCAAAACATATCCTCCAGGTGGATGCTGCGAATGCTGACGGATGACCACAAGGCTGCACGTGTGGCATGTGACCAGACAATGTTGACGCGTGATGATGGCATGAATTAGACTTTTTTATTGATTATGACAATACATGAGATTTGGATGCCGTTTTTCAATATCGAAACAAAGCGTCAGTCAGTTCAATGAAAGGGAAGACGCAATCGCTACACGCCATTCAAGTATTAAAAACAGTCCTCACTCCCGTCATTGCCACTAGGGTTGTGTGGGCAGTACAGAGGCAACCATCTGTCACTCATTCAAAACAAGCGTACACGCATTTTAAGACAAACTGCATCTTTCTGTCTGATTCCAGTTCTGAGAAAAAACATTGGATGTGTTGCAACTTGAATGCACCTCATAAGTAGTTGCCATTTTCAACCTAAATGTAAAATATAATAGACATTACTTCCTACAACAAGGTTAACATCGTAGTGAAAAGTAAAGAACTAATAACTCTGTAAAAAAGCTGATGGTTGAACTAAAGTTAAAAAGTAAAATCTGCAGGAAAATGTCAGAATACTTATATATTCCATTCACCACGATATTTTCTTTATTTCAAGACATAAAAATATGAAAACTTTTGAAAATCAATAGAAGTCTGGTGCTTCACACAAGAGTTCTTTCAAATCTTCGAGGAGACTGCCACGCCAAGGTGAACAAAATTCTAAGATTTTTCTTGAAGGTTTTCGAAAAAATTTATTTTTTATCAGAAATCCATATTACCAAACGAACAATGATCAATGAAATTCTGAGGAACAATTTAAAGTCACGCTCACCTCGGAAAATTGCATTTTTATTCTAAAGACAGAAATGTCCTGGTGGAATTTTTCGTGCACACAAGGATAAGAAAGAATCATTTTGAAAAAAGTTTTGTCTACTAATAAAAATTGTGCAATGAGTATTTGGGCGTAATTCAAGAAATAATGTACGCAACAAAGATTTTATTGTCTTGAAGCCGAAAAGTTCAATTCCAACTTTGAAATTTTGTGATAGTAGCTTCGTGGTTTAGGAATGTTTACCTGCAAAATGTACTGAGAATATAGCAGTAATAAATGGTAAAGAAACGAAGCAGCATTTCAAGAAATTTTTAAAGTAAATTTGTTCGATTTGGTTCAAAGGCTTGGACTTGATGGGCATTGACTCTTCCAACAAAATATTGACCCCGAGAACGCTATATAATCTACGATGAGATGACTAGTCGAAAGTGATGGCAATACACTAGCATAGTCAAGTCAGTTCCGAGACGTATGCACAATAGAGAATTTGTAACGTTATTTTAAAATGTAGATTTAATCGAGAGGTCCAACAAAAATCCATGATCTTAAACACATAGAGAATAAGAAAACAATAAGATGCTATCCAGAACTTGCAAATCAACAATTGAGATCTGTAAGGAAATATTGGTTACGGGTGAAGAATTTCCTTGAAAATAATTGTTGTTTATGTAACGATCGTATACAGTTGGGTAATGACGATATATACATGAAAAACTAAGAAAGTACTGTGATGAATGAATTAAAATATAATTTAAATCTTTAGACGTGAAAAAACGATTTGTACGAATCACAAAATGATTAAGAAGAGCAAAGTATTGAATGAATATGTTTTAGTTTTTGATTTGTAGGAATATTTTTTTCACTTTTACCAATTAAAAAAGTATTTCAATTCATTTATATCATGACATTTATTGTCTTCTATGCATATATTGTCACTACGCACCTGCATATAATTATCACATGTACAAAATTGATTTGTGATCTGTTAAAAGTATAATGAATTAAAAAATTTGAATACACGAATTTCGTTTATGTCCGCTGGGTATGATGTATGGCACATCAGAATAAAACTGTTTTATTCATCCATCTAGTTATTCTTTCTTCTTCGGGACATTTGATTACGTTAAGACAATTCATTGCCGATGATTAACCTTATAATAGAAATTTCTACCGCCAGCTGGTATCTTTGAATGACTTTCACTACTAGTCAAAGATGCTCTTTTAACATCAGTTATACTCATACAATAAACGTTGATTCATACACTGTGTGTGCAAAAATTCGGAAGGTATAAAGACATAACGAAAGATTTGCGATTCTTGATTACTTTTAGATTTATGCCATCATCTTTAGATGAATTATCGAAAAATTTAACGGAATACAAGGAGTTATCAAAATACTTTCCGAATGAAGAACGATTTGAGTTAATTACCAAAAAAGGTACTTATCCATGCAAATATGTAAATAGCTATGAGAAAATGAATAGTGAAAGTGTACCCTCTGCAAGGGAATTTTACAGTAGACTGAATAATAAACACATAACAGAGGATGAGTATCGCATTAGGCGCTGGTAAAGCGTTCAGCAGTAAAACATTTAAAGACATTAATAATTTATATCTTAAAGTAGATACATCATTGCTAGCTGACGTATTTGAAAACTTTAAAGAAATGTGTATGAAAATTTCTTCACTTGATCCAGTGCATAATTTTACAGAGCCTGGATTGTCATTCGATGCAATACTGAAGCATCGAAAAATGAAATTAGATCTATTTACAGATCCTGATGTGTGTTTGTTAATTGAAAAAGGTATAATAGGAGGAATTTCAATTTTATCGAAACGACATGCGAAAGCAAATAAACCATACATACCTGAGATATTTGAAAAAGAAAGACCAAATAATTACATGCCATATTGGTGCAAAAAAATTATACGGATGGGCAATGTCTCAGAAATTACCGACAAGAAATTTCAATTGAAAGATCCGAACTGTGAGTTTAGGTTATATATAGGTTATAATAAAGGTTACATTTTGAAAGTTGGTGTAAATTATCCTGTAAAATTGCATAATATATTCATAATGATTTACCATTAGAGCCAGAAGATATTAAAATTGAAGATGTAAATGAGTTGGTTCCTCATCTCAGTAAACGAGAAAATTATGTTGTACATCATGAATCTCTGAAACAATATTTGAATTTAGGACTGAAGTTCGAAAAAATGCACAGAACGTTAGAATTGGACGAGAGTGCAGGATGAAGCCTTACATTGACATGAATACAAAAAAGCATCAACAAGTTAAATCTTAGTTGAAACATATTTTTTTTAACTAATGAATAACTCAGTATTTGGTAAAACAATGAAAAGCATAGGGAAAAGAGTAGAAGTGAATTTAGTGAAAACAAATAAGGAATTGAACATATTTGAAAATAAACCAAATTTTTACGGCTTCAAAATATAAAAAAAAATTAATTGCGTGCCATATAAGAAAACAATGATTAAAATTTGATAAACCAATCTATGTAGGAATTTCTGTACTGGATATATGTAAGTAAAACATTACTGCACGATTTCCATTATAATTATATTAATAAAAATATAGAAATAGAGCATGTTTATTACCAATACAGATCCATTATGTTACGATATCAAAACAAAAGATTTACATAAAAATACGGAAATAAATAAAGATCTATATGATACATTAAACTAATGTTCATCATAGAACATTTTCTAGATTCAGGTGTGAACAAAAAAGTAGGAAAAATGGAAAATGAAACTGGTGGATTACAAATTCAATGATTTATAAGTCCGAGAACAAAACTATACGGTTATAAAATGAAAAATTATTTAGATAAAAAAGTAATAGTAGGAAAGAAAAATATGATGGAAAATTGCATCACAATAGACGAACACAAAAGAGCATTGAATACAGAGACCATCTACCAAACAATATATAATATTCAAATTAATAATCATCAACTATATACTATTATATGAAAAAATATACGATTGCATTGGATGGTAGTGATGACAAAAGACATATATTACCAGATGGTATTAATACATTAGCATTGAATCATTAGAAAATGAGCTTGTAAAATATTCTTATAGAAATGAAAATTCATAATAACACATCATCAAATTAATCGAATAAGTTATCTATTGAAAATCAAAACTATTTGAAAGAGTTAAAATTGATATTATATTATACAAAAAGGTAGCGAAGGTTTTGTAAATACAATGCTTAAAAAACTCCCTTTACCTGCAATGCATTTAAAACAACCTTCTAATATTCAATCCGAACAAGTTCCAAATAAAGCATTACATACAAAGCATGGCTACTCATTTTTCGGTGCTAGCACTAAGGTTCAACAATCAATTTGAGAAGGTTATCAAGGGATTAGTTCATTTGATTACGCTTGTAAAGAACATTATATATTATATTCTCAATATCGTACAACGAAAGATAGGAATTATGCGGATGATATCTTAGTAAAAAGAACCGCTGAAATTGCAGTCGGTCCTAATGAATCTGATTATGTTAGACAAGATGCTAAATTAGTTAATGCTATAATGGGTGGAAAAAGCTGGGCAGGCTTTAAGATTCCAAAAAAATGTGTAAGTGCGCTCACAGGGGTGAGCGATAAAAGTTTAAGTGAAATATATTATGATCCTAAAAAAGGCTATGTTAGAATTAATGAACTTGTTCGTAAGAGTGGATTGTCTCGAAATAAAATAAAGCATTGGCTATAATTACAAGAAACATGTACAAGAAACATGTACCAATATGACACCGTTTCAATACAAGAAAGGTCAAAGTATCAAAGATTGATGATCAGTGGGAAGCTGATTTAGTTGATATGCAAAAATACAGCGACCAATCAAAAACTATATTTTAACTGTGATTGATATCTTCAATAAATATGCGTGAGCTATTCCTATCCGAAAAAAACACAGGAGGGGGATCAAAGCATCTTTTTAAAATACTTTTCAAGAACGAATCTTCGCTAAAATTCAAACTGTTAAGGGATACACAAGGTGGCTCATAGGTAAGGTACCTTTTAAAATTATTATTGCTATAAAACTGAAAATGGTAAAGAGAATTGGTTAATTCATAATGAAAGAAGAAATTTCAAAGTTTAATATAAATCTATAAATGAAACAATAAAATACGTTCAACTCTGGAATACAATATCTTTTAAATAACCTCCATTATTAGTCAAACAATGGCGTGGTGTTTCAACGGTGCTGTTCATTACTTTCCTTAATGTCTCTGGTGAAATGTTGTTGATCTCTTGAATAATGTTTAGTTTCAATTGCTGGAAAGCATCAGGCATTTCAATGTAAACATTTTCCTTTAAGTATCCCCAGAGAAAGAAATCAGGAGCACTTAGATCTGGAGACCGAGGCGGCCACGGTATTTTACCAAAACGAGAAATTATTCTGTTTGGAAAAATTGCTTGTAACATTTGCATTGTTTCTTTTGCTCTAGCTCCATCTTGTTGGAACAAGGTAATCTCTGTGCTATTATCTTAAATTTCAGGTCTCAAATATTCTTGAATCATCTGTCTATACAGGTTTCCATTAACACAAATTGCATACCATTAGCATCTTCAAAAAAATATGGTCCAATAATCCTCGAAGACGTGATGCCACACCATACTGTTACTTTAGTTGAGTAAAGTAGACGTTCATTAATTTCTTTTGGATTTTCTGAAGCCCAGAATCTGCAATTTTGCTTATTAATAAAACCATTGAGGTGAAAATGTGCCTCATCAGTCAATATTACATTCTTTACAAAGTTTTCATTTTCTGCAAGCTGCAGAAATCTATTCGCAAAATCTAATCGCTTCTGGTAGTCTGTAGGATGGAGTTCTTGAGTTAATTGAATTCTATATGGATGATACTTTGGATCTTTTACGAAAATACGTTGCTGTGACGTATGTGACATTCTCAGTTGAATTGAACGTCTCCTAGCTGACGTTTTGGGCTGATCAGCAACACTCGTTACAACAAGCTGAATTGAAGCACCAGTTCGTATGGTCCGTGGCCTGCCACAACGTTGTCAGTCTGCTGTTGTCCCATTTTCTCTAAATTTCAATACCAGTTTTTATGCACTTCTTCGAACGACTTCTTTCAATACCATCAATATTCCTGTAATTCCTCTGAATTGCAGTAACCGAACAATTACATCGGAAGTAGAGTTCCACTATTTTTGCTCGTTGTTTCATTGCGTAACTATTGATTTTGGAGGGTGGATTTTATGAATTTTTTGGGCAATGAGCTTACAAATTTGGCATTTTAGCTTTAAATGCAACAAATTAATCATGCCTGCAGGTTTACAGTAAATGAACTGAATTCTTAACTTAATCCATCTAATGAGATAAATGAAGCTTCTTTTTATTTTAAACGGGTTTATGGTTCACTCATAATTCAGATATATGTGTTGACTGACAGGGGAATATCATGTTCCACGCATGATACAGCATAATAAGCAGTAACTCGTATTTTGTTCGTTTTGGCAGATTGCAGGTCTGCAGGGTGCTGAAAGCAGACCATCTGTCGAAGAACATTTTTCAGGCTTGTCACGGAAGCGAGCTACGCCGTTAACCGAGGAAAATTACCGAGCTTTTCCCCCAGTCATTCCTACCTGCTTGGCAAGGCGATTATACGAGACATTCGTCCCATTACCTGCTCCAAGGACTCCCACACATTCTGTGCTATATCGGCGTACTTGGAATTACGATGCGTGCCTCATGAAGTACTTCATCGCTTCCATGGACGTCAGATCGTTAGAAAAAAGATGAATGTTTCTAGAAGTCAAAAGAACCATGCAAACAGTGTGAGGCGGGTGTTTCACTTTGGATCGATTGCGGAGTACCTGGGCCAGCTCCAGTATATTATTATGACTGAATTGAATATCGGCTGTCGTGAATGATGAAATTGAATTTCATGGCTTGCGTGCATGATAATGTAAAATGACAAAATTGAATTTTTCAGGCTTGCTCATGTAACAACGTTTCTGCTGTGTTCATTTCTTATACATATGAATATAAATTAGAAATGTATTTCACGGGAAGAAAAACATATTCCACACTCTATTTCTAGCATCTTTTCTTATACAACATGAGATTCAAGTCCTTTTGAATATTTTTTGCTCTCATCCTAAGTTAGAATTTAGATTTCTACATATGCATCATCAATTTGCTAACGTTTGTATCTACGTTTCATCGTCAGGTGCCTTGAAAATGAAATCGTGAGCATTGATTTTTTCATTTCATTCGTGAATTTTCTCGTTAGTGTCGAACTTACAGATGCAGTTGCACTCTTTTTGACTGGCGATGAATAAAATTTTTTTGGAAGCCACTTAATAGATCACTAAGTTTTACTGGTTGTTCTTAGCGTCTCATGAAGGGTTTGTTTCCAGGTTACTAAGTGATACATTGTCACTTTTTAAAGGAAACTAATCATGGAGGCATAAAAGGTACATATGTGTAATTATTGGTCATGATTTATTTGGGGCAGACATATCTTTATTTTCCAAGCTATACAGTTATTTAATTCATACCTTCTATAGTTTTTTGACTGTGAAGATTCATGGAAAGAAAGTGTTAATTAAATTTTTTGTAGTGCATTCATACTAAAAACTTAAGAAACAGCACATCGTATACCAGGAATAGACAATAGAGTTACATACGTTGAGTAATTTTTACCTTACGTATGGGAAAATACGAGTAGATAGATATCTAGATAGTATTTGATACCGTGTGATCTAACCTAAATGAAACCTCAGCAATATACAGTCTTATTAATATGAAATTGCTAGACACAAAACATTACGAAAGTAATCTAGGAATGACAGCTCCACGAGGCTATGCTGTGCATCAAGAAGATATGGTTATATAAAGTTCAAAAGTTCTCATAATTGATATTTTTTCAGATGTACGTGTACGTGTATATCTACATATTGAAATGACATATAATTTCAAGTAAAAGTATTTTATTTAACTTCTGATTTATTTTACTGCTCGTATTTATTTCTAGTAGCTAAATTTTTTACACTGTAGCTATCGATTTCAGCGTTTAAAATTTTCTACATCAGAAAATTTTTTTCTCTCCAATTTAGCTTTTCGACTAAAAATCGAATAAAATATCAGTTCTACTAACATGAAAACAAAATCTTTTCGTGATACGTAAATGTTTTCGTTCCAAGCGATTTTTCACTTGTCTCTCAAATACTTTGAGATTCAATGCAAATAATAAACTTTCGAGTTAATTTTCTCAAGTTATGTCTTGTGTTTGATTTAATTTAATTCAAAAATTTCGACAGTTTATATATAAATTTTTTTACCGACAGCATTGCTCGTTGAAATGTTATTATAGATGTTATACCCTATACTCTCAAAACGTGCTGCTGTTATCTTCGTCCAATGAATTATTACAAAGATAAAATTGCAATTCATCCTCCAGAATTCACCAGTTGTTAGTCACGTCGTATGCAAAAATCTGAGGTTACCAACCATTTATCTCAGTAGGTAGTTCTTCAGACGAGTAGAGTTACAATTTTAGCTACAATGTGTGCATTGAAATACATAGAGTGTGAAAGTACATCTTAGTGTTTCATGCATGCGTGCTGAGATTCATCGTCTTAACATTGAAATTACCTTTTGATGAAATTATATATCTGTATTTACCAAGACATGTTTGACATTGTTTCAGAACTCATTTACTAATGATTTTTTATGTAATTAGGGCAGCAATATTTGTTTCAAAACATTTCAAAATATTCAAACAATAATAGAATTTTTGCTATCGAAAACAGAAGAAAAACGTATGTGATTCTCAGCTCAAAAGTTTCCATAACTCGATTAGCATTTTTTTAAATAAAAAAACTATTATCACTGAGTGTTCAAATTTATCCTCCTGAAATTATTGCTAATCATCGAACTAAATTTCTCAAAAAACATTATATTCATTCATAAATTTTGATTAATTTGTTCCGTTCTTTGAAGCCATTATGCTATTGCCATAGAAAAACTAAGTAAAAGAAACTAAACGTGGTAGCCAAACTTAAAAACAGATTGTCGAGGCAGGGAACTCGAGACACTCACACGTCATGACATCGAGGCAGGGAACTCGAGACACTCACACGTCACGGCATCGAGGCAGGGAACTCGACGTAGTGTCACATCGTCCATTCGTAGGTGAGGGTTGTTGTTGTAGGTGAGGGTATTCGTAGGTGAGGGTTGTTGTTGAATGGGACAGCAAAACCTTCAATTGAAGTACCGCATTTTTTGATAACTGGGCGGAAATTAAACTATATACACCGTGGTTTATAATTGATGTTAGATGTTTTCAAATCAATTATAATAATTATTATTTTGCATATATAACCTAATGTCATTTTATAGAATTAATTGTCAAGGTGGAGTCTGCTCTACTCCTTGCCAGAGTATCAAAGTTCTAATGTAAAAATTGAGGAAATGCTGGGAAAATATATCCCTTAAAAGTAATTCGAGCGGCCATTGAAGACTTTCTTAAAAGAGTTCGCAAAGTAGTGAGGGACAGGGGGAAGAATTTTGAATAATATTTTTTTAATCGTAGAATAATAAATTATTTACTATTTATTAAAGCCAGATCTAGAACTGGATGACTTTTCAACAAAAAATTGTATATGTTTTGCGCCATGATTTATGTCGCTCCACGTTGAAGTTAAAACTTTGGGGAAAAAATGAGATATAAGTCATTAACATTCGTTGATAACAAATCGGTTTTTATTTGTATAGACAGTCACAATTTTTGCAGCGAAAATCAGTAGGACGATATAAATAGGTTGCAACAAGTACGGAAGTCAATGAAAGTATGTATAAGAAATCAAGAATCGGGCAGATGTTTCTCGCGTGTGAGTAAACTCGTATTTCCTAAACAAGTATCAATCCTTATAACTAAATCGTAAAATGTGCAATGTTTTTAGAAAGTCACATTAATCAATGCGTGTGAGCCCAGTTAAGGAGCTTATGTTCATGAAAAAATTCAGTTGTGTAGCTTAGAATACTTCACTAAGTCAGCAATTCGAGCTGAAGGCATCTAGAGCCAATTTGGCAAGAATTTCTGAAATTAAGTGCACTATATTCCCTTGTTACGTGGTTGTAATAGCGTTCAAAAATTGGAAAGCTTTATGAAAAATACCCTACTTCAGCTAGCAAGCTCCTCGAAACTCCAGAGGAAAACTTAGGACGGGTTTTGTTATGATGCCGGCAGCGACTCGGCAAATCTCTCACGGTCGGAGCTAATGAAGGCAAATGAATATATATGGAGGCTCGGAGGGCTTCAGGACGCCTGAATTTGGTGGCGCTGCGTGTCTGGACTTGGAAATGTGCAGACATGGAAGAGCGAACTTCCTGGAATGGTCTGCAAAATGGAGACTGATTAGGTGTGTGGGACAGAAGTGTGGTGCTCTGCTTGAGTTGCTGGTCGCGCTTGAGTAAAGCTTTGTTGAGCCCCACACCTGCCATCATTCTGCACCTGAACACCTGCCTCTTGTGGTCCCTACACCTGCCATCACTCTGCACCTGAACACCTGCTTCTTGTGGTCCCTACACCTGCCATCACTCTGCACCTGAACACCTGCTTCTTGTGGTCCCTACACCTGCCATCACTCTGCACCTGAACACCTGCTTCTTGTGGGCCCAACACCTGCCATTACTTTGCACCTGAACACCTGCTTGCTGTGGGCCCTACACTTGTCATCACTCTGCACCTGAACACCTGCTTGTTGTAATCCCTACACTTGTCATCACTCTGCACCTGAACACCTGCTTGTTGAAGTGGACAGCAGGTGTAACTCTGTTTACTTTCAATTTCCCTGTTATCTAAATTCTCGCTGTGCGCTTACGCTATTCTAGTGGTACATAACGGGAATTTGTTGTCCAAAAAATAATTAAATATATATCTTGAATACTGAAATATATACAAATGATGTAAACATCGCACAACTGTTTATCAGCAATTTTTGGTGCACACACTTACTCAATAATTTTACGGTGCACATTAGATTACAACATCAATATTCTACTACTTCAAACAAGATCAAGGTCGCACTGCCATGGGCAGGGGAATCCCAACAACAATACCTGCAGTAAATGTTCAAATTAAGAGACCTGTATACGTGTTCGAACAAATTCCTCCAGTCGTGAGTCTCACTTTATTCTGAAGAGCAGCAGAGTTACTCAGCCTGACAACCAGGGGCTCAACAACAACACAACTTCATCTTTCCTCCAGCAGAGATCAGCGTCTCTGCTGTGAGGGACTTGAATCAAGTGCGCCTCATCAGAGCCATTTCTCACTCCCTTAAAGGATGGAGAGTTCCACTCACTCCACATTTCGCGGCTCTATCAGAACTTTGTTCTCTATTCACAAACGTCGATGGCTGGCCTTAGAAAGTAACGAGGTTCTGTGTTGTCTGCCATCGGTGGCAGGGGACGAAAAAAGCCCAGAAATGTTTCCCATCACGAAAACAAATGCAAACCATTTGCACCGACGGCTGAGAACGCAGTCTTCCTGTAGGAGCAGGGCGTGCGTTGGTGTGTTCTGAAGGAAGAAGGGGAAGAGTTGGGGGATCAGGGGGCGGAACCCTGATGGTGTGGTTTCAGCTTAAGAAGATTTGATAGTGTGACGAGACGACCCAAAGAAGGAGTAAGGAAAGGAAATTACTTCCAGCATTGTCGAAAATTGTTCGTAATTTATGTTCAAAAGCAACGAGAGTAAAGGTGGAACGATGTATGTATGGGAGTTTTTGCTCCAACTATCCCTCGGACTCCGACAAGTACCCAAAGTCACTGCGTGTTATTACACGGTGCCGACTTGGTTCAATAGACGTGCTAATTAGGATATGCTTAAATAACTGGTAGTGAAAGGCTTTGAAGCACAAGGAACTTGCATTCATCCGGACTAATAAAGGATAATAACAACCATTTAAGTTGTTCCAAACTATAAAAAACTCGTCATCTGCTCACACTCAGTAAATGTCAGGCAAAGAAGGCGTGAGAGTATAACCTGTGACTTTTCTGTCACGCTCTTTTTTGAAGATTATTAGTTATACTAAGATATGGGCTAACTAAAGAAAGCCCATTTGAATGATTATTTCAGACAATATTATTCCCTTTGTTTCAGCTCAGAGCAATTTTTTAGTTCATCATCCTTGCTGAACCCCTATATTTTTCACATGCACTCTTTACCAAGAGCGATATAGCTAGCATCGATTCGATGAATCAACCATTCTTTATACTACTGGGACGGTAACTGGGTACACGAGCTTGAAGTTTTTTGCAAAAAAGTCATTTTTTTGTGATCGCAGTCAAAGCCTTCATTGTTGTTGGCTTGTCCATCTTGGCAAAAGAAAACGATACGTTTTCTTTAGGCAACATCTGGACATCAGCGAAGCGTCTATCTCAACAAATTCCTCCATAACTCACAGAGGAAACAATTTTCTTGCTTTTCAGCCACATCTGTTCCGGGTGTTGCCCTTCTTTCTTCATGACGTTTCGCCCGGTGATAAATCGTTCATGCGTCGCGCTAGAATGAGTGACATGAATACGTGTGTTCTGCTCAATGTACAACACCAACGCAAGTGTCACAATTTATAAAACAAATGTCAGTGATGGTACCTGGTGAGACATTGAGTATCTTCTGACCTTTTGGGAGATGGAACACAACACCAGACTTTACTAGAGTCGTTTTTCTTGTAAACAAGCTGGAACAGAATTTGGCAAGCAACAGCTTCTGGATCACAGGCATGTGGCACACATCGTCTCGCAGTGTGGCTGATGTATGGGACCGTCTCATCGAAACATGATGCAGCGAATTGGGGATAATGTCTTTGCTAGGGAGAATTTACTGCCCTGTACACGTCGAACTCTCACGTAAGACTTAAAGAGAGTCGTTCAATTCGTGTGCCGTGTGATCTATACGAGCCAGAATTATTACACTGTGAGGTGCCAGCGCGAAAAGCTGGAGGAACTGAAATCGATACTTTCACTAGAAAAAGGAAACAAAATTCTCACCTATCTTCCGAACATACTCTGGACAGCTAAACTAGCTTTTACTGCAAGCTAAGTACAACGTTCAATAGAAACAATGCTACTTCTCAAAAACTGCAGTGAAAGATCGATCTAATATTGTAACTACTGTAAGTTAACTACGAATACAATTTTATGGAGCTCCTCATCAAGAAAAAACAAAGTCAAAATTCGATATCTGATTTTCTTCAGTAAACAGAATTCAATTCGATGTGCTAAATTTTGTCTCTCTGCTTCATTTGTCCCTTGAACAAACTCACCAGACATTGTAATCATAGTCAGTGGAAGTACAGTATATCCTGAGTAATATAACTCTACTACGATGTAGGTTATTTTACATAACAAACGCAAATACTCAAACGCCGTTACTGAACAGACAAATGAAAGTATATAAAAGTCACAAAAAATATAGAAACAAAAGAAATATACATACATATGGTAAAAAATAAATGGGAAATGTACATTAGTCTTCACACATTTTGAGGCGTGCCTTTACTGCTATACAAACTTCTCAACTTGCAAAGTTGTGTAATAAATGAGGCTAAATTAGGCACGGCTCAAGTTAAAAGGTCTTCTGCATCTCAATTCTTTACTTAGTAAAGTTATTACTCCCTTTTCCTAATTTTGAAGCCTTTCATTCCTCGAAATTGACTGTTATCGAAAGTTTTCGAGCCGTAATTTTGCCGACTTGTCTTCTGATTTAGATTTACCTCATGCTTTGAATCTTGTTTTACTAAGGCACATCCAACAATGGACATTAAATTTTTGAATGAGTCTACATAAATTACTAGTTAGATTGGTTTTGTACTTTTGTCTGAATGAAGTGCAAGTCAGTAATGAATTGAGTGGATGCAACTGAATGTAACGGGTGACTGTCATACAATGCTTGCGTGAAGCATCTAATCGATTTTGTCGAACGTTTTCATGGGGCGATACTAACATTGGCCAATTTGTGGGATAATAGTTCTTATAGAGATAACCAGTACATTTGGTGCTCTCTACAGCAAATGCTTTACGTAACAGCCAAGCTCTGCCACTGAATCAACGGTGCTTGGTGTCGCTGTTCGACTTTGTGTCAGCGGTGCTCTTCTCAACAGCTGCTTCAAATGGGCCCCATTCATCATCAGAAGAGCACGCAGGAAATTACCAGCCTCATCCACTGCCCCGCACGGTGTGACTGATGCTCACCCTGCTTGACGGCCTTCCTAATTATCATCAACCGTACCAGACTTCACGAATAATTACACACACACGAGGAATAAACACGA
This sequence comes from Trinorchestia longiramus, assembly GCA_006783055.1. Lineage (NCBI taxonomy): Eukaryota > Metazoa > Arthropoda > Malacostraca > Amphipoda > Talitridae > Trinorchestia > Trinorchestia longiramus. The sequence goes on along the minus strand of VCRD01000616.1, from coordinate 33,810 downwards.
CAGCCTGTAGAAGATTTCCAGGTTTAGAGTCTTGTAATCAACTTTTTTCTATTTTGTTTTACTAATTTCGTAGGATAACTTCTAACGCAGGAGGCTTTTGCAGTGACTATCAGCATCTACAGACTGCTTTAGCAAGCGACAAGCCTGGCTGAGTAGAAAAACAGAGGGTGTTCAAAATTGCCGCTGCCTCTACAATGTGCAGCAGTTATGTCACTCGAGCTCTCTGATGAAAACTTTGCAGATCTTCCTTATAAGCCAGATTGCAACTCTGCGCTTGATGATTTACTAGATGTTGAGTTACATCAAGAGTCTTAACCTCTAGTTGGGCCACATGTGTGATGGCTGTCCCACATGTGCGTCAGGACATCGTGTAACCTCTATTGGTTGTATACACAATCGCATTACAATGCACTGCACCCAAGAGGTTTTACTGTGTGGCCCAAAAGTAAGGAAAGTATTTTTAGAGAAGAGTCTTTAAACACAAGAACGTCACCAATTTTCTGTACTGTAGATCACACTAGTTGGTTATGTTAGACTTACGCGCTTTTTTCACAGCTTCATGAATATTATTTTATTAGAGTAGGTTTAGCTTGAGCACTATTTATTTGTACCTGTCCCTTGCACAAGAAAATTGGAAGACAAGGAGTCTTCAATACTAGTTCCTTCATCTCACTAGAAAGGGATGTCGCGTCAACAACAGACAGCCTCACTACGGTTTCAGTTGTTTAGTTAACTCCTGCGTCAAGGATACTTGTGGTAAATTTTATTGTCGTCTCTCATTCATGTTATTTTTGTTACTCCTAGGACTCCAACCTTATTTGGCTACTAAATGGTGCAGGGTTTTTGTTACTTTATTGAAGTTCGATCACATTTTAATTATGGGAATTTTTCATTTTAGATGATATAAAATGATTTTATTTTTCAGAACATCTTGTGCAGCAGGCTTCAACGCTGACACTGACCTCCACATCACAGTTACATTATTGCTCGTACAAACTATAGAACTTGCATTCCTAACATAAACTATTTTCCTTCATCCTACTACCTTTTAAACCTCGTCTAATCAGTGTTGGGCAGTTGTGCCACAATTGCGATTGCAGCATTTTTAATTGCGGTTGCTGTTGCGTCACAACTATTTTTAAAGAGCTACGAATTAGATTGCGGCTCAAATATTCCGAGCAAATTTCACTGCAAGTCACAACCGCAATTTTCAAAATTGTAAGCTGAAAAAATAACAGCTACGCGCGTATACCACCCCATCAAGCAGCTGCTGTGCAGCTACAATCTTAAGGCTGCCTGTCTGTCAGTGCAGTCTAGCCATTGTCTAAATGTGTTGTGTTTAGGTGCTGTCCGCAAAGTGAACTTAAATGCTTTTGAACTTCAGTAATATTAATACTCTATGCCTGTACACTTTCCAGAGAATTTTTACAGATCTATAAGAAAGTTTCTTTGGCTAAAATTAAGATGGATCGATTTGTGACTAAGACTAAATGTATATCGAATACACCTGCAACCGCTGTGGTTGAAATTACCTTTTTCAAAGAATATGAAATAGTAATGAGGTCCCTTACTCGGGATGTAAATATATTACAAGGAGAGGAGAGAGCCTATGTGGAAATTCTCATACCAACTATTACAGTTTGCCTAAACTTGCTGCAGGACGTGAGAAAATAGAATTGTTAGTGTGTGGCCCTTTACCCAGTGTCGTTGATAGTGGAATCAGAAAAAAACTCAGCCAGGCAATCGATGACGATCATTGTTTGCTAGTAGTTGTATTCCATCCTCACGCTAAGCTCAAGTGGATGAACAATGATGAAAAATAAAATTACATTATGAATAAATGGCCGTAGAAATCAAAAGCATCGCTACCATGTTTTTCGAGAGCAGCAGCACGGAAACTGAGACAGATGAGGATTTCTTCTGCTCTCTAACCATAAATGATGAGCGTACTAACAAGATAAAAATACTTGAAAAGAAATAAAGGAATGGTTAAAATGGCCTGTCATTAATTGGTCGAAGCATCTAGCGATTCATCCGGCCATGTTTCCCAACAGTAACTTTATTTCGTGCTTCATAAAGTTGAATACTTTTATTCCCTCAGGTGATGCAGTTGAAAGACTTTTTTCATTAACTAAAGAAATATTGAAACCTACACTTGCTCGTTTTCAGACAGCCACTTCGAAAAGCTTACATTTCTGAAAGGGAATCAATGGTAAATCAGGTCATTTAACTGAACTTGAACAACTAAGACTAGAGTTTTAATGTTTCCCAATGAGGTAATCGGCAATACTACCCTACTGAAAGTAATATACGGTAGTACCTCGGTTAACGACCGCAATCTGTTCCTGAAAGCTGGTCGTTAACAGACACTTTCGTTAACCGAATCAATTTTTTCACTAAGAAACAATGGAAATAAAAATAATTGGTTGGCCTTTGCCTTTTCATCACACTACTACTCTCGCTTTTAACCTTTTTTAGAGACATGTGTGAGGGCTATATTATGCAAATAAAGCTTTATAATAACACAAATACACGGACGCAACAAGGTAAAAACAGGCAACGTCCAACCGCAACAATGTCTCGAGCGTGACTGAGGTTGAGATGCCGGGCGAATTCTTTGTATTGTTGTTTGTTATCCGTAAATTTGTTCGTTATCCGGGACAAATTTTTGACGAAATTTTTGGTTGTTAACCGATTTGTTCGTTATCCTAGGCGTTTGTTAACAGAGATTCTACTGTATAAGAAAAAGTGACTAGTGATGAGAACAAAAATAGGATCTAGGCTCAGTAAGCTGTAAAACGATTAGAAATCCTGTGACTTATCGCAGTCCGTGTTTGAGCCAAAAATAGTCCTTTCATTGGCAACTTTTCATTGGTGTTTTTATATGAGCTGTAAAGAATAAATATTTTACCTGTAGTTTTGATATTTAGTAACGGTCACGAATTGCGGTTGCGACCGTAACTTTTGAGTTTTTTTCGTTAAAGGTTGCGGTTGCGATTGCAACTATTTTTTGTGATTTGCGGTTGCAGTTACATCTCAAATATTTTCCAGTTGCGTGCCCAACACTGCGTGTAACATAACGGTACTCTTAATACTTACCTAGCGCAATGTCACGACAAAAAATAAAGTCTGCTTGAACTAGCTATCACAGTTCATAGCTGGACACCAGTAACAGACAAGACCAGGTGTCATCTCCCTGATGGTGTCCTTGCTATGAGCGAACAAGCGTTTCACCGCGGGGCTTCTCGGCATAGCAGTGTTGCACCTCAAGAAGGCGATAAAGAGGAGTTATTGAAATGCTTCAAAAACATTAAATTAACTATCCCAGGCTGCCCCTTTGACCTGTATCCACAACTTTTTATCGGTTATCGGTACCAAGCTATGCTATCCTGCAAGTGGAACTGCCATAAATGAAGACAATCAGGAAACAATCTTCATGAATTGGTTCTTGAAGTTTTCGTTTTCGTTGCTCGTCGGTTGTTGGAGCTACGGAGGAACTCGTTCTGAACCTTCAGCCCTAGTAAAACTTCAATTGGTCTCTCACACAATTCTGATGCGCGTGAATAAAATCCAATTTGTTAAAGATTGTCAACATAAGTTTCCACAAGATTTTTCGTTTATAATAATTCTATATTTCTGCTGGAAGGTCGATGGTCTCTCTCCATCTACATTAAAATAGATGTTTCTTTACCATATACCCATTAATTAAAATCTTCGTCCTTTGTAAATGGAGAAATAATTACTATATCCAATCCTGCATTTCATTGCAGCCTGTCACTCAGGGTTAAATTTTTAGTATACACGAGAGGTTAAAATTAAGTTCCGAGTTGAAGCTTCTTTTATCATTCTTTCGTCTGAAAGATTAGGCTAACTGTCAAAAATCGATAGGCGTATCCTGCTGACGTTGATTTAGATAACAAAATGAAGTCAGCAACCAAAGACTTTTCTCCCCAAAACATGACATTGATACAGACACATATACATATACTCAAGCAGGGGCCTGCAGGCGAAAGCAAGTCAAGGGCTTTTAGAAGTCAAGGTTCGCTTTTCTCTCTTTGGATCAGAAGATGAATTGGTTACCGCGAATGGGACTCCTGTCAGCATGGAGTCGTTATCAATCTCGACTTCAAAGTGACACAGAGCCCGTATCGTCGGATGGCAGAAGCGAGTGCGCTACCCTTGTGACAGCGGCTGATTACAGGCTCTTGATTACTGGCCTAATAATTATTTCTGGGGCGCTAGATTCTGTGTGATAATTTGAGGCAATTTCAGCTGCCATGGAATTTGATACGCGCTGAAATTCAAATACTTGAAGATATATTGCACTTTGGCGCGCTTTAATGTTCAAAGTGACTGGGGACACGAAATAGAATCCACGTCGGGATTGTCAAGGTATTTTCGCGCTTAGTTTGCCGCCATGAAGCTTGAGGCTACGAGACGATGGAGTCTTGGCTTAGTTTCAAGGCTTTGCTGTCCACCTTTCGATCATTAGAATTCTTTGCTCTAGTTCAGCTCCTTTCATTTTTATTAAGGAATTTTTTAGCTCTTATCAATTTCTTCTGGTGTTTGGAGTTCTAATGAACTAAATGCATACATTTTTCAATATTTTCGAGGAATGCTTCGATTTTTCGTTTTCATAGGTAATACTAAAACTATGCAACAGTCATGTAGAGTAATGTATTATTTAAATACACTTTTCTTGCTATTTTGTTTGTGCTCCAAAAAGTTGTAGATAAACAAAAATTTGGCTGTCAAATTACTTTGCGATATAAATATAATTTTCTTTAACATATTATGGGATGAAAACAGTATCACAAAGCATTAATAAGCTAGTGAGAAATGTAGTTTTTCCATACGTTTTCTATAAAAGATATGATAAACTTTTATTGCATGCCGGCTAACCAAACGATCAATGCGATAGTCTCTTAAAATTAGTTCGTGTAAACTCGCTGATGCAGTTTAATGTGTTGTTTAATCGCCATTACTGTCTCTGCCAAAAATACCTTCAATATGAGCATGTGAAATCTTGTCTTAGAAATATTTGTGGTGTAGATGAGGATTTTTGATTAATATTTCAGGATTTTTATAAAAGTGTCTTCAGTCCACCAGTTTTTGGAAGGTGGCGGTAGACAACTGAATTGTGTTCGGCACAAATAGGATGAGTTGGGGCATTATTTTGAAATAACTTAAGTCTTCAAAAAATTTTACAAAGATTTTAAGGCTAGTAAACTGAAATACACATCTGTACGATAAAATGTTTGTGCCTAACACTTCTGGCACTCGAATCAATGGATTGGTGGCATTGGATTGGTTAGGTTGGTTGAATTGGTTGCATTGGATTGTTTGGATAGAATTGGTTAGGTTGGATTAGATTGTTTGAATTTAGCTGGATGGATTGATTGTACTAGATTGGATTGAACTGGATTAGTTGGGTTGGATTTGTTAGATTGGTTTGGTTGGGTTGGATTGGATTGGTTGGATTGGATTGGTTGGATTTATTATTTTCCGTTTTTTCAAGTTTTTCGAAGAAGAGACGCCTGTTAAACTATCACGTGTCATCCTGAGCTTCATGAATATTTTGCCGTGTACCTCAGCGAAACCCAGGGAGACTTTCTAGCCCGCGCCGTCAAATGGAGGCTGAAGGCTGAGGTGGAACTGATCGAGGGCAATTTATGGTAGCCATGCTATGACTACCCCTGTAACTTATTTGTGTGTTGTGGTTCCCCCTGTATTTTATTCATTTATTCTGGCTCCTCATGTATGTTATTTGTTTGTAGTGGCTCCCCCTGTATCTTATTTATGTGTTTTGGCTCCCCTGTATTCTATTTGTGTGTTGTGGCTCCCCCTGTATTTTATTCATTTATTCTGGCTCCTCATGTATATTATTTGTTTGTAGTGGCTCCCCCTGTATCTTATTTATGTGTTTTGGCTCCCCTGTATTTATTTGTATGTTGTGGCTCCTCCCGTGTCATAGTTGTATCATGTGATTCCCCCTGTATCTTTTTTTTTTGTTGTGGCTTACCCTGTATCTTTTTTGTGTGTGATGACGCCCCCTATCTCTTATTTATGAGTATTGTGAATACCCCTGTATCTTCTTTGTGTGTTGTGGTTCCCCCTGTACCATATTTGCGTTGTGGTTCCCCTTGTGTCTTATTTGTGTGTTGTGGCTCCCTGTATCTTATTTGGGAGTTTTCTGACTTCCGATGCATCTTATTTGTGTGTTGTGACTCCCCTTGTATCTTATTTGGGTGTTACAACCCCTCTTGTGTCTTAGTTGTGTGTTGTGGCTCCCCCTGTATCGTATTTGTGTGTCGTGGCTCCTCTTGTGTCTCATTTGTGTGTTGTGGCTCTTCCTGTATCTCATTTGTGTGTTGTGGCTCCTATTGTATCCTAGTTGTATGTCGTGGCTCCTCCTATGTTTTGTTTACGTGGAATGTAGCTCTCCACCCATCGATATCTCATTTATGTGTGTTGTGGCTCCGCTGATGTCTTACGTGTGTGTTTTGGTTTTCTCACCCTGAGCGTCTTATTTTTATGTGTTGTGGATCATTGTCCTTGAAAAGGTGTTAACTTTAACCGTAGAACCTGCTTTGCTAGCCGTATATTATTTCTTTTATTCTTTACTAACTGGTAGTTCTCCTTGCTGCCTTATAGGATCTTCTTCTTTAGGCAGAGGCTAAAAAAAGAAACTTTGACCTTACAGCAGGTCTGGGGGCATCTTTAGGTGGACTTCGTTAGATTGAAAATCTAGCAATTCTCTGCAGTTGATGGGAAGTTCTGATCGTCTCGGTGTGTCCCTGCTATTAGAATCTCTCCTTGTCAGTCAAGTTGCAAATTTTAAGGCTTTATACGTTCCCACTCGTTTCTCCAAGTGCAGGATTTAGTGTTCTCGAACTCAGCCGAACCTGATAAAGTTCGATAGCAATGGCCTATTCGGTGATGGGAACTTTGTCTTAATGCGACGGAGAACCTATTCGAACAACAGCCCGTTCAGCAGCTTGTGAAAATGTGGTCCCTCTCTTCCTGGGATCAAGTAGCAGGATGGCGTTTCCTAAAGCGACTGAGCAGCCTTATTTTAAATAGAATAGAATAGAATAAGGCAATAGGAACGAGCCGTTTGGCCCATTCTTGGTTCAATACCGAAGTCCCATGCCGTCTAAAGTAAATCCATCAGTCATGCACGTACACCTTAACCACGTAAGTCAATTTAGTCGTGTGCACACATATCACTCACGCACAGGCGTT
>VCRD01000616.1:13499-25949 GCA_006783055.1 Trinorchestia longiramus | reverse complement strand
CTCCCTTGAGGGACTCCTGATGTTACAAGCGCTGGATCACTTGTTTCATCGTGAATCACTACGCGTTGAGTTCGACCTGTGAGCCAGTTTCGTATCCATCGGGAGTAGTTGCCTCGTATTCCATGCGCTTCCACTTTGGCCATGAGTCTTTCGTGGGGGACTTTGTCTGAACTTTAGGTCTGAACTGTTCCCCTTTGTGCACGGGAAAGGCTTAGAAAAGGTAGCCTAAAAATTGTCTATTTCAAAATCCTGCTTGGCTTGGAAGCCACACTGAATGGATCATCCCTCTACTGTGGGCAACATAAAAAATGAATGCAGCAGCAGCAGCAGGGCATGTCTGCGCCATGCTCTACTCTTTTAATGTGGTTGACCAGCCAGACGCTCAGCTCACATGGCAGGAAGGCGTCATCCATTCATCAATATTGTAGCCTTCTCAAAGACAAGCCTTGAAGATGAAGGCTTCCTAACGTAAAATGATGGTGGTTACACCTATTTCTGGAAGGGATTGCCTCTGCTTAGCTGTAGGATTCATGGGGGTGAATTTCACTGGGAGGAAAAAAAAAACAATCTTTATTTCCAATCAAGTACACAGTACATAGACATTTAGTACATTGGTTTTTCAAATTCTTAAGGTTAACATTCTTAGAGTAAGGATGATGGTGAGCTCCATGCGACGATCCTGGGATGTGTCCATGGGCGGGGAGTTGAGGTCTTACCGATAAGTGCGAGCTCACGGCGTGAAACGAGAAACGGCTCGTATTCATGGCCGGGTTTCGAACCCGCAGAAGTCTTTCTGCCCAAGCAGAGACCCGATACAGAACACGGGTCGCAGACCACTCGACTACGGTGGCTGCACCGTACTACGTGTGCTCAAACTGGTAGTTGTCTCGTGTTAGCAGGTCTGGTCAACTAATGAGGTTATTGGTGTTCTTCTGACCAGACACCGACATATGATTCTCTTCAGCTGTTACGCTCCGACGCTGGTTTGTCACGAAGAGGATAACGCTGTTTTCTACGAGTGGCTCGATGAGGAGCTACAGATGGTGCCTTTAAGTGGCAAGTTAGTAGTTCTAGGCAACATCAGTGCGCGGGTAGGTCCTTCTGTTGCGGCCTGGCAGGAAGTACAATACTTTGTCCCACGGTTTAGGAAACTCAAATGACAACGTGTTCCGTTCACTCACTCTCTGCTAGCATAACCAGTTGGTGGTCATGAACAGCATCTCTTGGTTAAAAAACATGTACAAAGGCACCTGGGAGCATTCTCTTTCGCAACAGTGGCGTACTCTAGATCAGTGGTTCTCAATTTTTTTACAGCCCTGGCGCACTTACAACACTACAGATTTTTCCGGGCACATTATATACAAAAAGACCTATATATTATAATTATCTATTAAATATAAATGAAATTATCACGTTTAATGCAATCATATTAAATATACCTATATGAAGTTGTTTTTTCCTGTGTTAATGCGATATATGAGTTTGGTGAGATTTTGCGAGTTTTTTAATTGTTGGTCTTATATTTGAGAGACAAACTCTCATTTCTTCATCAATGCATTGAAGAGTTCCACTTTTTTAGACTTTATTGTGGCGAGGGTTGAAAATCCCAATTCACATAAATATGTAATGGAAAATTGCAACAAGACAGTTAAAGCTTTCTTAGATATCGACACATGTTCTTCTTTGATGGAAAGCCAAAAAGCTTCAAGAGACAATTCTTTGTGTTTGATCATCAATCCACGATCAGTGGACACTGCTGCCAGTTTTTTTTCTGCTAGCGTTAAATTGGAATCCATGGCAGTTTCTATAAAAGGGTTTCTAATCCAGTCGTATTGCACAGTGTTAATTGATGGAAAAAAGTACCTTAAATTTTCTTCTAAAGTTGTTAAACGTTCGCCTATCATTTGCAGAATTTCAGTTGTGTGAGAATTATTTAACGATGGAAACATTTCCAGACTGCCTCGCATTGCTGTATCTTCCCAAATCTGTAGCTTCTCCTGAAATGCTCTAATTTTGTCGCTGGATGCAAGAATATTTTCCTCCTTCTCTTGCGTGCTAGAGTTCAAAATATTGAGAGGCTGAAAAATTGTTGCAACTATTGTAACTTTGTAATCCAAAATTCACATTGAAGAAGGTTACGAAAATGTGATTGTTTCATTAATTCAAAAAATGTGGTAAATTTTTGCCATAACTCGTGTCCACGGGTAAATAATACTTTGCCTCTTGACAGCCTCCTCACCTCGGTATGTAAAAGTAGTCGTCTGTGTTGAGAGTCTATATTGGCGCATATCTGTTCAAATAGGCGTGATTTAACCGGTCTTGTTTGAATAAAGCTCACAATTTTAACAACTTGATGCAGGACATTTTTTAAATCCTCTCCTATCGTTTTTGATATCAAGGCTTCTCTATGGGGGAAACAAAGAGTTAAAACAACATTTTCGTTTCATTCTTTTATAAAACATACAAGGCCCTTGTTGCAGTCTATCATAGAAAGAGCTTCATCTATGCAGATGCCTACACATGATTTTCACAATAACTGCCATTTATCAAGGTAGCTATTCAGGATGTTGAAAGCATCCTCACCTTTTGTAGTCGGACTGAATTTTGCAGTCAACAGTCTTTGCAAAAAAGAAACTGATTTGTTATTTAATTTTCTTTAATGAAACGAATAAATGCTATGAGTTGTGCCTTGTTGGTAATGTCTGTTGACTCGTCAACTTGCAGTGTAAAATCAGAACACTGAAGTCTATTATCACATACATTTTTCTCAATATCAGAAAACATTTCCAAAGTACTCCTGGTTACAGTATCATTGGACAGAGCTATCTTGCTTATTTACGTGGCTACTTCATTTCCTAACATAGTACTGATAATCTTTTGGAAAACTGACAAAATAAGTGACTTACCCACTGTGTAGGATTTCATATTTTGTGCAATCAGTTCTGAGACTTGGTAAGAAGCAATTTGATCTTTATCAGAATCAATCATTAAACTTTTTAAAGAATCGCTTGTTTTTCGGAATTAACTTTAATTAACTTCTGGGGTTTTCTTGTAAATGAGTGTTTCTTTTTAAAATCTTCACAGAGTTTAATAGTTTAATGATCAATTCATTTGACATTTTTATTTCACAAACTAAACATAATGGCTGTGGACATTTATCACATCCAAGTTCAAGTTTCAACAATATGAAATAAATTTCTGCAGGGATTAATATCAACTTTTGGCTGTGCATAAAAAAGTTATATCGTATTCGCACTACTATAGGAATATTCAAAAACAAGTGTCGTGCATCTAGTGTTACACGACACTTCACTGCTCGTCTGTTGCAGTCGTGGCTAGTGTTACACGACACTTCACTGCTTGTTTGTTGCAGTCGTGGCTCTAGTGTTACACGACACTTCACTGCTTGTATGTTGCAGTCGTGGCTAGTGTTACACGACACTTCACTGCTCGTCTGTTGCAGTCGTGGCTCTAGTGTTACACGACACTTCACTGCTTGTTTGTTGCAGTCGTGGCTCTAGTGTTGTACGACATTTCACTGCTCGTCTGTTGTGATCACAGTGCTTCCATGTTGGCCACTTCGCAGCACCTTGTCTCAGGAAGCTGCCTCATAAAGGCCAGTTTCTGTATATTTCGGCGAGCCGAAGAAGTAAGATGCTGGTTTTTTGAAGCAGTCGTTGGTGGCCGCAAATTTTTCAGATGAGACATTAGTGGTCCTTCCAGGGAGTCATAAGTTTGGGGGCAGTTACGGTGGTGACAGGCTCTTCGCTGGAGGCCTCCCTCAGTGCAACTCAAAGGGAACATTGATGCAAAACGAGGTCATTCTAGTTCATGAAGTAGGGTCCTAAAAGTCACTTCGTAAATTCGCGAATAGGTGTTTTAAAATAACGGCTTAGCAGTGAAGAACGCAATCAATATGTACTTTATTTTGACGTTCATTGAAGTGTTTGTACTACTACGCTCCAATTTGAATGTTGCAGGAGTAGATGCACAAGCGAAACAAATAACATGCAACCTGGTCAACTAAAACCAAATAATTTTAATTGTTAATTTAGAAAGAGCTGTAGAATTATCATCAACTTGAGTTCTTCTGTGGCCTCAATCTAGTTGTAGTTCGTAAATGTATTTTAGATGTGAGTGCAGTTGCTGTCTGTTGAAGCTGCTGATGGTCAGGCTCCAGTTACAGGTCAAGTTATATAAGTTATAGCTCACGTTATACAAGTTACTGATCATGTTGTACAAGTTACAGGTCACGCGGTACAAGTTACAGGTCACGCTATACAATTTACAAGTCCCCAGTGGCAAGTTACAGGTCTCTGAGCTCATGTTTGGCGACAGTAAAGATGTGAAGGAGAATTATTACGCTGAGGTAAATATTTCTGCCTGAGTATTTGACTGAAGTGATTAACTTCTTTTCCGTTAGACATGCGCTAGCAAAAAATGCCGTAAATAGTAAGAGTATAAATGTTCAAAACTATTCGCATTTATTTTACAAACGATATTAAATTCATTTTCAATTTGACTCTGCAAACTGAATAGCGCGGCAAGTTGAGAATTCTTTAGAGAGTGTTTCTACTCTAGGATTAGTTTGATTGAGTTATTTTTCACGATTTCTATCGATTTCTGCCATCAGTCAAAATTTTTTCTAAGAGCTGTTTTCCCGAGCTCTTGCGCATCGATCAAGTTAGTATAAATTGCATTTGACCGGTTGAATTGAAGATACTTTTGCGACCAGTCTCAAAATGCATCATATAAAAAGAATATCCTCATCAGTGGAAAGTGAGGCCTCGTGTATAAGGCTCATTCCCCGCAATTTTGTGACTCAAAATATCATTCGGTTCCTTCAAGACCTTGATTAGGAATCGTCAAGAACTTTTACTTCAATTTCACAGATTTCCAAAACTCTTTAAGCGTCAAATTTGATTCGATGAAAGCTTTGGAATTTCAAGTGAGCGAAGAATTGCTCTGTGACTTTTTGGATTTTCGGAATCTAAGAACAAATGATATTAGGAACCACTCACATTGTCGACAATTCCTGCCAGTCGTTTTGGCTTCCATAGTCAACGCTCAGTCTGCGTCAAAGACAAGGTAAGCTTTTCTCACGGACGGTGAAATGAAATAGTCTAGTGCAGGTCTTTATTTTATGTCTTGAGAGTTTTCCAAACTCCTGTGGCTGAGTTTTGCCGTTACCACTGGATTTAGGTACTGGTATTTTTTTTAAGTGTCTAGATACTCCACACCTACACAAAGTGTCATTGACATATCATTGACACTACTTTTTGCTTGATGCTGAAAAATAAAATTTTCGGGCAGCGTCTTTGCTCCTCGCTGCATGCTGGTGTCAGGTACTGCACCAGACGATTTTGTTTTATAATGCTTTTGTTACTCATGACTCCACCATCTCTTACTGGTACTTCCCGCCATCACTTACTGCTACTTCCCGCCATCCCTTACTGGTACTTCCCGCCATCACTTACTGCTACCTCCTGTCATCACTTACTATTACTTCCGAGCTTAAAATTAGTTACTGGCACGGGTTATAGACTTCAAAGTTACGGGTTTCACATTAATTACTGACAAAAGTTACTGTACAAAATACCCAATAATGTAAATTCTGTAACAATGCGTGTCAGTATGTTTACTTCATATTCTGTAGTGGTTATACCCCTAGTACTCCCAAGATGAAAGAAGAAACAAGAATGAACAAATACATTTTGGTTGTGAGAGTCTCAAAATACCTAAATTTTTCATTTCAAGCATTCATGAGTTTGTTATTCACGATGTAAGTGGTCGCACTGGTTCTCTCCTTTTTCTTTCCTGTGAAAATATTTGAAATTAAACTACTGTATGATAATTCAGGCCTTGAAGAGATATCAAATTTTTTACCAGGAATAGTTTTGCATGAATTTAGTACAAACAAATTCAAGTGAAGAACGGTGAGAAATATTCAGTAGGAAAATCTAAAAAGCTGTCGAAGAGAAATAGGTCAGACGCAAAGTTTCAGGTTTTCAAGCGTAAACTGCAAGAGTTTATCCTAGCTTTAGTTCTTTCTGCATATTTTCGTGACTAGAAATTCAACAAAGCTCCACATGTTCTCAAATATTTCTCTGTTAATTATGAAAATAAATTACCATTTGGAAAAAGTATCCTAAGTCAATGTTTGCGAAATGTAAGCTTTCATGATTTTGAATTTATATTTTGAACGAAATCTCTGGTGTACAGCTTTTCTTATTCCAACACAATTAACTTTTTTAGTGAATAGAAGTAAAATTTCAAAAAGTAAGTTTTTTGTAAGTTTCTAACACTTTTGAAAGATTATGGTACAATCTGGTTATATTTTTCGAATTTTCTTTTGATGATTCGAATTCTACCGAAACGTCTCTAACACAGGAATATTTTTTCGTTGATTTCTGAAAACACATGTCTTTCATCTGTTTTTCAGAATTCTTTCCTGTAAAAAATTTCCTGACCTGCTCTTAACATTCTTTATTCAAATTTTGGAACAAACAGAACTCATTTCCTCGACACGCTTTCTAATTTTGAACAAATGAACTTCGGTGCTAACATATATGAAGAAAAAATTTATTCACTGTTTTATACCATAAATTGTCATGGTATCTGATAGGAATGAAATGTATGTTATTTTGAGTAAAATATTTTTGCGTACTTGCAATTTATGATCTAAAATTTAATAAAACTTTGCACGTATACAACCTTTCCTCTATGAATTAGGAACTATATGTGACTGCAGTGGGATTAGAAGTGACTGAAATAGAGGGTGCAGCAATATAACTTGCTTGTTTTAAAGGGAGTTCCTTCTAATAAAAGGAAGATGAGTTGCCACACCCTGTAGCTCACACTGGCAAGTCACTTGCTTCCTGCTTGTGTTCTATCGAAATTTCGATCTCGAGTTTAGGGCTTCAGACTACCTGTATATGTAGAGTGGATGACGACCAACCTTAACTCCTGTGCTATACCCAGGGGAACATTTGGCTGATTTTTCTAAATTATGATTGCCATTTCTAACCTGATTTCATTTTTGAAATCCATTTAGAAACAAATGCTTCTGATGTGCAGTGAGGAGGCATGTGTGCTCAGACAGCCTTTGTTGCAACGACGAGACCGCAGTTCTGCAAGCTAATAGTTCCGTGTTTGTTTGTTTATTTGTTTGTTTGGTCACTGAAATCGATGCTGTGCCTTGTCCTGGGAACTCGTGTTTGGCGGGCAAACATTGCGTAAATATCCGTGTGCCAATCTGCTTATGCTTGCGTTAAGCAAATACCTGATTTTTTGAAATTCAGTACCTAAATTCCTATTTAGAATTCGATATTTAAATGGCAAGCAAAGCAGGAGCATTATATAGATCCATAGTTGAATATTCAACTATTGATCAAGAAATTGTTTTAAACACTGAACACCTTACTAGCCGTAAGTCAAGTTGAAGGAAAGTTTGAAGACATGCAAAAGTTTTACTTCGGACTCTGGCGAGTTGGAAGACATTACAAGTTGCGCTGCTTAAATCTGGCGCTTCTGAACTAAACGATCTTGTTTGCTCCCTGTGAGGCTTCCCTAGTTGATGTTGACTCTAGCTCGGTGGCTCTGTCTCGAAATGACTTTCTAAGAAATCTTTCTTCTACAAGAAGTACAAACTAAGCGTTCTTGCCACACCAAGTGCCCGTTTGAGGAAATGTGTCTATCGAAGTTTTCGTCTTGTAAAGACTTTTACAGGATTTCATGCCATTCACTGAAATTAAGCTTTGAAAATGGTAGTCATACCTAAGCTGGTGGAGAGATGCATTTTTTCTGACTTGAGTTAAAGATAGAGGAAAGCTTTTGTCCTTCTACCGTACGTTGTGGGGAGGCATGTTTGTCTCTTATCTCGAATCAGTGAAAATTGAGACCGAATCACTGTTTTTTTCATATAAACTTCAGTCGGGTATCGTAGATCATCCATCCCACATCATGAGTTGGATGAACGCATTGAAGTAGATTGGGCTCTATCTTCATGAGGGACACGGACAACGAGGGAGAACAACTGTTCCAAGTCTAGGGTTAACATTTTTTTGGGGTACATGAACAGCTTGGGAGAGAACAACTACCCCAAGTCTAGGGTCCATCCTTCACGGAAACCCAGAAGTTCCAGCAACTTTGGCCCTCAGTAAAGATCCGTCATTTGGAATGGCCTTTGTTCGTACGCGCCTGCCCTTTTAAAATATCTAGAATTCTCTCAATAGTTTCACAGTAATCCGAATTTTTGCTTTTTTGTTGAATGAAACTTCATAAACTTCTTTCAATCTCTTGTCGCTTCAACTTGTATGATGGTTTTTATAAAACTGTGTTTCTGTTTTCTTCGACACATTCGTGGAACTACATACATAGCGTCTCACACTGGGCATGGAAAAGGAATCAGATTCAGAGCTGTCTTGTTAGTTTATCTCATCTCAAAAGCATTCTTAAGTCAGCTTTGTTATCAGAGCATCAGCTGATGAAATACAAGATTCAAGTTCACCTCAAGAGTAGTTTCGTTTCTATAAGGCATTTATAATGGACATCGTGCTTATTATTTTCCGTGCAATGAATGACGTAATTACGAATAGTTTTTCTTCCAAATCTACAAAATGGATAGAATTAAGTTATTTCAAGTGAGCAGTGCCATGACAGTGTGTTTTCTAGACTATGACTAAACTAAATTTTTATCTCATAAAAAGAGGGAGCAAGCTATATTCATCTCGGGTCAAAGGAATCAAAACATTAGTAAAACTCATGTCTGGACAAACTATTATATCTAAATATTGTGAATTATTGACGAATATTTAGGAAAAAATAAACAAGTGTTTTACCGTGTGTATCACAAATCCTACAATATCATGAATTGAAAGATGGAGGTCGTAGCGAGCTGTGTAGCAGAAGAGAGTAAAATTAAAATTAGAATATAAGACCTGTGGTAAGTCCTGCTGCTTAGAGGGAGTCATATTGCATTGCTGACGAATACAGTCATCCAATCTGTCGTTGCTGTCGAGTTCGCGGTGATATTGTTCTCGTGTTTTTGCTGGATTACACGAAAATTTACCCCCTCTCCGTTATAAAGCAAGACCGAGCTGTAAGTTTTGAAGTTAAGGCTGTCAGCCACTCAGCACTTGAAGCTGCCAGCCGCTCAGCACTTAAAGCTGCCAGCCACTCAGCTCATAAGGCTGTCAGCCACTCAGCTATTGAGGCTAGCATCCACTCAGCGCTTGCCGGCTGTCAGTCACACAACGTTTTAGGCTGTCAGCTCATGAGGCTGTCAGCCCCTCCACTCATGAAGCTATCAGCCCCTCCGCTCATGAGGCTGTCAGTCACTCAGTTTTTCAGGCTATCAGTGGCTCAGCTCGTGAAGCTGACATCCACTCAGCGCTTGCTGGCCAGCCGTTACCGACAGAACTTCACTAACTTGAAAGCTTCAGACTCGGAGCTGATGACCCTTCACTTGGACAGACTCTTCCGCTCATCCTGAACCTGAGAATGGAAGTCCTGTTCACACAGACAGTTAGCAAGAGCTTACATGGAGACATTGCAGTAATTTGTGCGGCTCCTGGAGAGACTATTCTTAACAGAACTGAGGGCTTACACCAGAAATAAACCTTTTCATGCTACCACATCGCTTGCATTTCTGCACATGGGGTTTGCAAGGTTGAATTTATCGTGTAGCTTGGTCTCCTGCTCTGAGAACAAGACATGTCTGTGTCCTTGTCACATTATATTTCTCAGATGATTTACAGATCTAAATAAGAGGTACATTTTACACTGCATGTTCAAATTACGTATGAAAGTTTTAACGAAGAGAACAATTGCTCTCCAACACGGGCACAAGCTGGTCACATGTTCAAAGAACGGGATCACCTAAATGCATCTTTTATTTTAGGTATCTAATTTTTCGTTATCAAACTCTGTGGAAGAAATAAATTAACCAATTTCTCAATTTCTCATTTAGTTCAAGTTCTTAACGACACTAAATTGATCTAAATAATATCTGTTATTCATTGAAATAATTAAAAAAATAGTTATGAGGGCAAATGAGTAGGCCTCTCTTATGTTTCCCTCTAACATTTTTAAGGAATTATTTCCCAGTGAACTGTAAAATGAACAGCATTTAAAATTAATAAGTCTGGCATGTGCTAAACATACGACACATCCAAAGCTCTGCTCAGTCGTGAGCTGATACGCAACAAGGGAAACCTGTTTTGTGATTGTGGGTTCATGTTACCTCCATACTGAAGAAGTTACCTCCGTACTGAAGAAGTTACCTCCGTACTGAAGAAGTTACCTCCATACTGAAGAAGTTACCTCCATACTAAAGAAGTTACCTCCGTACTGAAGAAGTTACCTCCATACTGAAGAAGTTACCTCCGTACTGAAGAAGTTACCTCCGTACTGAAGAAGTTACCTCCGTACTGAATGTTTATGTTACCTCCGTACTGAAGGTTCGAGTCTTCTTCGTGCAGAATTAAAACTGAAGGATATTAAAAAATGTATAATGAAAGGAGTGGTGAAATAATAACACAAAATAAGGATACAATTGCTTTACAGTACATATATAAAACGATGAGGGCAACCACTCGTATGAAATAATTTACAGAGAGGATTTAGTTGCTATAAGCCGCAAATAAAAAGTAAATTTTCGACCATGTAGATCATTCTCTGTAAGATCTATGACGAAAACTGAATTAAAAATTCTAACAAAATCTCACAGGGTTATTTGATAAGCTAACTATTTTTGCATAGCTATAATAATTTTCAGAATAAATTAAAATATCTCTACAAATTACTACATGGGCTTAGGAATGAAGTGTGGCGACTGAACAAGAGAGAATATTACATCAGATGTGACGGTGAAAAATGCAAAATCTGATCTGGTTATTTCTATCAAAATTCCCAATCAATTTAGTGATCAGCCTGCAGGAAACAACAAAGGTCAGATACAGACAGTACTGGCAGAAATGCTAGACGGCTGGAACCATATTTTGCTAGACGGCTGGAATCATGAACAAAATAATTATTTATGAAAAGCATTAGTGTCACAAATTGAGCTGGGGCTCAGTCTACCAATTTCCCCAGATCTTCTTGGTCTTTCTTGCTCACTTCGAAGGCTTGAAAACTGAATTTCGTTCGGCTTCCAAGAAGAAATTTTATCACAGTTGAGCTGCAATTAATGAGACCTGAATTATACTGCTCTGCTACTGAACTCTAACTGACTTACAGTGCACTATTGCTTAGACATATTATTCCTGTTACTCTCTGTCTAACTGAATTACAGTGCACTATTGCTCAGACATATTCCTGTTGCTTTCAGGACACCATGCCTTCGCGTCTGCGATGCTCTGAGGTAAAGCTCCTCATCCTCAGTGGATGTCAGTGACGCCTCTTCAGCCTCAGTGGACACTGGATGTCAGTGACACCTCTTCAGCCTCTGTAGACACTGGATATCAGTGACGCCTCTTCAGCCTCAGTGGACACTGGATGTCAGTGACGCCTCTTCAGCCTCAGTGGACACTGGATGTCAGTGACGCCTCTTCAGCCTCAGTGGACACTGGATGTCAGTGACGCCTCTTCAGCCTCAGTGGACACTGGATGTCAGTGACACCTCCTCAGCCTCAGTGGACACTGGATGTCAGTGACACCTCCTCAGCCTCAGTTGACACTGGATGTCAGTGACGCCTCTTTAGCCTCCCAGAGCACGAGGCAGCTGGAGAGGCAGGAGGCAACACTGCAGCACCTCAACACGCCGACTGTAAATCAGTATACATTCCACCTCACAAGTTCATTAGTTCCAATCTCCATCATGCCCCACACTTGTTTTCAAAACAAGTTTTCTCCTGAACTTTTTCCGCCTATCAAAAACATGTCTGAAATTAATGACCACTTCTATAATACGGGCAATTTAATTGCCTTAGTAGCAGACGTGGACGATAGATGTGTGCATTTTTGCAGGGAAAATTTCCACATAAAAATAAACAAACCCCTGAATATATACAGAGTCAAAAAATATTCTGGTTTGAGAATAATTGTAGAAATTGAATTAATCAGAAAAAGCCATTGTTTACAACTCACTGGAATTTCAAACCCTGACTTAGTACATCAGAGTTTCTTGGTTTCCTGCCAGCCAAGACAACCAGCGTCCCTGCTCAGTGGGGGAAATCTGGAAGAAGAAAAGTTTGGTCGTCGTGAGGATGAGCGTTGCGTGAGTAGCTCCCGTAGGCGTCCTTCAAGTACAAACTCCTCAACTTGAGCTGTCAATAGAACTTGAGTTGCATTCAAACTGCTCATCGGAAGTCAGATTGAAAGTTTCCAACGACAAAGAGTTGATTATGGTGGAAAATTTGAATGAATCTTTCACTTGCATTAACTGAAGACTTGGTAGCCAGCGTAGCTGTTCTTGCATTAAAGGAGCTGGATTACTGGATTTCTAGCCTG
>VCRD01000616.1:2888-13158 GCA_006783055.1 Trinorchestia longiramus | reverse complement strand
TTCAAAGTAATTCATGAAGCGAATTTAGGTAATTTGGGGTAATTCGTGAGACGACGAGTTTGGGGTAATTCAGCTAGTGAATCAGCAAGTTACGAAGGGGTAATTCATGAAGTGACTGCAATAAGTTTGGGGTAATTCATGAAGTGACTGCAATAAGTTTGGGGTAATTCATGAAGTGACTGCAATAAGTTTGGGGTAATTCATGAAGTGACTGCAATAAGTTTGGGGTAATTCATGAAGTGACTGCAATAAGTTTGGGGTAATTCATAAAGCGACTCTAACGAGTTTGGGGTAATTCATGAAACGAATAGAGCGAGCTTTCTAGAATGGGTCGAAATGTTTAAAAATCCGTGACATTTTTACCTTACTTTTCAATCCAAATAATTGATTGTAGGGGTGAACTGTGATGGGTACTTATAAATGATTTCAAGCGTAATTTTATGTTTAAATTTTTTACTTCACGTTCAAGAAGTTTGTTAAAATATTGGAAATAAAATTAAGGTTACTATGTTAGTAATTTAAGCAAGCTTCCCAGGAGGTAAGATGGAGTGAGCTCTGTATTGCTCCAGTTCCCAGGAGGTAAGATGGAGTGAGCTCTGTATTGCTCCAGTTCCCAGGAGGCAAGATGGAGTGAGCTCTGTATTGCTCCAGTTCCCAGGAGGTAAGATGGAGTGAGCTCTGTATTGCTCCAGTTCCCAGGAGGCAAGATGGAGTGAGCTCTGTATTGCTAATATTTCCTCCGTCACGTCACGCTTGTTGAGACACGAAGTGTAGACTCGAGTAACTCCTTCAGTTGAAGCAGTTATGTACTACAATGTTGGACAGTTATGTACTACAATGTTGGACAGTTATGTACTACAATGTTGGACAGTTATGTACTACAATGTTGGACAGTTATGTAGTACAATGTTGGACAGTTATGTACTACAATGTTGGACAGTTATGTACTACAATGTTGGACAGTTATGTACTACAATGTTGGACAGTTATGTACTACAAAGTTGAGCAGATTTGTACTACAATGACCTGCCATCTCCCCTTACATTTATGTAGCTGGTTACTGACAGTCTGGTCATGACACTCGATACTATCAATGGTGTTTCCATAAATTTTAATTATCCTCAATAAGAATGGCTATAAAAAAATTAAGCATACATTGATTTTCTCATTAGGTAACTACATACTAAAGTGTGTGTTTAAAAACTACACCGGAAGGAAGAGATCCTACTTATTGAATAAGATGGAAGAGTATCAAATAAGCTGCTTTTAACCCAGAGACGGGGAGAAATGCGAAGTTTTTTGCTTACTTGTAAAATCTGTGGCAGAAGCTGCTGCCGAAGTGAAGGGCATTGCATCAGTCGAGAATCATTTTGAATTTCTTGTTATTTGCATCTCTAAAATATTTTTTTCCTAATTACTTAGTTTGTCGTAAATTCTGTGCATTGATTACTGCATGTTACGCGAGTAAAAAAAATCAGTGAAAAACAGAAGCCATGAATGAATTCTTCACGTAATTAAATGTGTTCGTTTCAATTCCAATACTATAGAAAGAAATTACTGACTCGTGACTGTCGTGCTCAGGGATTTTATTAGAAGTCTCACTGCTTCAAGAAACCGTCAGAGGGAACACTGGCGCTGCTGCTCAGCGCTCAAGAAACTAAATAACTTCTCCTTGCTTCAGGGTTCAGGAGTCTTTTTAATGGGTCCTGAGAGCGGCTTACAGAGCTGGTAGAACTGGCAGAGCTGACAGAGTTAGCAGAGCTGGTAGAACTGGCAGAGCTGACAGAGTTAGCAGAGCTGGTAGAACTGGCAGAGCTGACAGAGTTAGCAGAGCTGGTAGAACTGGCAGAGCTGACAGAGTTAGCTGAGCTGGTAGAACTGGCAGAGCTGACAGAGTTAGCAGAGCTGGTAGAACTGGCAGAGCTGACAGATGTGGCAGGGCTGACAGAGGTGATAGAGCTAGCAGACCTGGCAGAGCTAGCAGAGCTGACAGAGCAGGGATAAATGACAGAGCTGGGCCAGAGAGTGAGAGCTCAATTGGAGTGGGACTCGCTGAGCTTGCTTTGCTGCTTATGTTAATTAAACTGCAACTTTAATGTGCGTTTCTTTTAGCAGCGCCTGTGCTATTTTACAGTTCGATTAATTAGAAAGAGCGCAAAAAAACTCAGCACAAAGAGTAGTTTGAGCGGCTGAAGTAACAGCGCAGTGGTTCAAGTAATAGTCTGTTAGCCCTATGAACTCCTGTTGACCTCCTGGTGCTGGCAGCTCCTGTTGACCTCCTGGTGCTGGCAAGCTCCTGTTGACCTCCTGGTGCTGGCAGGCTCCTGTTGACCTCCTGGTGCTGGCAGGCTCCTGTTGACCTACTGGTGCTGGGAGGCTCCTGTTAACAGCAGCATATCTTCGTCAGCATGCTAATTGTGCCAACAACAGAGACTTGACCTCAAGCCAGGACTTGCTGGAACTCCATTAAAATATTTGAGCTCAAGCCAGGACTTCGGACTGCATTACAATATTTGAGCTCAAGCCAGGACTTGCAGGGACTCCATTAAAATATTTGAGCTCAAGCCAGGACTTGCTGGGACTCCATTAAAATATTTGAGCTCAAGCCAGGACTTGCTGGGACTCCATTACAATATTTGAGCTCAAGCCAGGACTTGCTGGGACTCCATTACAATATTTGAGCTCAATTCTTCCCAGCTTGAGTTTAGAAACAGCTGCTCCTTGTGATCTTGAGCTGCAACAGTAGTTTAGTCCGCAGTTTATGTGAAGACTTGTATCTTAAATACTTCTGTGATGCTATCATTACTCAAAGTAGTTAACTAGAACATTGTGGTCTTTACATTCGTGTATTATTGTAGAAATCTTTTTCTTCAATCCGAAGGGGGTAATCATTACACAATGTATTTAAAATAAGAACAGTTCAATCTTCATGAGTTTCTCCGTGACGACTCACCATGACCACTCACCATGACCCCTCACCGTGACCACTCACCATGACCACTCACCATGACCACTCACCATGACCACTCACCATGACCACTCACCATGACCACTCACTATGACCACTCACTATGACCTCACAAAGGCTAACTCGTCACATCTACTCTCAACTTCCCCCTCTGAATATAGTGCTCCGCCGGAGAGAAATATGTATATAAAAAAATTTACAATCAAGCATACAGTACAGATACATTTAATTTTCAATTCATAATGCTAACTTTTGAAGACTAGTGATGATGCCTCAAACAACTGTTCCCGTCACTCCGTGTTGTGACTTGAGGTGGAAGCTGCAGTTACACGTGGTGGTGAACTGCAAGTTTCAGGAAATTGTCAGGTTATCTGTCAGTTACTCTGTCAGTTATTGTCAGTTATACTGTCAGTTATTGTCAGTTATGCTGTCAGTTATTCCGTCAGTTATACTGTCAATTATACTGTCAGTTATACTGTCAATTATACTGTCAGTTATTCTGTCAATTATACTGTCAGTTATTCTGTCATTTATACTGTCATTTATTGTCAATTATTCTGTCAGTTATTCTGTCAGTTATACTGTCAGTTATTCTGTCAGTTATTCTGTCAGTTATTCTGTCAATTATTCTGTCAGTCATACTGTCAGTTACTCTGTCAGTTATTCTGTCAGTTATACTGGCAATTATTCTGTCAGTTATACTGTCAATTATACTGTCAGTTATTCTGTCAATTATACTGTCAATTATACTGTCAGTTATACTGTCAGTTATACTGTCAGTTACTCTGTCAGTTATACTGTCAGTTACTCTGTCAGTTATTCTGTCAGTTATACTGGCAATTATTCTGTCAGTTATACTGTCAATTATACTGTCAGTTATTCTGTCAATTATACTGTCAGTTATACTGTCAGTTACTCTCTCAGTTACTCTGTCAGTTACTCTGTCAGTTACTCTGTCAGTTATACTGTCAGTTATTCTGCCAGTTATACTGTCAATTACTCTGTCAGTTATACTGTCAGTTATTCTGTCAGTTATACTGTCAGTTACTCTGTCAATTATTCTGTCAGTTATACTATCAGTTACTGTGTCAATTATTCTGTCAGTTATTCTGTCAGTTACTCTGTCAGTTACTCTGTCAATTATTCTGTCAGTTATTTTGTCAGTTATTCTGTCAGTTATTCTGTCAGTTATACTGTCAATTATTCTGTCAGTTATACTGTCAATTATACTGTTAGTTATTCTGTCAATTATACTGTCAGTTATTCTGTCAGTTACTCTGTCAATTATTCTGTCAGTTATACTGTCAATTATACTGTTAGTTATTCTGTCAATTATACTGTCAGTTATTCTGTCAGTTACTCTGTCAATTATTCTGTCAGTTACTCTGTCAATTATTCTGTCAGTTATTCTATCAGTTAGTCTGTCAGTTATTCTGTTAGTTTTCCTAGTTTTCAGCGACATAAGAATAAAATAACATAAGGCAACATGAACAAGCCGTTTGACCCATTCTTGAGTTCTTACCCACGTCCCATGCTGTTTAAAGTTAAAGCATCAATTACGCACAGGCTTCTCAGTCACGTACACACACATCAGTCACGCACAGGCCCCAAGAGTAAACAAGAATAGGAAAAGGAGGGTAACAGTCTTACTCTATATTTTCGTTGTGATTACCTAATTAATATTGCTCATAAGTTATGTAACTCTAGGTACACAATTAATCGTAAGACTTTTGGTACACAATGGATATATGACTCGTGTGCGCAATAATTATATTACCTGCAATACAAAACTATTATGTGTGTTTTCGTGTACAATATTTATTTGACTCGAGACACTGATGAACATAACTTTGCTGTGCACAAAGATATGACTCGTGGCGCATAATAATTATGGTACTCGATGTACACAACTGGTACATGACTTACAAAATGTGAGTATTACATAACGCTTGATACATAACAAGTAAATGACTTTTTGTAGGTAAAGTTTGATGACTCAAGGTACACAGAATGTACGTACTCGACTCGAACCATGACAAGCGGGAGAAATTCGAGTGCCATGTGGAGATTCAAACCGTGGCCCGAACTGGAGACGTCTGCCAAGCTATACCTAACCAGACATGTACAGCAATGATAATTTTTGTGATAACACACGTGAAATAACCCTGCTATAACCTGCGTTGTAGTGACCTACATTGTAGTGACCTGCATCGTAATCACTTGCATTGCAGTGACCTGCACAACGATAACCTGTACTGCAATAGCCTGTCCCGCAAAAACTTGCGCTGCAACAACCTGCACCGTCATAACCTGCACCGCGACAGCCTGTACCGTCATAACCTGCAGCACGACAACCTGCACCGCCATAATGTACGCCTCTTTTATAATGCCCAAGACTACAGCTCGCTGTGCCGTTGCCCTAAACAACAAGGTCATTATTCAGCTCCAGATCGCAGGGCCGATCAGCTCTGCCCCCCAAATCGCTATCCGATATCGCTAGACCGCGCAGCGCTTCCCTCTCTCTCTGTTAATTACCCAGAGGACCACGGTGTATGTGTACGATTGTAAGCAGCTGCAGCTATGTGGCTAGCTGGTTGCAGCAATATGACCAGCAGGCTGTAGCAATATGACGAACAGGCTACAGCAAAATGGTTAGTTGGCTAAAGTCATATGACTAGAAAGACAGAACACAAAAGACGGAAACTAATGTCGAGGAGCGACAACTATTTATGTCTTATCAATGCATTTCGTATTTCATATTTTTCTGTTGTCAGTGTTTCTCTATTTATAATCCCAACATACATGTATTTATTGGGGTATATTATTCAAATTCATGCATTTGTACTGATCACTAAATTCGAGTTAGCGCTCTCTTATGTAGTATATTTAAACATACGAGTAGTTCTTTGGGCACACTGAGAGCTATCTTCCTGATATTCTGCTGCTTCTACTAGCACTTCACACCTCAATACTTTCCCACCACTTCACCACTTTCACAAACACTCTATTTGAAACTCGAATACCATTATTCCCCCCCCAGTTTCAGTACTACTACACTTCCTGAAATACTCCAATTCTATTCCAGCCACAACTCGACTGGATCAATCACTCCACTTCCATCACCTCTAGTTTCCTACGATCACTCCAGCACTTCAATACCACTCGAACGTCTCACTACCACTTCTCACTTTTCCAAAACTCTCCTACTCCACCATTCCATCACTCCAGCATTCAACCATTTCGCCACTCCAATACTCCACCGCTTCACAATTTCACCACTGCACCACTCCAACGTTCCACCGCTCCACCATTTCATCACTCTTCCGCTCCACCCCTCCACCACTCCACCACTGCTCAATGCAGTGTGACAGTTGGACAGTAGTGGCCTCAACTAAAGTCGATTCTCTCCAATAGGCGCCGGGCAAGTTCTACTCGAGGAACATCCTAACTTCCAGCAAGTAGGCTGTTCAATTATATGTTCAGTATTGCACACTCAATTTAACTCGAAGACTTTAGACACCTACTTGTTCTTGCCGTGGCTCTTGAAGAATGTCACGTGTTTTTGGAACTCAAGTTAGTTCTAGGTATAAATGTGACATAAGTTCTTGATGTGGATCTGAGAATATAGTGCGTGGTTTAGCCAGGATTATTGATATATATCATATATTTTCCCATGCTTCTTGGAAGATGGTACATGTTATCGCACAGATTCTTGGAAAATATCGAATATTTCGGTCATGAGTCACATGAAATTCCATCAATTTTCTTCACAATTCAAGAAATATTTAAGACAGCAAGCTTCCAAGTTGAATTATTTGGCAACACTTGCATACTTGTTGAGTCATTTTGAAGATTTTTATCAGACTCCTCATTTCAATGCGTACAATGGATTATGAGTTAAGTTAGTTGACGAATATTTTTACAGCCTGTTGTGAAAACCACCTACAACTGATAAAATATATATAGGAAAGTCTACGGAATTTGTAACCGATATTAAATAACTTTTTTCTCTAAATTCACATTTTGCCTTCTAAACAAGTTTTCTGAAATCGATTTTGCATTTTAGATCTTTTTCGTCCTAACCCATCCAAGTCATCCCCCCTGCCAGTTTTTCTTCTGTACAACATCAATACCAGTATCAATATAAGTAAAAAATAGATTCGACTAAATATTTTAGTGTGTCAGTGCCCTTTTTTGTACAAAATAATCATTTCATAAGATACCCCAATAAAATTTTGGCTTCATAAAGCTTGCTGCTAAAACTAATTGAATATATAGGACAATTGATAACGTAAAATTAAAAACATCTAAAACTGTTGATCAAAAAGGTTGTTTTTTAATTTGTTCCTAATGAGAGCTTTTCATTCTCGGTTCAAAAAATATTGCAACTGATTTTCACAACTATTTAGAATTAGGAAATAAAATGTTATTGTAATGTTGCGTAGTTTTTATTAGGAAACAACACTGTTGGCTTACACTGGATCGAAACATTACAAGCAAGAATTCTAGCAGTTAACGGGAGTAGAAATCAGAAGCAATAAAAACAGCGGATCCTGCAAGTTAAGTCGTGTTCTGTTATCAGTTTACCGATAAATCCAGGTAAGCTTTTAGAATACAATGATTTTATTTTTTATGGGCAAGGATGACAACTTGAGCAAGTTATTTCACTTCTTGAATAGCCAGGTAATTATACTGGACAATCCTTCAAGTAAGAGTAAAGGTTTAGCTGAAGTTTACGTATTCAAATGACTAAACTACTTTTTAGGCATGTATAACGTAAGGTAAATTTATTATAAAAAATGTCGGCCTTTCTTCACTTTACTGCGGAGTTCAGCAACAAATCAGCGATGGAGGAAAAGTTTTCCAGGCAAGAAATTGTTTGTGTTTAGTTGGACGCTTAAGTCAGGGCACGTGCAGAGGAGGGGGTGATGGGGGCGCGGGTATTAGTCCGTGAGACTTCGTATCAATTTTAAGCTTAAGCTTTGCCTTAGCTTGAGATGCAAGCGTAGGGAAGGTGGCTAGGTCTGCGGATAGGGATGTGAACCTGAACAAAAGTTTATACACTCATGCCAATGAAGATGACGAGGAACTTTAAAAGTACGGGTGCAAGCAAAATGCGTTTGAATTGTCGCACCGTGGCTAAAATTCATCAGAAATTGTCATGTGCAAAGACCAATCAAATCAACTTCATTTCTATGTATCATCCAGTACGGTATCACAGGAGACAATTTAAATCTACAGCACAATGAATTGGGTTTTCAATGCTTAACGCTAACATCTTGAAACTAATGATGCTGCTACCAGTTATTGTTCCCGTCCTGTGCTACAGCTTGAAGTAAAGCTTTGTAGGAGCGCTTCGATGAGCTCACTGGAGGCCGTAATTCCGGACTTTCGGGGTCACAGCAGACAGGACGTGTATCTTGCATACCGATGATCAAGCAAAACCGGCCAAGGTGGTTTCGGGATTTGTACCAGAGTTTTCTGCCATTGCTTACAGAGATGCTCACACTCGACCACTGTGGTGACACAAGAAGCATCTAAGCTCAATCAAAGAGTGGGCAGCTCAAGTCCTACTTGTACAGCAAATCCAAGTGTTCCTAACAAGTTCATTTTCTTTGGTGCATATAATTTCAAGAAGCAGTCACTCCATCTATGTACGTAAAACTATCAATATATTAAAGCAATACAAATAATGATACTTCTTTTCATATGTTCAGTCCTGAATCTCAGAAAAAAGGGCTTTAGAGTATAAATGTGTGGACTAACTTTCAGCAGTAGCGGCATGCATACAAATTTTTGCGTCAAAAACTATGATATTAAGCTACTCTTGAAGAAGCAACAGAGCTACAAAAACCCAAACTTTGAAAACAAGCTACTGTGCACTCACCTTAAAGTTACTCACAGCGGAAATTAAGGCCAGCACTTCTACGTGAGTTGAAACTGAATCATAAGTCCATGTTATTCAAGCGTGTTCTCGTTGCCGGACACAGTTAGACAACAACACGGGCCGAGTGAAATAGTGCAGCAATCTCGGCGGGCGTCTGACGTACGACCAAAGATATGTGGGAGACGTGGCTAGCTCCCACGAGTAAATTGGTACGTTAATAAAGTCCGACCCTGTCTTAGCATTAAATTAGAGGAAGCTGCTGGCCGACACACTAGGTTTGCAAAGGCGGACACGCTCAGCAACTCGTGATGCTATTAAGGAATTCTAGTGAGCGCTGAGTCTGTCTCCTTCCTTTGCAGAAGGAAGAGAACTGGGCAAGACTGTGGCTGCATGTGGGTTGTGGACAGTAAACTGCGGGCTTCAGGATCCTTTGGAGCAACTGGAGGCGACCACAGGGTCTCGGTCTCATTGTATATCCAGCGGAGACATTTCTATTACCCCACCGAGATACTCCCATAGAACCTTAGGATGGTGGCTCCAGAACGACATCCCAAGCAAAACTCGGCGTCTTGGCAGGATTTCACCGAACTGAACCTCGTTGCCACTGGAAAGGAGCAGAAGGCGAGAGAATTTTAAATTAATTGACTCCGTGAGCAAAATTTGTAATGAATACATTACAATGGCCAATAAAAACTTGTTGGCATATGAGATGGGACTGTTTTTGGCAAATATTGAGGACTGCTCAATTTGGAAACCCTGTTTGATTTGTCCAATTTACTCTAGTTTTTGATATTGCTGAAATGCGCTTCTTGTATGTTATGATCTGTGCACAATGATACTAATTAGATTGCCGTGTTACTGGTGCATGAATATTCCAACAAAATTCCATTTATTTTGTTTTTTGGCTATTAATTTACTTATATATGTCGTAGACAGTGTATCTCCATCTCTCTCTATCTTTCTCCCTCTCTATCTCTCTATCTGTGTTTGTCTGTCCCATTTCTTCGTTCCTATTACTGATGAAATATTATTGAAATGAAATCAGAATGGGTATACATGTTTATAATAAGTAACCCTCACGACACTCAGTAACCCTCACGACACTCAGTAACCCTCACGACACAGTCAGTAACCCTCACGACACAGCCAGTAACCCTCACGACACAGCCCAGTAACCCTCACGACACAGCCGCGAATGGTCGTGCGAGATAGGTGCTCAAGTACGTGAAGTGTAAGAGCTCTATCTTACGAAACGTACCAATCACGCCGAATAACGTGAATACTTTAACTACTGACCGAATAATTACCGAAGTGATTTAAAGTGTCTACTGTTAAAGTTTAACCGAAATATTTAGACAACAAACAAGATATCTAGACAACAAGCAAGCTATTTGGTAACAAGCACCACATTGGAA
>VCRD01000615.1:136079-235827 GCA_006783055.1 Trinorchestia longiramus | reverse complement strand
AGACGGCATGGGACTTCGGTATTGAACCAAGAATGGGCCAAACGGCTCGTTCCTATTGCCTTATTCTATTCTATTCTATTCTTAATATGTGTCAGAAAATTAGCGTGCTTTTTGTTATGTTATGAACCAGTGTATCAGTGTGTATCAGTACCTCTAAATACTTCATAGAATAGGTATGTAATTGCAAAAACGAGTTGAAGCATCCAAGTTTTTTAGCTAGTTACCTTATCAAAGGACGATAGTGCAGTGACATGCTAGTGCGCCAAGCTAAAATGCATTAAGGTTCATTTGGATATTAGTGCATCAATGAATAAATGTGCATTAGTGTAAAAAAATGTGTCTGGGTAATAACGGTCTGAGCAGGTGTGTTGTAGTAACATTCGGTGCCTAGCAGGTAAGAACTGACCGTAGAACAACTAGAAGTTACGACAATAAGAACATAGCTGAAAATGTCATTTTCTTTCATCGAGAAGCAATAGTGAATCAAAATGAACTCTTTTTTGTGGAAATTCAGAACAATGGTTTTTTAATTAACATCTGCAATTAACATTTTATTATTATTTAGTTCATATCAAAATTCAAAATATCCTAATAGATTCAAAATACAGTTCAATATCATAAATAACCTGAGCATTGTTTTTTCACAACTGTCTATAATGATGGATCTTTCACGTGATGCTCTTCTTTTGATATACTTCATTACAAAACAACAATTATATTTCTGAACAGCAAGGTGTATATGGTCACTCGTTCTCAACGTCGTTCTTTAATAGAAAATTTGCCAAAAACTGAAGTCTTCTCGAGGCGTCGGCCGAGTTTCGAGCATCTTTCTTTATCAGGCGAGACTTCAGCACCTGTCAATGAAGAGCCGATAACTACAAGTTCGTTACAATTTAGGGCCATAGCTTGAAGCCTGCAGCGTGAACACTGCCATGAATAACGGAGCGAGTTTCGTTGCAGAGATAGTCAAGTGGGTCTCACGTTCATATTTGTATGCGATCGAAGACGGCGCATGCATTTGTAAAGAAATTTCCACTGATCTTCTGAAACTATGATGAGTAGAGAAAGAACTAAAAACAGTTTACCCTCAGCAAGGTTGATCGTGATCATTGGATGGAAAAATCTTCTTGCTGATGTGCACAAGAAAACGATGAAAGTTGGCAGCTCGTTATTGCACAGTTATGAAATGTTTCTGATTTTTTACAGAATAAATTGCCATTGAAAATATTACAGCGTATGATGTATGATATTTTAAAAAAAGACATGGTAGACCTTCAGTATTGCTTTCAGCCCTATTGATGTATAATGAAAATGTGAAACAGGTTCGATAGCGGGTGGAAAATAATAAATAGATTGTTAAGACAGCATAATAATATGATTTAATAAATGAGGTCGACTGTTCCGACTGAGTAAAATGAAGCAAAGAACTATCGAGTAGCCATTAACAGATGAATGAAAACAAATTTTAGTAATGTGATAGTTAAAAGTTTATTTAAATAAATTTTTGGTGGTATACGAGTGCATACTCCAGCTTACACATTACCTCCCTGGACACATATAACATTTACTAATATTGTGTTGCATCAAAACTGTTAAGCTAAGAAAGCCCATCATAATACACGAACGTGTTTTTAGCTTCAATTCTCTTACAAAATTTGAAGCCTTCGTATCGTGTGCAAAGTATTAAAGTATCACCAGTACTCAAGCAAAAAACAGTATAAGATGAAATTCATAAGGATTGCACAAATTGAAGCAGAAGCAGATGCTTACTAGTATCGATGTTAACGGCCACATTGAAAATACGACCTGTAATAACACTTTATCAGTTACAAAGGACCTGATATTAGACTCTTTTTGAAGGTTAAGAATTAAAAGTCACCAGATTGCTCGACTGGTGAGCGTACTCGATTGCGATGCGGGAAGACCTGGATTCGATATCTGTAGTCGCCGTGGTCTGTTTGTGCCTGACCATCAGCGGACTAGAAACAATCCCAGCATCTGTTACGCCAGGCGCTTGTAAACCACACCTTTACCACGTTCATCGAAACGCTTCTACGAGCCCTACTTCAGGTTGCAACACAGAGGACGGGGATTTCGCTAGCAGCATCAACACTACTCTAACGAGGTTGACATTAAGAATTTGAGAATCCAATGTATCTGTACAGTAAACTCTATTCGAAATGAATTTTCTTTCTTTTTACTAATTGTTTACTCTGAATTAGTAATTGCTAGTTCTTAGATTTTCTCGTTACGGTTTCAAATCAATTAAATTTAAACTTACCTCCTTGTCCGCTTGTTCGGATTTCCCACAAGTTCTTTCTAAATGTTTTGTCTTGCAGTTGTGTAATTTGTCATATTTTTACTCGCGACCCCCTATGTTCACATTGAATTCTTTCGTAGGAATTAGACTAAGATGTACAAATTTCGATTGGCTGATAAGTTGGAGCACAACTTCATCAAACTACAATGACGAATTTCATGAAGATGGTCACTTTTTGTTGTTTGAACATTTTTAGTGGTGTATTCAATTGCTGAGAAATTATTCCCCTTTTATCAATTTCCATGGGAGTGTAACTTTCAATCATAGTTACATTTTACCACATATATCCTTCATTTTTTTGGCGCCTTTTGATTAAGAAATTAACACTCCAATGATGCCGTCATGACTACATACAAACCAAACATTGACCGACAACAACATCGACAGAATTCTCTACCTAAATGGCTTATTTATCTCCAATAAGAAGTTTCCTTAGTTTTTCTTTGCATTACTTTATCTCTTGCATTCATAGTAGTATTGAATAACGAGTTCTGAATTACCATAAACAATATATTCCACAGTTCATGAATAGAACTCTTTGTTAGCAAAGCCTTTAAAAAATAAATAATTATAAGCAGTAGCTTTTCAAACAAACACTCATAAAATATATACGTTAGGGAAATGAATAAAAGCAATGAGTATTTACGATTCAAGTTAGTTACCATCAATTTATTTTAATTTATTTTTCTAAATTTTCGATCGTTCTGAGGAAAGAATGCCTTATACATTTGCCACTTTGTTTTGATTAACTTTAATTAGGCAAAATATATACCTAGATATCCCACAAGTAAACAAAAAAACAAAAAACCAGTTCGAGTTCTTGAACTTCCTTGATGGCAGAGGGTGCTCCAAGCTATAGACCATAACTCTGAGCGTCGTGTCTCGCTGCCTGGAGCGGACTGTTCTTGCTGACGCTCCCTAAGCTGTAACGCTGACGCAGCACTCGTCGAGATGGTCGACCACAAAAAATCTACAGATCCACATGCCCTGTAACAGCCTACCTTATTATAAAAGTGATACCCATTTACTAACAGAAAAGTATTATATCAATGTGTATCACACATATGCAGATATTCGCAATCATTTGCAAATATCAGTGGCATTATTATAGATATATAATTATGACATAACGCTCCCGAAAACATTTCTCATCTGTTAATGTTTTCATGTCAGTGTGTAACATAAATACAGCGTTTATGGGTATTCCTAGGAATGTTCGGATGTAAACGCATAATTCCTATGAAATACAAGAATACAAATCTGGGTCTATGTATGTAGATTCCGGAACGCACTGAACCCTGTAGCGTGATACATACTCGTACAACACAATAAAGATACGTATGATTATAAGTACTGGAATTTTAAATAATATCTGGATTTGTATTTTTTGGTGTATCAATTTAAGCACAATTATTATTTTAAGTTAATTTTAGAGAAGTGATGGAAAGTGAAATAAGTTATCAGAGTGGCGTGCGGTGCAGGGGCGACTAAACGGTACTGTATTTTTTAAAGTAAAGGAACATAGTATAGGGAAAGCAATGACACTTCTATGGCTGTAATCAATGATTTCATCCAGATTATTCCAGTGACGTTATGCTCTGCTGAAAAATCTCAGATTCAAGCTGTTCAGGAAATTTCCAGAAAATAATGTTCTTTAAATTATCCATAGCAAGCAAAGTAGCATATATTTCAAGTATTGTAAAATTACCTGGTAAGCAAAAGTTTGCAAGATATGAGAGATGAATGATCTATAACAAGATCCCTCTCTTATGACTAAAAAATAATAGGGAGAGACGTTGATATACATAGAAGTATAGTATTTTTACAGCTGAATGTAACTCAAAACTTTCAAGTAAATTGTGCTAAACATATCAGCCCAGACTTTAGCAGATTTCTCGTTAGTAATATCATTTGTAGTTCGTATCGCAAAATAAACTTTCTTTGAACATTTTATAGCCAATACAGGTTTTTACAGCGAGGTAATCAACAGGAATGTTGCTGCTGTGTTTTGTTCTCCATTAACACGAAAACTGTACTTTGTCCAGGCATAGTATACAAACGTATTGAAAAGCATGCCTTTTGTCGTTTTACAATTACTGAACTTTTGAGCTGCAGTGCTGGAACTGTGGGACTTCAAATTAAGCTGCATTATCGTGTTCATAAAGCTAAATAAAGGTAACATCAAAAGCGTGGATAGTGTTGACGGGAGCACAATCGACTTTGGAATCGAGCTTCAAATACAGGGTGGGACAATATAACTTCTTTTTTTATAGAGCAACGCTTTGAAAAAATGAAGTTATGTTGCCACATTGTATTTACAACAAATTTATCAACCTCTACGAACTTTTTCGAACGGGGAAACTGGATAGCTGTATTCTGAATCATGTGTTCTAAAACCATGTTATTAAATTCACACTGTATCCCCTGAGAAAGGAAAATCACCAACATACAGTTCTACAGCAAGATCACCTTCCAATTTTTTGAGTCTTGCAACGGTGCCGTGAGAACACCCTTCATTCCAGCAGGACATTCCTGTCGGGGTCTCAAAGCCTTGGACTCGAGGCCGCAAATGAGACTCTTGAAAAATGCCGACCTCTCGCATGAAGGTCCTTTTAATTAAAACTGAATTAACTCTTGCAATAAAAGGAATGTAAATGGTATGTTTTTTCGCTGACTTAGACGCACTTAATAAGTCTGGGCAGGAACATTTAACTGTGCAGCTTCACCACATTTACTTTTTACAACAAAATAGTTTGTTTTTTATCAAACTTACTGCCTGTTCCGGCTGAAGTAATTTTTTTAGCAGGGATAATATAATTGAACACGCGTACGAATATTTCGTATGCAGGAACATTTCCAAGAGCTGCAAGGTATGTACTATACATAAACTATCATCTTGAACATGGAGATCAATAAATAACTCTTGCGTTATTGTAAAACGAGGTTTCCAGACTTGGTTATCACAAATTATTCGAATCTTTCTTTTTAGTCTCAAACACATATGTATATGCATCACAAAATTCGGAAGCATAAGACAGATTTCTTTAAATAAACATTAATTCATCAATGCCAAGATTTCTGTATCTCTGTGATTTTTATCGCACATTCAGCAGTTTTTTAGGACGGTGAAAGATGTCGTGTGTGATTACTTCTTTTTCCTCTATCCTTCAGGTGCTCGAGGACTCCAGTTACCAAAGTACGAGAAGCCATTCTGGAGTAGCCAGACGTTCTCTTGAACACGTCTGCCGGTGAAAATTATATGCAAGGAGATGTGAATTATTGCAGTCGAAAGCTTAAGCCCCAAATTCTAAAATCCTTAATAAGACAACAGGAATAATTTAGAAGCCTGCATTTTAGATTTATCAAAACATAAAGCAGGCGTCTCTCTACATTTCGCTCGGATTAGACGCAAAAATTTTTGAATCGCGCTGTAGCAGTAATTCCTTTGGTCGGGAGATGGTTGAGTATTTTTCACAGATATTTATTAATTTTGCTAAGGAAGGACATGAGCTACTGTGACTCATCTGTTCAAACAACATTTTTGTGTTCAAGTTGCATTGAAAAGCTTCTCTTGTTTGAACTAAGCTCACAGACTTAAAATGCTTAGAATTAAAATAAAATTACAATTATTTAATTCGTAAAACGCTGCTATATTTATCCTATACGTTTACTCTGACTCTAGTACTCTCGAAGTTATTTCACAATTACTCCAATAAACTACTGTACTGTTTCAATAACTACTGTTATTTCAGAGTCCTGTGTGAAGACAGAGCGTGTCAAGTTGCCAGTATGGTGATTGAGGTGTCAACTGTAATGTGAAGCGCAATTGGAAGCTAAACACATGACCATAAAGTCCCAGTGTTAGAAGCGTGAGGGTCATTTCCTCGCATTGCAATTCAATAGCAAAACCTAGTAGGGATAAGAACTCAAGCGCTATTTCCTTCATACGACCTCTCATAAATTTCACTGTACCTAAAAAAAAATCTCATAGATGCAAGAAATAGATACACGTTCGTATATACAATGGTTTCAATCATATATTAGTGATGTTGACACATTTAATTTTATCGGTTTTTACACAAGTTGGAAACGCTCACAAAAAATATTATTATTTTTTAGGCTTTTTCTTAATGGCTTTCTTAATGGCTTCTTTAAGGTAGAATTCAATGCAATAAACTATACATGAATTAGCAAGATGGAATAATTGATGAATGCAACAGTAACTTTTTTTGGGGCAGATTCTCACTGTTTGTCTCCGTAAACATTTTGTTCAGTTGTATTTACCAACACTTGATTCATTTTTAATAAGTGCAACTCTTACAAAAACGAGAGGAAATAAAAACATCCTATAGTTATTTAAAATAATAGCGTAACAATAATCCTAATCGGATTTGAACACACTCGAAACGTTGAGTACATGCAACATCAAAATAATAACCTGATAAATGAATGATGAAAAATAACCCCATCTTTCACATCATACGGTGACAGAGCAGGCATTTACCAAAGCATTTGTAATGACAACCGGGACATTTTCCCCATATGTTAAAAATATTCTTTTCTTGCACGAGAGAATGGGTCACCATAGAGGAATGATAATCTCGGCCCATTTACTGCCAGCCTCATCGATCAGTGCTGATTCAGCACCAGAACTCAGCGCACATCAGCATAAGACGAAAACTCGACTTGGGAACACGAATTTTTGAGCTTAATGGCTACTTAAAGCAACAATCTCCCGATGTAATGTGGCTACACGTAGGTTACATTTTCTGTTCAGTGTAAATTGATTCTAAGCTTAGTACTATTATACTAGCCTGCAAATTCTTCCTTTCTTCATACTACTAGGAAAAATTCTGCTGCAACTAACTAATATTGGTATGCTGACTTCAAATTTATTCTTATATTTGTCCTAGCACGTAATATTTATGAGTTATATATGGACATATATTTATATATACATATATATATATATATATATATATATATATATATATATATAAATATGTATAGAGGGTGTCCATAAAGTTTCT
Organism: Trinorchestia longiramus; assembly: GCA_006783055.1. Taxonomy (NCBI): domain Eukaryota; kingdom Metazoa; phylum Arthropoda; class Malacostraca; order Amphipoda; family Talitridae; genus Trinorchestia; species Trinorchestia longiramus. The sequence continues at coordinate 228,477 of VCRD01000615.1, read as the reverse complement.
TTACTATTTCATAAATTTATTACAAATGCAATTGATAAGATATTTTATTCAGATTTGTTCTATTGTATTCAGTGTTTATTATAGTTTTTAATAACATTTTGAATTAGTGTGTTTCAGGGACCCTGTTTGTAAAAGAAGTACTGTACAGACTTTATGAGAGACTTTGATAAGAGACCTCATGGACGCCCTGTACATATTTGATTAATAACGAGTATCAAAATAATTGACACGTTTCAGGACAAAGGTTGGGAATCAGGATATCCTAATCGGCATTATGTACTCCTTTTTGCAGACCCAGACAATTGTGATGACATTAGTATTGATACATAGTGATGAGTGACGATGTATAGTGATGTATAGTAATGTGTAATGATATGTGAAGGTGAATGGTTACGTGTGGAACTCAAGCGGTATGTGACCAGTAAAGCCCAACGCAACGCGCTCTCAAAAACATAAAAATATAGCACGCTTTTATGAAGCGTAAGCAGTTCCCAGCACCAAGCAAGCAAAATTCAAGCACCTGAAATATGTTCTACGATCGCCTCGAAACCATGGGAAGCATCTGGCTAGTAGTGCCCAACGGTCACATAAAACACAGTATACCTTTAAATCAAAAACCAAGTACGAAAGGAGGACCTAAAAGTCAGGAGGCGTGTTTATAGAAAATACCAACGGATTATATAAGCAACTGTTGAGAAATCAAACGAATTCAAAAGTGTAAGACGTTGATAGAGAGAGCAACAGTGTGAGAAGCGCGACGATTTCTACAGAGGGCACTCTCGAGCTGGGGACAGGCAACCGACTTCCAAGGAAGCAAAAGACGGAAAATCTTCTCGACGTGGAGGGGATAATATTTTTGGGATGGGAAACAGAAACTATATGCCAACAAACAGCGTAAGCGTATACGGCACCTCTATCAAGGTATGCACTTAGGGAACATTTTTCTCTCATTTTAGGGAGGGAGGTTCTTTTGAGCAACTTGATACCAGAGGAAGTTCGTACACATGAAACCCTGAAGAAATTCATATCAACATAGAAAAGTTCTTGCCAATAGTTAACTTGGAGGGGCTCGGGATTTTAGCGTCAAATTGGATTTGATGTCTACGTAGAAATACCACGTAGAAATATTAACTAACGTACTTCAACCCATCAGTGCCCCTTTAAACCAGTGGAGGCTGGGAAGTAGCATGTGCAGCATGCACACAGTGTAAACAATAAGATGAGCCTGCGACACTGAGTTAGGACACGACAGAGTGGATGCTTGAGTATGGCTGTTGTGAACCAAACACACGGCAATTTTTCAAGGCATTCAGTCGAGAGTGAAACTGAGTAGTTATTGTCAGTGAAATTGGTCAATGGGATTGCAGTGATTGCATTAATTCATGATAGTGTATTTGGTTAAGTATTAGGAGTGAAATTAAGTGATTGCATTACATTGACTTTCAATGAATTTTGACACGTTTGCGTATCATTAGTGTGTGTTGTTAGGTGGAACAGTGGGTCAATTTCGCCACCAATGGTTGTTGTGTCATGTAGATAATTATTGTGAGTGGAATTAGGTGACTTGAGGAAATAGGCTTCCATTGATCATATTAACTTTATAATATATTTACGTAACATTTACGTGTGTTTTTAAGTGAACATTGTTAAGCTAATTAATCGTGTTTATTCCCTTCTTGCGTTGGCCTTATTCATGAATAACATATAATTCATGTTAGGGGGCTTGGATTCCTCCAATTTGCGACGAGTATCTCGTTATGAGTAATTTATTACATCACGATTAACGTAAAATGTGTGTATTATTTTAACCTGGGAAGATTGAATTAATGCTCGTAAATATTACATATTCATGCAATAAACGTGTTACGAGAGGTCGTACCTCCCCACAGTGTATTTGTTGTACATTGGAGGTAGTACTCACCTGTGTCTTCAAAAATGTTTGACCCTTGCTCTTGCGCTTGTGAGTGGATATAGTGTCTAGCACTAGGAACCAGCAGTAGTCACCATTCATACTTTTGTTCAAGCGTCCTTGATAACTGCTTTCCATCTTTGCAATATCTTGGTGGAACCTTTCACCATATTCGTCACTGATATCATCCGTATTAGATAGGAGGAAATCTAGATGAGAATGCAAGAAATGCGTCTTAGGAGACATCCAACACCCCATAGTTTGATAGGCCTTTAGCATCTTGTCCACTAGTTCTTCATAGTTGTCAGCCCTATGATTAACAAAAAAGTTCTACTTTACGCGGACAAATGAGTTCCATGCTTTCAAGTTCAATGGCATCAGTTTATTGCTGAACTCCCAGTCATAATTTAACTCGCTGATCTCTGGTCCTATAAAAATGCCTACTTTAAGTTTAGAATCAGTTTTCTTAACACCAAATTTTTCTTTAAGATACTGGAATCTATCAGAATCATGGGGGATTGCTTCAACAAAATTCTTAATAAGGCAAAGTTTAATGTGAAAGAGTGGGAGATAGATCTTCTGTGGTTGTACCGGAAACACGTGCTGCACAATGCATTACCCAAATGTGTTTTTCTCTTTCGGGCTACTACTGGAGAAAATAATGATTCCTGTACTCGTGGCTGTTTCATAGACGTGAAGAACTGATACTCTTTGCATATCTTAGCTCTTTATACTTAGCTTAGCTTTGTATATCTTAGCTGCTTAGCCATTTACATCAGTACAGAAACAAGCAACATCTTCTCTTTTACAGAAAGCAGTTAAGACCTCATGGCGCTTACAGAAAGTTGATATTTTTGTGCCGTCCTGTAGAATATTCCATTACCGTAGTCTGGAGCCCAGCAGTTCTGCTTTCCTTTTTGACAATGACAAATCCCTCACCAAATCATTTAATCTTTCTTGATTTATCAATTAAATCTTGTTTTCTCCCGACTCATTCACATACATTTCATCATCATTGTTATCTTCCTCTTCATACGATGAATCATCTATTGTAACTGCACTAGCTGATGGAGGAACTGGGATTGGTATCTCCATATTATAAGGAACTGGTTATGTAGCTGACCTACAATCTGAATATACAATACTTGTCTGGATATACTTGTTCTTATTCAAGAATCTTTTAATATTTGTTATTCAAAAGCAGCTATCAGACATATGCTTTGTTAGCTTACGCCACACTATTTTTGCGATGAATGACATACACTTCCGTTTGTCATTTAACAACAGTGTGAGCCTCGTATAACGCACAGTTTAAGATTTATCAGGTGCCTAGGGCTTTTTAAGTCACCAACTTTACCACTAAAATAATATTTGTATACAGTTTTTACTTTTTCGGTTCAGTTTTTTCTGCTGGCTGCTCTGAATATACCTTCCACAGACATAACGAAAGTTGTCTGCACTATGCAAACAACGTCGCCGATTCATGTTTATGATTTAGTTTGTGAATGTATATCCTGTTATATACTTTCAGTTACATATTAATTGAAAGATAATCTAAAAAAATCAATCACTGCATGTAATACCTGTTTCAACACCGCAAGTATAACACCACTACTATAATGTTTGACTCTAATACCCTGACCGCTAAAACCAAATGCACACAACACATCGTCTCACTGCAATAACCAAAGCAAAACTACACAGATGCACAACTAAAGAATATGCTTGTAACTCAGAAACCAGACGTGATCGAAAAATTCTGGTTAAAAATCCAAAATTAGCATACTCTGATTAGTAGGGATCAAACTCTATTACCCGAATAGTTAAACTTTAGTTAACTATTATTTAGATGAAATATATTGCTGTGATGAATATAAAAATTACGGTCCTCTTTCAAATTTTTCCTAGTGTGCTTAATGTGGCCCGCAAAAAGTATGATCCGTTCTATCTAGTGTACCAAAGCTACAAGCCGCTGTTTACTGTTAAATTTTACTCTTAAATAATGAAAGTAAGTTACATAAAAAATGTATACAACTCATCTTATAAACTGAGGCTCAATGCTTTCAGTATTGAGATTCATTCGTTTGGAAAAATAACGTAGTAATGCAAAGAATGAAATTAGTACAGATATTTTTCAAGATTAACTAACTAGCACTTTGTCGCAGGGTTTGCATTCCCGATTTACTAAGGCAGTAGGTCCAATAAGATTCAGTTTATGCACTGGAGGGGTATTTGCATTTCAATAGGTTTTGGAGCAATCGTCGGAGAGAAATGGCAGGATTATGCCATGGTTATGCAGGCAGCGTGTAACGCAGGACCAATAGGAAGACGTTGTGCTACCGCAATTTCCGAACACTGAGCGGTTCTTGATTTCGATGGTACCATGTTGACAGAGCGGAGGCAGCTTAGAAGAGGAGAGAACTCACAACGTGCGACAAAAATGACAAACATATTGGGGGTGGAAAAAAAGACGATTTGCAAGGACAAAATTACAAATGATCTCGTTTTCCAACCATTTAAAAAGGTATTTGTTCCGTAAATTCGTAATACCTGATATCTGCAATGAAAATGGGAGGGAGTCTAAGGTATATCGATGCGAGTGTTATTGTTCACACACTCATCACATTATGAGTGGCAATTGCTTTAAATTATGTTGCTGAAGTTGCAAAAAATAAAATTTAGAGCTCTTATTTCATGATGTAAACAAACAACTAATGCTCTATAAACAAAAATGGTAAACGTGACAGTACATAATGAGTATATGAATCATTATTATGAACTATAGTGTGAAGTTTAGCTGGTTGTTAGTATTTTTTCCAGGGCAAGTACACATGGTCAACAATGAAGGCTTAGTAGGCATAATTGTTGAAGGCAACGGGAAAGCAACAGGAAAGGCAAGCAAAGGGAAAGATTTGTCTCTGCAAAATTTCATGAAGTGATAGCAACTATACATAGAAGACATAGAGACAAAAAATTGTACATCTGAACCACTATGGAACTCATAACTTTTCATATTGTGATATACAAACTTGAAGCAAGTATGTTAAAGAATCAGAATGGGATGTATAATTAGAACGATAGAAGTGATTTTCAGAAACCTTTCAGTAGTTCAGTTGTGAGGTGCATGAAGTGGTCTATTTTCTGTTATATAGTATATCAAACTGTGAAGGTTTTCCAATATTTTGGGGGCAAAGCGTTCACATGTCCAAGAAAGAGATTTGCTGCTACACAAAATATTAAAATGTAGTTTCAACGAATACATGCGAAGGCAGAATCAATCGGCGACAATTTGAGGGTTATGAAATAAAACACCGTTGACAATTTTACAACCTACTGTGAAAAATATCTACTAAAGCCCCACTTTAAAAGCTAAATTTATATGGTCAGAAGTAAGATAATCTTGAAATACATCTTTCTTCTCAATCAGTGTTAGCAGTACTTACTGGCCGTGAATAAATATCCCAGCATACATCTAGCCAAATTTAAGGCCCAAATCATAAATAGAAAGCACGACTTAGAAACCACAAGTTAGCTTTTGTCTCACGATGAAGAATTTTACGGAGTTTAATTTTGGGATCCCTGATGATTTTTTGAAATCGGGAAGAGCGACTTTGAGAATTACACTGTCTACTTTTAAAAATTATCCCTATTCACAGCAACACGCAATAGAATAAGCATAATTTAATAAAAACCAAGGAGACTATTTGGCATATTTTGCACCGTAATATATACTAGAGTGAACTGTTCTTTTGCACGAGTTTGAGCGTACCTTCTTTAAATGTGAATTTTTCACATTGTTCCCCGAGATTTTGTACACTCATGGACACCAATATATTTATTCGTAAAGGTAATTGAAGGAGCAATGAATAGTGCGTTTAACGTTTCGTGATACCCCATATGTCAAACAACCACTGATAAAATTACCTTTTGACAAAACTTTGGAAAAAATGATTGAAATCAAATGATTTTATCTGATATTTTGTACAGAAACTTAGGCAATAAGAAAATATTATGCACACACATGAATTCTTATACGCTTTAAAATCTAGTATTTGTTTTTCTGACACCGCGCATGTGTTGTTCAATATTCTAGCTGACGAGATCGAGAGAAATGTCCGTATGGAAACTGGACCCTCTACTTTGTCATACATCACGCAATAAAAAAACAAGACCATTCTTCTTAGTTTTCTCGTTACATTGCTGACGCAACAGCATCTGCAAAGCTTTGTTCGCTTTAGCCTACAGTCAGATTAAGATTTATACAGAAGCAGTCATGCCTCTAATAAAAAATAGAGCAAAGTTATTCCCACCTCACAAGTTCAGCTGCACGGACTATCCTAATGTTATTGTTGTGGCAAACAGAAGAGCATAGAGAAGATGACAACCGTAACTCAATGAATCATCCAAAACGCAATTGTCCTCTGACATGAACGCTGGCATGGTTTGGGCAACAAGAGCATCCAGAAAGGGAGTTTTTACAATCGCACAATCGTGATAGCTGGTTATGGATCTAAGGTACGATAGAACTGTCCTGAAAATGCGCATAACATTTCATAAGATAAAAAAGTTTCAAACTTCTATGAGCGCCAGAAAGGATGAAGACATTAGCGCACGCTCTGAATTCAAGCGCGGCAACTCTCCTGCTTTGATTCATGTATTTTAGTTTTGTTCAATAAATCTTTTTAGTGTTTGCAGTTTTATTATTTATTTTATGGTGTAGTAGTGTTGCAAAGCGGTCAATATATATTGATGAATAATATATTAATATAAAACAAAGGTTCAAGACAAAAAACAGGTTATAGTCTGTGACACAGCTGAGCATAGGGGTCAACGATACGCTGCTGCTGTACGTATAGTTTACTCTAAAGAAACATCACAATAGAAACAAGTAACATACTGTTGGGTGATAAATAAATCAACTCATAAATTGAAGTTACAAAACATTGGGGATTGCACCCACAATTCAGTTTCAGTAACAAAAATATTAACAAGTGCTAAGTTAATAGATTGATAAACTTAAGCATTACCGTAACTTTTCATTTTAAATTGTTTGTTTGTGATGCAGTCATTATTTGATGCATTTCTCATTTTTATCTGCTTAAATAATTGGCTAAAAGTTTGACAATAAACGATGATATAAATCCTAATTAGAATTTAGAATTGTAATATTTTATCCCCATTCATACCTCAATGAATCCCGCAAATTTAAAAAATATTGAAACAATATTCATCGTTTGATGATCAAGTTAGCATAACCTGATGGTACTGGGCATCAACGAGAGCACATGTGAAACACAAAAAAAAATAATTTATTGCTTATAAATGCCACAAATCGGCATCAAACCAAAATTTCGGAGGAATACCGCAATCATGGTAGAGCACATTATTGTCTGAGTAATAAAACTTAATTAGATGTCTGATTCTAGCTTGCAGCTGAAAAACATATGTGACCAACTTTTCCATGTAAAGAAATTCAACAAATGATAAATGAATACAAATTTCAAAAGTTAGGATGTTAATGCTAAACCGAACACCGATACATGCTTTACATTCTTTGTGTGTTTGATAGTTGGCCTTTAAAAGTTGTTTCATCAACTATTTTTAAGGCGATTCAAGCGTATCATGAAGGTGTGAGTTTACAACTTGAGAAGCTTCAAGGTCTACTGACGTGTTTAGATCGTGCTAGTGAGGTGTTCTCAGTCCACGGACGCTCGTTTGTGAGTCAGGAGGAAAAACAGTGAAAGAGAATTCAAACTAAAATGGATCCCCAGCCTTCGTTCGCTGTGAAACACTGAATAATTGGAAAATGGATATCGTGGATGTTGACCAAATGTAACTTTTGATTGAAAATAAATTGAAGATGATAGAACATTTATGATTTCCTATACTGCAAGCTTGCAAGATATTTGAATTAAAAAATATTTTAAGAATTTAATTTAGTCGAAATGTGATTAATTATATTATGAACAAACTATTCTTTAACTGTAGAACATGGTCGATATTTTGCAGTATCTAAAATAAACACTACTAAGCATAAGTTTCTATCAGCACGAACAATGCCCGTTAGTTGTGAAAATTTAAAACCAATCTTTTTAGATATAGTGAATTAACATTCCACTCATTATCATCAGGTTTGATAGGTAAAATACGAAGAAAGTAATGGTTAAGAAATCTTCATATACCTAGAAAGAACAGGTTTCTTCATTGATTTCCTGTTCCATAAATAGTTCAGACTAAGTTCAATTGGTTAGAGAAAAGAAACGCCTAATATTTTAAGAATACAGTTATTTTTATTCTCCTAAGATTTTGAGTGTTTTCCCTTTATCATGTTTTTTCGCCTAACCATTATTTTACTATGCAGAAAGTTTTCGGGTCATTTAAAATAAAAAATCAAGGTTCTGCTAAAGCAACTTTGATCTGAGGTGTATTGTCTTACTGGGGTATTTTACGAGTTTTCCGCAGAGAATTTTTGTCCTCCGGGATTTTTCGTCTTAGCAATTTTGTTGACCTTAAAGGAATTTACCTTGGCTACGTTTTGCTTAGGATTGGCATCAGAAGCTTTCTCCTGAACTCGTGAATCACATCAGAGATGAAAATCACCATTCATTATTCGTAGCAGAGGAATAACGTTAATTGGTTATTCGAATTTTTTAAGGATGTTTTCATGTTTCAAAAAGCAATTTCTTTATTCATATGCTATTTATACGTTTTTTGACACTTGAAATAAAATAAACATCTTGAATGAGCAAAACATCTGCATATTAGGTCAATTTATGTGGTACTTGAACCTCCCGTGAGTGCAGGTATCACTTATACATTTATTATGACCTATAAATCAGTGGTGCAGACATCACTGATACATTTATAATGACTTATAAAATCAGAGGTGTTCTAACACAAACACTCAAGTTTCCATTGAAGAAGAGCAACAATTAATTATAAAGCTTACCATGAACGATGTGTAGGCCCCTTACATACTCAAAATATGAGAATATTTAGATCCATGAATGTTTTCTTTTACATTTCAGAAATATGAAAATATTTTATCCCCAATGTCTCCTGCCAAAAATCAGAAGCATACAGTGTTTTTATTACATGACTTAAAAAGTCTAAAAGAAGCACAAGAACTAACAATTCTAATCAATTACATCAATAATTCCTTACTTCGAACGTCTGAGGGAAATCTTTGGGTACACAAAAATGTTTCAATGCTACAAAAGTACTCGCACTCAGAAATATCTGAATTCCGATATACATACATCAGAAATTGACTTTAGTGAACTAGTACTATTTTTATATCATCATCAATGAACCATACTTTTCAGTTATCATCCAAATGAAATAACATTAATGGGACAATCACTGGAGAAAAAATATAGTTTCATTTCTGAACAAAGTTTTTGTTGCTCAAAGGGAAAGAGTAAATATACAAGACGATTAGTAGACCTTGAATGTACTACCTCGCAGTACATAATTGTGCAATAATCTTACATTCAGTGTAAGATTTTCCTGCTTACACAAAAAATGTAACCTGCAGGAATATTTTGAGAGAGTGCAACATTGGAAGTAAATGTATCATGGCATACAACACCAGATATTTTTTCCAGATCTCATGGATGCTCATTCATGAATTGAACACACACTGATTCATTTCTAAACGAGAATGAAGTAGTAGAAGCAACTAAGGTTTACGCTTGTAATGCCAACAGAAACACTTCAGGCACGAGCTCCTCAGACACGAGCTCCTCAGGCACGAGTGGGGAAGAGAGGGCATCTGCTCTTCGTGTAGGTAACGTCATAAAATAGTTAACATTTTGTAGGACTAGGATTCACGGTACGGGTTATGAATCAACCAACAATGAACGCAAATTTTTGTCTTTAAAATCGAGCTCTTATGAATGTGACTGTTTAATATTTGTTATTCATATTCAACGAACTTATATAAAATACCATTACATTTCCAGCATATGCTTTTGGCGATGATTTTCATATTCATTCGTTAAACATGGAAGTAGTTGTTTGATGCATTATATAGCCAAGTATTAGATGTCTGTGAAGGCCCCTTATAACACAACTAAATCCTGCACTGGCCAGCAATGATCTACAATAGCCAGCATTGGCATGCATAGGCATGTGCTGCCATTGCCTCGCATTGCCCTGCATTGGCCTGCATCAGCCTGCATTAACCTGCCCTATTTCGAGCTGAAATGCAGTAATCGCTACCGATTTAGTTCTGACATAACAAAAAATTTACCATCAAATACAAAGGAATTTATTCGAGATGCCCAACATCAAACAGTTCTTTGGAATTCAATTAGCTTGTCTAACATCCGAAATTTTCAAGTTGGTTCGAAGTTGAATAATTAATTGCATGACTTAAGAATTCTAAGACTTTGGCTAGGAGTCTAAATCCCATTGTTGACCCTACCTCAATCTGGACTCAAATTGCTCTCTAGCCAATACTTCTCGTGACTCATAACCAGTGCTCAGTCATACTTTCAAAAATATGAATCTAACGTGTATTGTGTTCCTATTATAACTGTATCTATGTCTCTTCAAATTGATGAGTCTATTGCTATATTTTACAAACCAAAGAGCAAGCATCAATGTTTCTACTACAACAATAGATTTCTTAATGATATTAAAGTAGCTGAAAAATCATACGGTGACTCTCATTAAGACTCTACAAAGACAGTTTTGATTTGCATTTCAAATCACTCTGCCACTGTATGTTTCTTTGTGAAATTAAAATAAAAGGTGTTTTTTTTTCTTTTCCTGTTCAGAACGTAGTTCATCGGAAGATATAATTAAAACAAAGTCCAGTTCAAGATTTTATAGAAAAATTCAAAGATCACAAACGCTTTACAAGTGATGAAAAATCTTTTGCTATTAGCAATACTACAAAAAATTAATTCGATTTGTAATTTGAAGCGCTCAAGGCAAATATAAACTTGCAAGGTCAAGCCTCTTTTTGATCCAGCATTACGATGGCTTAATTGCAAGCCTCGAAAAAAATCTGTTATGAACGTTTAGAAATCCAAAAAATTAATGGTTCTCAGCGATATCGAAAACTAATGCAATATTAGCGTGAGTTGTACAAACCGATATCAACATATTATTCTGCTACTATATACATATATATTACCATTACTACTATTTTCACCATAGACCTTTATAAGTTAATAATGTACTATTAGTTTTTTAGTAGTACAACCGGGAAGTTTCACGCTATCACACATACTGTAAACTCTTATTCACGAGCACCCTAAATTCACTGGGCTTTGCAGAATGATCATGATTGTAAAAACATGAAAAATGAAGGCAACGTTTTATGTTTCTGCGTTAAAACATTACTCAAGAAAGTTCACTTACAACTTTTTAAGTGAACGGGGAAACAATGTTACGGCCTTGACTGAAGTGCAAGTACATATTCACTGAAAAATGTGCTGAAGCAAATTTGGGTTACGGTTTTCTTATGAAATGAGGAGTAAACAGCACAGGCGAGGTGTGTGTTGCTAAAACGTTCAAACTCACCCGTGAACAAGCCTACACATCGTAGACCTTTTTTCCTCCTCTTTCCGAACATTCCTTGCTACTTCCATATAAAAATTATCACTACAAACTGATCGCTTTTTGTGTTAAATTACGGCAACACATTAGTGGTGATCTGTATGCAATGGATCCCTTGTTAAAATGCTTTTTTTTCGTAGATCACTGACGCTACGTGGGTACTCATCTATTTGAATAATAAAAGTCTACAGTTTTCTGCAGTAAAATATTCCACGTAGTAGGAGTAGCAACTCTTCCGAGCATCCTTGCAGCGATGACGTCAGAGATTATGAGTTCAGGAGCCACAAAGATTCAGAAGGCGGAGTTCCGGAGAGAAAACTAGTTTAGAAATAACACTGCCTTCGGCTCGCTACTTCGACAGGTAAAATAATGATATTATTTATATAACTTATTCTGCAATTATATATATTTTAACCAGAATAAATAAAATTTATTCTTTCCATTTTAATATTTTATCTTAAGACTGCTATTAAACAAATAGCAATCAGGTAACGTGAAAAATTTCTCTCTGTGAAAGCGAACATTACAATCTGAAGAGCGAATACAGCAAAGATTTCTTCAAATCTATTCATATATCTTCATTGTGAAATTACGTTCACATCCTTTCGAACACCTTAATTTTATGCAAATTATTTGCTCCAAAATTTTCAATGAACAAGCACACTGTATTCTAATGTGAAAGAATGATAGGATTGCTAAAACTATGAACTGCTTGTTTGGCTCTTAAAAAGTCTCCCGAACAATGTTTGCTTTCTTAATATATTATAGTACAGGAGACTACAAAAATTGTACAGCCCAAAGAATAGTATATTTCAAAAGCTTGTTTCAGTACAAAAATGAACTGGAATCGATCACTGTAATAATTTTCACCATGTATTAGAAACTTTTGTATCCTAATAATCAGCATCTAAGAATTAACTTTTTTAAGAAAAAATGAACACGAATGTGCTCTTACTTTCGTGCATCTCTTTTTCTCCGTAAATCATTGTAATTCACTTTGGAATAGAATGTTGACCTATTTCACTAATAAATTATATCCCACAAAAACTCTGTCCATCAAACGGGATCTGAATACCAATAGAGTGCTGAACTTCATATTTTATGCAGGACCGACCACGAAATTTCCGTGTTGAGGGCGGGCTGTCCGCCATCGAGAGGGCCAATTTTGCGGCTCAATCGATCAAGAATGCAGGTCAACCAGCTCATTTCTTTTTCCGATGGTTATTTTTATCAGGAATAACTAAATTTACTTAGAATTACTACAGCACGCAGTCAATTCCTTTCATAAAGTGGATTGGTTTGCTGCTTAGAGGGCGATAGTGTCAGCACATGCATATTATGAAGGAGCCGATGCAATATCCTCGCCAAAACGTAAAATAATCAACGATCATTGATAATTGACCGAATTATTCAGGTCACTTTCAGTATGTTAATGATGTTTTTCATGGTATACTATTATATAAAAGGTTTTAACGTAGTATGCTGATTGAGAGCCCCATTCGTCAAGCGTTAGGTTACGTTTCCCCGTACCGGCAGAACAAGGTATTTTTGTGAGTTCAGAATTCTAGTAGAAGCAAGTAAGTCGTTAACGTCTACGTAATTACAGCAAGAGAGAGAGAAATGAGAAGCCTGTCCGTGCACAGTTAATATCATACTTTCACATGTTAGACGTTAACGTGTTGAATGATCATTTGAGGGAAATGCTTTTGAGCAGTGAAGCGTTTTCAAATTCTCGAATGTTTGAGTGATGTATAGTATAATATTTGACAGTGCTTGGCCATTACAGTTGAGAGTTTTCTTCAAATTCACCTCTACACTGTTTAAATTTATTGTAAGTATACGACATCCTTTCTGGCTTCATTTCATTTGTCGAAACTTCAATTCAGTTATTGTTTAATGTAGAACATGTATGATACAATAAATTCAGAAGTTTAGAGATATAGGTAAGAACGTGAATGTGATTAAGTCAATCCACCGACGCTAAACACACCGATACCTTTTGCGTTGAGATTCATGTAATTTCCCACCTAGCAATGATTATGAGATATCCAGGTCGCAATTCATATATATAGTAGGTATGTATATCGATGAAGACAATAAAAACGCAAAAAATATCTTTGTCTTGGAGGTATGATTTCGAAAATTCTATATCCAGTTAATTGCAGTCCAGCCTCGTTGTTAGTAGTTGACGTGTACCAGCTTATTAGAGAAAACAACAAGGTAGTGAAAGTAGCATGGCAAATAAGAATATTTTCTATGCAATTTTTACAGAAAACTTATTTATTTACATAATACGGTAGAAGTATAATACATTAATATTAGTCTGGCTCCTGAATGGCAGGGCTATCCAAAATTAGTTTGTAGCAGAAACAGAAAGCAGCTTCTCTTATACCGTCGCATCTAAACAATTGGCATCCTCGTATTTTTGTCTGAACACCGCTAGAAATTAGAACAAAAACTGTTAACACAATTTGGACGAAAATATTTTATGGAAAATATCACTGTAAAAAGTGCACCGAAGTCAGTTCCTATTTTCGTTATAAATGCATATCAATGCGGAAATTCTCTAAAATGTAATGTTCATTCATCTATATTAAGCGGCACTTATAATCTAAAGACTTATGATACATAGTAAAACATCAAAGAAAATTGTGGAAATAGCAGAGCAATACAGAAAATAATGATGAAATGCTCTAAAAAGTCAGTATGAATAGCAAATAAGGAAAATAAAGATGCTGAAAATAACGAGGCTTGATTGTATGCATTTATTGATGAGAAAGAACTAAGAGTCTTAAAGGACCCCAAAAATTACTTTATTTGTTGAGGTCGATTTGAAATTTAAAATATACTTCATCATTATCCTTAGAACTTGTAAAATTAAAAGGTTTTTAAATGCAGTTTGTAGAAAATTGTTCATCTTATCGAACAACCTTAGTCAACTTCTATATCTAGTGTTCATGCCAGCGCAATGTAAAAATGTTGTCTTTTAGTATAATAGTTGAACAAAGTGCGGATGATAAACATGACTGCCACTATTGTTGTCAGCACCTCAATCAAGTGTATATGGCTACACAGGTAGAAATATTAAGTTTTTTAGGAATAACAGTCGCACAAAGAGTAGATAATAAACATGAACGAAACAGATTTTGTAAGCCACTCAATTTAATCTTTTATCCTGCTTATGGTAGCACGAAACATTCTACTATCCTATGATACAATATAATAATGTACAGTTTATTGCTTGCTTGCTTGGTCCGTCTCTCTGTCATGCTCTTAAGGAATTAGTAGGAGAAAATTCGATAAGGCATACATGTATTGTAAGTGTTGAATGTGGATACCAAAGGCACATCCTTCAATCTGGAAACTTCTCTGCAAGTTTTTGTTTTGACATCTTATCTTTATTACCCGAAGACCTTGAGCTCTAGATAAAAAGCCAATGATATGACAGACACGATACGCATCTTCCATGGTTTTTGAATTCCAAAATTTCCAATTTCCAGGTGATGTAGTACTTATCCAAAGGTTCCTTAAGATCTTGTATATATCTGAGATGAGATCTACATCTTCAATGTTGAATAACTACAGAAAACCAAATATTAGCTTTAGAACAATCCTTATTGACACCAATGGTCTTGAAATGACCCACATTACCTCTTGAGATTCCTTTGTATAAAATACATATAAGAAGATGCACTGGATAAGAGCACAAGATACTACGAGAAATATATTATTGCCACGTGTTGTCTCGATATTTTCATCGAAGGCAATACGACACACGTCATCTTACTCTTAACACGTTAAGTGCGAAGTGACCCACCGGTGGGTCACTCAGGTTAGGTTCTGTAATTTTTTCAAAGCTTTCTATTGACTGTATGTACAAAGTGAAGTTTTACACCAATCAGGCAATCGCACTTAACGTGTTAAACGATCACAATACTGCGTTAAATATGAAAGGCAACTCATTTCTGCAGCAAGATTTTCTTCTATGAGGTTTTTACCAAGCCCGGGGAGTGGCTATCAACCGCTCGGAGCAATTTGTTCCCGACGCATGTGCTATTTCTTTGCAAAGGCGCTTTTCCTCGGCGAGGTAGCGACGCATTTCCCTAAATTTGCCATGAGAAATATTTACGGGAGCAAACAGAGGGATCCGGACGGAAAGGGAAGTCGTAGAGCAGGTTTATGGCCATTGCACTATGGTTTGAATGTACATCGCACAATTAAACTTCGTTTCTTGGCACAGAAACGTCTGAGCTACTTCTGAGGTGGTTTCAATTTGAGTTTTATGCACGAATAATTTTAAATGACTTTGGAAGTCGTATACCAGTTCCTGAAATACTAGTTAACCACTTCGTTCCCAAGCCATTTATGAAATTGGTACGAAAAGCGACGATTGTTAAAAATTAAAACCCATTCAAACAATTTGCCTTTCTTTTGCAACCCATCCTCCACCTAACCTCAATGATGTTATCGCTTGATTCGTCTTCTAGTGGACATTAAATGTTTTGAGTACCCTACATACCTACTGAAATTTAGGCATATTAAAGAGTAGTTTGAAATTCACGTTGGACATACAGTAGTTACTCTTATAGAAATGCACAAAAAAAATAAAAGGTGAGAAAGGAGTTACAGAAAAATTTGAACACCAGGAATTTTCGGTGACGTTCGGACGAAGTTTTGAAGGCTTGGCAGTCTTTTCCTGGAAAACCAGAATATTTTGCTGGATATTTGTATCCAGCATATTATCCCTGGCAGTCGATGGCAAAAGTTGGTGCTCTGCAAAAGCTCACCGACTAAGCCAACGTAAAGCTTCCAAACTCCCCTCACTGATGCTACGCTAGGAATTTATGTGCAAAATCTGGCGGAACCTGTGGGAAGTTTCAATTTAGATGACGGATGCCTAGCATCACCGTATTCAAATTTCATGTTGAATTGCGATTTGAATCTTTCCTGGCAATGATAACTGGAATAGAAGGAATTACAGCAGAGCTAGGAATGTATGGTCTGACGGCCTTCTGGAAATTTTGAGCTGCAAAATGTTCATGGTTATTTTTAATGTCCCAATTACGTTACATTAATATCGTTTCACATTTACTACGCATTTATATACTGGGCATAAATATATTTATATATGAGGCCTATGACTTGCTGAAAAGTTGATTGCATGATTTCATTATTATACGTTAATCTGAGTTAATGGAGTAAGACATGTGTAAATACTCCTTTCAAGAAACCAACCAACAGATGAACGTTCATGTTCATTGTAATTTTTTTCGTTAATGAAACAAAAGGCTGTTTAACTTTGATATATGTTTCTAATCAAAAAATTTCATGTCAATTTGCGTGCACACTACTTGTTCTGCAATGAACGTTCAGTAAATAATGATAAACATTAGCTGTACAGGCGAACATTTTTAAATGTTACCAGTGTTAAAAATGCAATACTGGCCTAGTCTGCAATAATGTCAGCTTAAATTCTACAATGAAAAAACTTTCTGAATTTAAGGATGTAAGTCAAAATCGCTAAATCGTAGTTTCAATTTAAAATTTTAGGGCCTTGGTATAAAAATTTCAGCATTGAAGAGAACTTAAAATTAAGAATAAAGCTGATACTGTTAATTAAACAATCTAAATTGTTCATTCCGAGATAACGAGTCATAGATATGAAGTCGATCCTGCCGAGTTGAAATTGTGGAACCACAGACAGGGAGTAAAAATTGTTTAGTTGGAGATGAATATTCGAAAATGCAGGGTGAAAAATGTGGAATTTGAGGTATGGAATTGACGATGTAGAATCCGTGTCGGCCTCACTAAGCCTGTATCACACCCATGATACCCAGATAATATACAAGTACTCTGCACTGAACATCTCACAATCTATGAAATTTTATCGAGTCGGCATATCTGTGTACAATTTTCTACTCTTTTTAAGACTCAAACTTTGAAGCGTCGAAAGGTAGACCTGTGTTTATGTCTAAAATTGTTGTGTGGCGCAAAATAAAAATTAAAATCCCAAATCGCACTTTGTTTAGTACGATATTCGTTAGCGAAGTTTTTACTGCAGTCACATTTGAGATCGTTTTCCTGAGGGTAGTGCCCGAGCGCTGTCCCTTAGAGCCATCTTCTTTAGTGCAGTCTCTTTCGCAATAGTTCTTTAGGTTTGTCTCTGTGAGTATTCTTTCATGGCAACCGTACAGGGGACTTGTCTTGCAGGACATTTCCTTCTATGGCAGTCGAACACGGCATTGCCTTTAAGGCAGCCACCCTAATTAAGCTGTGCTAATGCTTAATTGGATGAGTTTACAGATCCTGAGGAGATGCAAATTCGCTTCACTAAAAAAGAAACTTACGAATTGGCTACGGAAAGGTGTCCAATCCATTAAAGTTATAACTGCAGCTTTTACGAATGTCATTTTATGTCACACATCACTTTAACACATCGAAAATTCCAGTGTTTGTAGAATTGTATGTTATAAAAACGTATTTTACTTTATACAGTAGCGTGTAGAATATGAGGGACAGTAAGAATGAGTTCTCTAAATCATTTATTGAAGAAGAGTAGGAAGCAAGCATTCTGTAAGTTTTACACTCGAGTAAATGTAGAGTTCATATGTATTTGTAAGAAATTTCAGAACATTCGAATGAATATTTTATTACTAGTTCAATATTACACCTCAAACGTTAAATTTAGCTCTGTTCAAAAGTTAAGGGACACAATGTAAAATGTTTGAATTTGTCTATTTAATTCTTGTTGTAATTCTTGTTACACTTTAATTCTTCTTGAAGGCTTGTAACAGCAAAACCATCGTTTAGAGCATTGCATTATTTGAACAAAACAACTTTCAATATGACTGCCGATACACTTCAATAGGATGATGTTCTTGAAAAAAACAGGATTGTATCTCTTTTTTCGAAATGGGAAGTCGCTATAAGAGATTTCTAATGTTATATGAAGGTCCCGAAGTATTGTTCAACGTATTGTGGCTCGGTATAAACAGCATAGAACTGCTGATGCTAAACCGAAGACTAGGAGACCTCCCTAAACAATGTCAAAAGAAGATCGAGAAATAGTAAGAAAAAACATGACTGACTGTTTCAACACTGCTGCTCAAATTTCTCGTGAGATAGATGTGATGTCTGATGGTGTGATGTCTGATGGTGTGATGTCTGATGGTGTGATGTCTGATGGTGTGATGTCTGATGGTGTGATGTCTGATGGTGTGATGTCTGATGGTGTGATGTCTGATGGTGTGATGTCTGATGGTGTGATGTCTGATGGTGTGATGTCTGATGGTGTGATGTCCTGGTCTACAGTTTCATGTCGACTTCAACCCGTTGGCTTGAAATGACGCGTCCCTACATCGAAGCCTTTGATCTCAAAACATAACGAGGAAGTGAGACTTGCGTTTGCTCAAGAGCATGTCGTTTAGTCGAATGATCAGTGGTCAAAAGTACACTTTATTGATAAATCGAAGCTCAATATCTTCGGTTCTGACGCGAAATTGCACTTTAGACACAACGTAGGGGAAAGGTTATCTCTGAACTGCGTCAAGAAAACAGTTACGTTTGGAGGTGGTAGTGTGATGGCTTGCTTGATCATTTCTTCTGCTGGACATGATCCCATTGTCCACCTGCATGGAAGGGTTAACGCAGAAGTCTACAAACAGGTCTTTTGTCAACATGCACTCGCCGGTCTACAAGCAGCTGACCATTCAACCTTCGATTTTCATGCAGGATAACACTTCTTGCCACGCTGCTAAAGAAGTTAAAGCCTTCTTGGAAGATGAAGAGATCGCCTTAATGAGTTGGCCTCAATAGAGTCTTAATCTCAATCCAATTGAAAACGTTTAGAAAGTAATTGAAGATCGTACACAAATAAGAAACTCAATAAATGTGAAAGAGTTGTAAACATTTCTGGAGGATGAATAGGAGATAACTCCTACATTCTGTACGAAATCAATAAACTCGTGTGACAGAAGATGTAATGACGAAGAAATGTTAACAAAATACTAACTTCATTGGCGTCATCGTTAAAAATTTCAAAATTTGAGATGGTGTCCCTAGCTTAACTCGTGAACAGTGTTAAATTTAATGTTTGCGGTGTAATATTGAACTGTTACTAAAAGAGTTATTCATAGGCTACGAAATTTTTTCTGAATACATATAAACTGTATTTTTATTTGCATGTAGAATTTCAAGCATGTATGTTTTGTACTTTTTTCAACCAATGATATAGAGAACTTGTTCTTAATGTCCCTTATATTCTACACATTACTGTATGTGTGACTCATTGCTAATCCTGCTTACTTGCAAATTCATTCCTGAGGAAGAAAATTTTCGTTTGTTTGTATAGCTTTCGATTTTTGAGACAAAGTGGGTCTTAACCCTTTAGCGACCAATTTGTTTTTCTAGTTTCTACATCTAGGCTCATAAAGACCGTCTGTACACTGATGCAATGAAGCACGCTGAGAGCCAGGCAGCCAAAAGAACGACGCTGTAACATGCCGCTGCGTTCAAACCTAGTAGCAACCTCATATTGCTCACTGTTTAATTATTAGAACAATTCTCCCAAAGACCGTGAAAGACGACCGAATTGTCCTTTTAGTCGCTAAAGGGTTAAGTGAAAAATAGTTTAGAGCTGAGGATGTTTTGACATTTATTATCAGATTCAGTTGTTAATTGTGGTTCGCATATTGTCGTCTATGTTGAAAAGCTTTTCCAGGGTAACATCGTTAAAACCATTGAGATATTTACGTTTTGATGAGTTTTCTTCGCAGTGTTTATCTCAGGGAGATGAACTCCTGCAAAAGACACGTTTTGTAGCTGAGATTGCATAGTTCAAGAATCATCTTCGTTGGTTTATACTGAATTTTCATCTTTCTATTTATGTATGTCTTTTCTTTGAGTAGGAGACCACAGTTACATAGCATAGTCTAGATCAGTGTTTCTCAAAGTTTTTTTTCAATCACCGCCCCCTTAGGGCACTATTTGATTTTCCATCGCCCTCTAATGATTATATTACTGTATATTATTCAATAATATACGCCCCCCCCATTCAAGGCGTACCCTCCTACCGCCCCCTTGCATTTCCTCAACGTCCCAGGGACCACTTTGAGAAACACTGGTCTAGATGTAGCCTCAGTAAAACTTTATGGAGCAGTGAGTTGATATTTTTCGCTATGTATTCAAAGTTTCTTGCAATGAAGCAGAGTATCATAATTGCATTTCTAATGATTTTTTCTCCTTTTTTATGATACATTAGATTTTCAGTGATCACAATACGAGATTTCTTCGTTGTTGTGCTGGCTCGATAGGTGAGTCATTCACTTTACGTATGATGGAAATGCCAGTTATTAGCACCAACGTGTATGAGTGAATATTTTTCAATGTTGAAGCTCATTTGCCTAGTTTCGGTTCATTCAAGTAAACGAGTGAGGTCTGATTGAATAGTTATTCTGTCATTTTCGGTTGACGTTCTGCGACAAAGCTTCGTGTCGTCGGCGAATTTGTTGATTCTACCGATAATTCCGACGTCAAGGTCGTTGATGTAGATAATGAAGAAATTTGGGCCTCAAGCACTTCCATGAGGGACTTCTGATGTTATGTACATGCGTCAGATCACTGGCTTCATCATTAATCATTGCTTGCTTAAATGCAACCAGTGAGCCAGTTTCGTACCCATCGTGAGTAGTGGCCTCGTATTCCATGCGTTTCCACCTCGGTCATTCTCAGTCGGTTGAATGAATGACCAAAAAAATCGAATTACCTCCACCAAAAAAGTCGAGAAGGCTTGATAGACAGCTTCATTTTTCAATGAATCTTTACTGCGTGTCGGTAATCATGTTTTGAGCTAGGAGATATTTTCTTATTTGGGCTTTGAGTAGTCTTTCTATTGGCTTACCGATTGCAGATGTCAGACTGATTGGGCGATAGTTATTGAGTGGTTGTTTGTCCTCCTTTTTGAAAATGGAGGTGACATTCCCTTGCTTGTAATCCTTCAAAGCAATCCCAGTTTAGAGTGGTCGTTAAAGATGTTTACTAAGGGTTCACTAATTACTTCAGTTCTTTGGTTGATGATATGGAGAGCAAGGCTGTCGAGTCCGGTTAATTTACTTGGGTTTAGTAAAGAGGACAGAGAGAGCGTCGGGTCTGCATTCGGCTGACTGGCTGTACTTGTAAGCGATCTCGAGGCCTTCTAAGGCAGCGTGTTATTTCACGGCTATGATGCCTGAACCCAGCTTGTTATCGTGGATTTTGATTAAAATTTTTACACGCTAAATCTTTTATTCCCTTTAATTCTTCGGCTGGTTGGATAATGCGTTGATGTAAACTCAGTGTGATTTGTACATTTCGTCCCATTGTTTTTCTCTTCGTTCCATAAAGCTTAAGCACCTTTCTAGGATGTATGTTACTTCCAGGCAGGGGCTGAGCGGTAACTGATGCACACGTATTTCCATTAAGTACAGTAGGCGGACAATGTGCTATCATTTGAACTGTAGTTCAAGTGAATCAAACCTAATCAAAAGCCAAAACTACAAACTGAAAATACAATTACGTATTGTTAATTACATAGCTGCACAAATTTCAATTATGAATCATTTTAAGTCACGTCGAACGTAGTGAAACACTGAAATTTTCTCCACCCAATAAGGCTTCTTTTCCTCAAACATTGGTTATCCTTGCAATTTTATTCAGGCTTTGGATAGTTACGAATCAATGTTTAAAAAAATGAGGTTCATGCACACAAAATTTCAAACTTTCACAGACCTACTCGCGTTTGTCAAATAATTTTAATCTCTTCAATGACCGTTAGAAAACTAACCGAATGGGCTACAAAACTTGCCATAATGTAACAAAGTAATGGGACAAGTCGGGTTTAGCGACACAAAACTGAAGCTCAAAGTTTTATTCAGTACAAATTCATCGGGAGCGAGTGGCCGAAATTCTCAAAATAACTGAGTTTTCCATCGGAATTAGGCGAGCGATTGTTTCAAGTTCTTTTCTAGATTGGCCTGGCCTTCTGAACTCGGTCGCCTGGAAGTGCTGATCAAAGTTAGACGAGTCACCGCCGCCACTCTCATGATGGACTTTGATGAATGCATCCGAGTGAAAAATGCCAAGAAGATCACTGGTAAACTTTCTTGCTTTGCTCGGCAAGTTTGGTGTTTTGAGTTAGAGTTTTTTTTTGGGTGTCGGGAAAAGTTTAGCGAGAGCCGATTGCTGCTTGCCGGCCAGCACCATGAAATTATGACCTGGTGTGAGAAAAATATTCACACTTTCGAACACACAGTGTTGTGTGAGTTTTAACAATGCATAAATTAAGCATAATAGGGGCTTCAACAATATTCAACAATACATCAAAAAATGAACGAGGAGTGCAGGTGAGTAAAACATTGAAGGGAGACATTATAAACCTAGAAAGTATATCTGTGAATTTTGCTCCTAAAGAACAATAAAAAAACAAAATAACACAGGAATTCAGCAGAATCCTTTGCATGAATAAAGATTATGTTAGTAATTGTCGTAACATGAGCTTTTTACTAATCAATCAGTACGTCACCGTACTTTGCCCCACTGCATGTTTTGCTAAAAGGACTTTGATGGTAAATCCTAATCTAATTTCACTCAGGTTCCAGTAAAATTCTAGAAGACCTCTTGTGTGGCGATACGATTTGAATGTTCCAAGGTAAAATACATACACACTTTTACGTTAATCGAAATGAAACAAATTAATCATAACGAGACGATCGTCAGAAATTGAAAGGATCCAAACCTCCTAACAATTAATCACAAGTTACTCATTAATGAGGCAATGCAAGAAGGGAACAAATATAACAAGACAGGTCAGCAATGTTTACTTTAACAACACACGTAACTGGCACGCAAACATGTCATAAAATCAATGTAAATCAATGTAATCCTATTGCCTAAATTCACCCTAATATTACTCATAATAACTACCTAATCTCGTCTTACACTGAATGGCTGTGGAAATGGCACTCTGTTCACACTAACAACACATGTAAAATGGCACCTGAGCATGGCATTAATTAATGAAAATAAATGCAATTCTATCCCCTAATTTCACTGATAATAACCACCCAATTTCACTCTCATACTGAATGATACGAAGAATGGCACTTTGCTCACGCTAGCCACGTTCTAATAGTCGACTCTATTGAGCATTTATTCCGTGTTGCAGGTCGCTTCTATGTTTACACTACTCGTGTGTTGCTGTCTTCAGATTTTCCGTGCTGTTTCCTTAAACTCCACTGTTTTTAAGGGGTACTGCTAGGTTGAAGTGTGTTAATTAATGTCTCCACGTATTTACAGTAGTTGATTTTCCGAGATAATGAACGTAGACATTAATTCCAAATTGAATCTGAATATCCAAACTTCTCCAAGTCACTCATAGGCAAGAACTTCTCCCAAGTTAGCACGAACTTTTTCAAGAATTTATGGGCATGAACTTCTTCTAAGATCCAGTTGCAAACAAACCTCCTACCCTAGAAGATAAGAAAATCCTCCATAAGTACATGCCTTGACAGATGTGCCCTAATACGCTATGCTTTTTATGCCATAGGGTTTCTATTCCAAAAGTATTCTCACCTCCACGTCGATAAGATTTTCGTCTTGACTTCTTGTAGACTTTACCTGCCTTCGCTCGTCGATGCCCTGTCGCTTCCCAGTACTGTGTTCAGCTTCTCTCTCTGAACTTTTTGAACTGGCTTGATTTCCAGACAGCTGTTTATATAATCCTTTGGTTTTTAGAAACCACGCCTTCTGGCTTTTTAGCCCCTCCTTGCTGCTGAGCTTCTGACAGTTGATGAAGCGAACGTTGAGGCA
Source organism: Trinorchestia longiramus (assembly GCA_006783055.1). Lineage (NCBI taxonomy): Eukaryota > Metazoa > Arthropoda > Malacostraca > Amphipoda > Talitridae > Trinorchestia > Trinorchestia longiramus. The sequence continues at coordinate 204,155 of VCRD01000615.1, read as the reverse complement.
TAAGTCATGTATTTTTTCCTCCTGTTGCTCCTATTACTCTAGTCAGTTTTTTCGATCTATTACAGTGTGCGGTGTTTGTGTTTCTGAGCGGCGACCGTCGGGTGTTATTAGCCCAATGCCACGTGAGCTCCCACATACACATACATAGATCATACACACACACTTACATATCATCACGCACTTGTATATACTAGCAGATCCACACGTGAAAATTCACGTGTTTTCTACTGAAATTTTTCGTTTGATTTGCTAGTGTAATTTCCACAATGAAGGATATGCCTTTGGTATCCACAATCCAATGCCTACAATACATGTATTCCCAAACGAATTTTCCCCTGTGTAATATCTTAAGAGCGTGAGAGAAAGACGAACAAAGTAAGCAAGGAAGCAAGCAAGCGAGCAAGCAACAAATTGTGTATTATCATTTAGTGGAATAACTGCTAACTGGCTATTATAAATTAAGCTACCATCATGATTGTAACAATCAAAGAACTTGCACAATAATTTAAATAAGTAACAGAAGGTATGGCCCTTATTAACAAACTTCCTGTAATCTTTAAGAGTGGAGATTTGTGATCAAGTTGTAGCATTGATACCGAAATTTATTGATGAAGGATGTGACACTCATAGATGCATAGTTACAATCGTATTAATACATAGATTATACACGTACACTCACACATCATCATATTGAATGCTAATGGGCGTTTCTGAATATCAGCGATTAGGGATTGTTGTTATGGGGAAATCAGTATCCCACCAATAACTGTTTCAGATTCAAGTTTCCTAGTTAGTTGGTTGAAAGCGTTGGTTAATACTCCATGGGCCACCCTGTATAATGGACAGGGCATCTCCATCTCCCTTTTTCTCTCTCTATCTGTGTGTGTCTGTCCCATTACTTCCTATCTATTACTGAAGAAAAATTATTGAACTGAAATCAGAATGGGTAAGCATGTATTATAAGCATTTTATTGTGGATACCAAAGGCGCCGGATCACTATAAAATACTCCGCTTTTTCGTTATAAACTTTGTTCTTTTACACGGCCATGTTATCAGTAGATAAGATACAGAATGGACGCTCTGTATATATCCATAAAAAATTCACATTCTGATAGTATCACCAGTAAAATTGAATAACGTATTTTATTTCATAGCTCGTTAATTTTACTACTTTTAAGCTGAGGAATTTTACGGGTACTATCCGTGCCATGTTTTCGGTAGATAAGATACAAAATGGAAGTTTTTTATATATTAATGACAAATATTCATTTAAAACACAGTAGTTCGTCGTATATCTTTAGCACATTTATCTATGTAGTAATTTTAAATTCGTTAAATCTAAACCGTGGAATTTCCACGGGAACTGTCTAGTGGATGAATAATTAGTAGATGACTCAATGCGAAGAGAATCGTGTGGTGGCTTCATGAGATCGTTTTCTTTCGGCTTTCCTCTTGTCCACTATATAATGATTAGTAGACCCACACGTGAAAATTCACGTGTTTTTATTGAATTTTTTCGTCTGATTTGCCAGTAAACGCTGGTTTTGTGAAGGAGCTTCCAAATAGAAGGATGTGCCTTTGATGTTCACAATACAATGCTTACAATACTCGTATACCCTACTGAATATGCTCATATTTAAATCTTTTAGAGCGTGACAGAACGACGGACCAAGCAAGCAACAAACTGTGTATTATTCATTAATAGAACTAGTAGAGCCGCACGTGAAAATTCACGTATTTTTTACTGATTTTTTCATTTGATTTGCCAGTGGACGTGGGCTTTGCAAAGAAGTTTTCTCATTGAAGGATGTGCCCTTGTTATCTACAATACAATGCTTACAATACATGTATCCTCTGCCAAATGTTTTCCTATCTAAATTCTTAAGAGCGTGACAGAGAAATGGACTAAGCAAGCAAGCCAACAAATTTTGTATCATTAGTCTACTAGTGTACCCAGCCGTCAAAAATGACGGCATGGATTTTGTGATAATACCCGTTCCATCAAAAATGATGGCAAATACTGTTGGAAAGATATTAAATAAAATTACATATAAGAACGCAGTGTAATATATCTAGTTTTATATATATTCACAAAGGACAAACGTTTTAATTGCGTATTTCTTTAATGACAACATTCCTAGTGAAAACTAAGACATTTAGTTTTCTACTGCTGCAATTGACTCTGCAATTCGTATCATATTCGGGTACAATGTACCCGAATCATAGGGCAATATCCCGCCGAACTCGGTCTCCACGATACGGACTCGAGTATATAAGGTTCTGGATCTCTCTATTTTTTTTAAAGTGACACGAAACATGTAAACAAATAAATAAATAAATGAGTAAATAAATAAATAAATAAAATAAATAAAAAAATAAATAAACACACGACGGCCATTCTTAGCATTAGATTAGACTATATAATGATACAAAGTTTGCTGTTTGATTGTTTGCTTGATCCGTCTCTCTGTCACGCTCTTAAGAATTTAGATAGGAGAACTTTCGGTAGGGTATACATGTATTATAAGCATTGTATTATGGATACCATAAGGACATTTTTTAATGTGAAAACTCCTATGCAAAGGCTATGTCCACTGACAAATCAAACAAAAAAATCAATAAAAAACATGTGTGTTTCACGTGTGGGTCTACTAGTATTTTAATATGTTTGAAGTTAATTTCATATGAATCAAAATCTTCTAAGAATAATTTCAATTATGATCTATTTATGCACATTATTCTCATGGGTTGAAGGAACTATTTTGTTAAGAAAACGAGCAAAACGTTGGCAAAAGCTGTATTGAACAGCCTAAAGTGTAAATTCTGAAAGCTGTTCTCAAGGACAAAGAGAATGGACGTACATATATTTGTGCTGAGCTTTTTTGTATATCGTGAGAGTAAGTGTATTTACCAATAGTGACTCAGAGCCTAAAACCTCGTTTTCCGAGAACGCACAAAGCAAATAGCCGTCAGACCAGTAGTGTTAATGGAGTAACTGATATCGCAGTCCGAGTCATGATAGAGACCGGGCAAACAGAATAATAAAAGGATTCCAGTACCTGTGCCTAGAAAACATGACAGCTGAGTTATTACCATTTTCAGCATTGCCAGAATATTCCTTTAAAATTGATATGTTCATGCTAATGTGAGTGCGCTCAACTCTGTCTTGACAACATATTCCCTACATTATTTGGTGTGTTATGGAGTACATATTTTCTCATTCCTTGACATCCGCATATGATGTTTGACGGTAATTTGTGGAAAATTTTAATGCTAACCACAAGTTCACCTAACGAGTATTAAGGATAGAAATGATGAGTGTATGGAAGTGTATTAGAAATACATTTTTGACGTTTGATTTAATTTACAGCAATAAAGTGGTAAGGATACATTAGACACATGTGTGTACAAAACACAGTGGCATTTTACAGAGCAAGGGCGGTCAAAGTGCATCGTTCTTTTGAAGAAATTAAATTTCATTTCATACCTCGAACTTCAAGTACTTGAGTCCCCACCTTTTAATTAAAACACTTAATCAAACAGTTTGAATTATTTATCCCTATTCTTTCGCTGCCTCGAAGATAGTGTTAAGAAATAATTTGTTTGATCACCATTAGCGATGGGTCCTTTTGTTAGTGTCTGAATTTTTGCAGAGCCGTAATGAATTGAGCATCATGGAAATATGTAATAATTAAATTAGGTTTCGAAAAGAAATATTGAAGAGGAATAAATTAATTTTACAATATTGAAGAACATTTGAGACGACGAAGATAGAATATTTTGCAGTTCTGTTATAAGAAGCATATCCTGAACTGCATTCATGAGCCTTGCAATTCGTGAATGCAAACTTATAAGCAACCATTAGATCCTCTTTTTGACTTAATGGGTATCAAGGATGACAAACAGTGTGAGAAAAATAGTTTGCAAAGCAATCAACAATGAAAAAACAATTGGCTATTGAGATATTTTCGTAACGAGAATCTTTCACGAATAGACGACAGAATGTAATGCCAGGGCTTTTCGAGGTTTCAGTGTCCGAGTTGATGCAAGTTGTCTGAATTCCTTGCACTTAAAATGATGCTTAGAGGAACTCATGGTTGTTGAGGTTGGTGGGTATAGTTCGTAATTAACTGCGTGAATAATGAATAATACAATCAGAAGTGCGTAGGTCATAGGGAAGTAAATCCCAATTATTTTAGTCCGTTGTTAAATAGAATGTTCGATATTTATTGACTAATGATTGCTGTACATGTGTACTTTTTTCGGCTTTGATTGAAGTATTACAGGAGTCTGTAGTGATAACCACTGCTTATTAATTGTAAATAAATAGATGTGAATATTTTAACAATGAATCTGAAGGTATGTGAATACAATCGGACCTAGTCGTCGGTTTTATATGAATTTCACAAGAGAATGACGAGAATTACGAGAGAGTATAAAGCTATTGCTGAAGTCAAAACGAATTCAGAACAGACATATTCAGCAGCTTTAAAAGTGAGTTAAATTTTTTGTGCATGACATGTATGATGCCAGAGCTGCACACTATCCAGTGTGTAGTGCGTTAATGCTGAATACATGAGTAGGAGTTCTATTTAGAGGAACTACAGTGGAACGAATGCTGTCGACCAGACAATTTTTCGTCCGTTGTGTTTTCTGTCAAGGTAAAGCTGAACATGTGTCGATGGTTTCCAAAATGGAAAAAGAGTTCGTTTCGTAAACATCGAGGTGATTTAAGTATAGCAAAAACATGTTAACGAGAAAAGTCATGCACAAAGTTGGTAATTAGATCTGTGAAAAAAGTGTCCTGCATTCTCTTAGATCACTTGTATTGTAGTGTCTGCTTCTTGAGTTTCTTACAGAAAATTCCACTTTCTTTTCTTTTATTGTGTTGAATATCAGTTTTATAGCATGGTGCTTATTTAGTTTCGGCTAGTATTAACAGTGAATTGAATTATACATTAACTCAAAGCTTCCGTTTTTCTAGATATGTAAAATAAATAGGTTTACAATGAATCAACAGTTCCGTTGTCAATTTCGTTACGAATTATGCCTAATATATTTGAAATTGTGTCTGACGATTATAGTATGGTCATTGGGAAATAGTTCATAACTATCTCTTAAACAAGCTGTACATTTGCGATGCAAAATTGAAGTAGATTTAGTATTATTTTTTTTCCTTTTCATCACTATTCATATGAGCAAGAACAAACAACTTGTAGATCGTGTAGTCTCTACCGAACTGACGACAGGAGGTAGAGAGCGTAGCTTTTCCAGACATTAATAAATGGAAGAAATTAACAGAACCAATAAATGCTCAAAAAACAAAGAGCTTTTACGTATAATTGAAACAGTCCCCAGGAGATTCTATACGCCTAGTCGCAGATTTTCCAGTTCTATCTCATTGTAGCTTCAAAGATTCGATCACTCATCGACACCAAGTCTGGCAAACAGTCTCCGGAAGCTTCTTGTTTAAGCTCGTTGGACCGGCGAGAATGTTAGTCGAGAGAGGGGCCTCATCAAGGGACCTTAAGACCAGCTCTGACTCCTAAGGAGTTTCGAAGCTCAGGTCTAAGTTAAATGTCAATTGTCTTCCTAGAAAGAGATGAGAATCACAGTGTGTGTGTAATTTGCCGTAAGTTGCTTCAAATGAAGAAAACGGAATAGAACAGCAAGAAAAGTAAAACAGTTTCAGAAGGGAAAATAGTATCAACATGTATCGTTAGTATCTCACTCTAAAACCATTGCAAGCGTTTAAAAGTTGCAGAGTTGGTAAATTTCGCCGGATCGTTGTGCAGCTCACCAGAAATAAAAACACAGAATAATTTCTAGCAATCCTTTGTGTGACGAGAGTACGTGAGAAACACTAAATAAACCTTCCAGCATTGGAGCCTGCACAAGCTCACTGTTCTCTCGCGCTCTCAACCACTCTAGGGCCCAATCTGCATAGTCCTCAGAAATTAAAAGAAAGCTTTACTCTGTCGGACTCTAATGAAATTAAAGCTGCGGCCTCAAAAATGTCCCGAACATAAATGCAAGCAATAGCTCCACAAAGGCGTTCATGACGACGAAATGGCGTCTGTTAACGCATATAGATTTTTTGCTCACCAATTTTTCGTTGAGAATATAAATTTGTATCTTAGCTACCCTCAGATTCATCTCACGACGTTGAGGTTCTTCATCAAATGTAAACTTATGCAAGTCTGCCTTGTAGACGGCCTTCGCTCAAGAATGTCCTGGGACAAAAGAGCTCAACTTTGGCTGAGCAGAGGCAACAGTCTATGACTGACGCACCGGGATGGGCCTCGCAATTTTACTTGGACTCAAAAGTGGAGAATGTGTCATGAAGCCATAATAATTGATGGTGTTTTATAACGACAGTATGGTAAAATAATTGAAAGCAGCGTAGAGATCCTTTTTGTTATCTACACTTGTTTAAAAACGAAAATATTTTACTTGAATGAAAAATATGAACTATTTGCGAGATGGCATGTGAAAATAATAAAATCCTATTATATAATAATAAACAGGCTGTTGCTTCCTTGCTTGCTTGGTTCGTTTCTATGTTGCGTATTTAAGGATTTAGATAGGAAAAAATTCGGTAGGTTATACATGTATTGTGAGCGTTGTATTGTGGACACCAAAGGCACATCCTTCAACGTGGAAACTCCTTCGCAAAGTCTGCCTTCACTGGCAAATCATACAAAAAATGAAGTAAAAAACACGTGATTTTTTTTACGTGCGGGTCGACTAGTACTAAATCTAATATACACCATAATGAAAGGAATTGACATATAATGAGAATAATATAATTTTCTTATTACTGTCACATAAACAAAAGCATCTGTATACATTTACTCCCTTAATTTTTCAAGTTAGAATCATCTGATTGGAGTAAAAGATGCAGTGGTGGTCGGAAGTAAAACACTTCTAACTTAAAAAATGATATACGCACAAAATTGAAACACAAAAGCATTTATTTTTAAATTTTGTTTCACACAGCAGAAACCTTTGATATTTTATATGTTCACTGCCGTCGTTACAAACATGGTGCAAAAAACTGGATTCTGAAGATAGGTCACCTTTCAACTGGACAGCGTGTTTTGATTGCTGAACAGCACTTCATAAGTGAATCTCCAACCCGAGTAGAAAGAAAAGAAAGAGAAAGAAAGAAAAAACGTTAAAAGTCTAAATGTAAACAGAGTAATGATAATGATTATCGATAAGGTCTTAGAAGTAGTGTTTATGCTCAAAGTAAAGTCCCCGTCCTCTGTACTGCAACTTGAAGTAAAGGTTCGTAGGGGCTTTTCGATGAGCGTGCTGAAGGCTTACAGGGTTCAATAATTATCGTTACAACTTTTTGTACCCATATTTATTAATGAAATGAAATCATACAAATCAAGCAGAAATAAACATGTTATTAAGCCAATAATATTGCCGAATATCTGTAATTTATTCAATATGCTTTCATCAGCGTCGATAACCTGCTGCAAGCGTTAGGAGAATGCTTGACATGGGTCACGAATGATTGTTTGGGGATTTTTATCCATTCCTCCTCAGCTCCTCAGCTTCTTCCTGGTGGATTTTATCAATTTTGATGATCGAGCTGTTCGAGGGCGACCTTGCCCTGGCCTATAAGCCACCTTTCCAGTCGTTTTGAATCGCTTAAGTGTTCTCCAAACCACAATTCTGTTCACATTTAGTGATTTAGCTATGTCCCTTGGTGACTTTCCTAACTTAAGCAACTCTTTAATTGCTTTTCTACTATTTAGATCTTTAGCCATTATCTAGTAAAAAGTATATGGTAAAAAGTGTCTGGTAAAAGTTTAGATTATATTTAAACATAGCCAGAATAATTGTAACGATAAATATTGATCACCCTGTAGTTAACTACAGGCGCCCAGCGTTGCGGCTGCTGGACATGTTCTCGTCCACCGATGATCGGGCACGAATACACCAAGGCAGCGGCGCGTATCGAACGCTGGTCTTCCTATATCGCAAGAGGATACGCTCACTAGTCAACCAATCTGGTGAAAGAAATATTTAACATAAGAGCATTTGGGAATGGATTCAATCTGAACATGAATATTAACACTGTAAACATTGTGGTCAGTAAATAGGGAGCAATTGGTATCACACATAATATAAACACAGGTCATTCAGAACGCTCCTGAATGACTTGAATTACCCGTGTTCAGTGATGTATGGTGTTTGATTCTTTACTTGGGCTCAATCCGCGCAAAATTCCCTTAATATTTCACGATGGGAACATACTTTTCCAGAGTCAGCGTTTGTAGCAATACATTCGATAAAATAAAATTGAACGGATAAAAAATTCCGCGTCTACGTACCTAGTTTTCAACAGCATGTTGATTCAAAAGGGACTATTACTTACGAAGAATTGGAAAAATGGTAATCAGCATTTGGATATTAATAATTCAGCAAAATTAAATACAATTATAATTTCAATAGATGAAAATAAATGATTAATCTATTCATTTTTGTTATGGAGAAGGCTCTTCTGATTACTTCTGCCATAATATGGGCTCACTTCTTTTACTGTACTTTACTGGCATATAAGGGCTTGGTAAACATTCATTTGGATTCATGGTAGCTATGTTTTGTGTAGCAATAAGAACTATGTTGTTATCCGGAAAACTGTAAGAATATGTACGGAGTAAATATTTTCTACATTTTTCAGGGCAATCAGTTGCTCTTAGATTTTTGAAATAAATATTTTGTGTACGAGAAGATGAATGTTTTTATCTATGATAATTCAACAACTACTCACAGGGAATCTTCTTTGTAATTAGTTCGATTATAAATCATCAATATAATCAACGGGACGTAACCTGAGTTATTGCCATGTATCAAAATTAGGTTTTAAATCAGACAATGGAGGTAACTATGTGTTAACGCTAATATTACAGAATTTACTAATGCCGATACAATAAGAATTAAGAAACCATCTAACAAATACTATTACCCGATTTCATTGAATTGGCTGTTATTATTTCACACGGATACTCCGTTTCATTCACACTGAAGGAATAAAAATACGAGAGGCATCAGTTCAAGTTGCTATGACATGAAGAGGAAGCGAATACATGTATTCAAAAATTCTCTTGGTGGTGTATTAATGCAAATGTGTCCCACCATTCAGAGCAAGACACAAAAACCCACAACCCTGTCTTTGAATGTTAATAACTAGGTAATTAATCGGCTGATTTTCATGCAGGTTGTCTCATGTTCCGCATAAATTTGCTTATATATCATATTGAGAGTATTTCCTGATCAACAGCATAGTTTTATTAAAATTAAATTAATTGCAAAGAAAGGGTAAAAATTAAAATGTCATTGAAATTTACTCAAAAGTGAGAGTTCACAGGTTTTAAAATCTTACAGATGAACCGTAAAAAGTTTACGTTCAATCAATTAAGTTCTCATCCTAGAAATACACGTTTCAATGTTGCTTTCAACAAAGACGAAGTTTTAGTATGAACAAGATTGTGTGGAAATGGGGGTCATTTGGATATTCTTTTATGAAGGTAACCTTAATAGGGAATCCTACTGTTAAATTTTGGTACAACGGACTGTATCCCAGATTAGAGAGGCTTGCAGAATAGAATTTGTAACTGGATAATGGATACTAGATGGAGCTCCTTGACACAAAAAATTAATAGTAATTGACGTTATGCGAGCCACCTTTCATAAACATATTATTGGATTTCGACAGCAAAGGGAATTTTCAGATCTTCCACCCTGTGATTTTTTCTTGCAGGGGTAGGCCAAAATAAAACTGTTTTTTTTCGCCTTTACTAGATTTATAAGACATCAAACAACGAATTGAGAATGAAGCTGGCATTCTGAAGAACATGACTTTAGCTATCAGAGAATTGATACGGAAACTAAGGTAGCAATGTCAGGAGTGTTAAGCTGAAAAACAGTCACCACCTAAAACAAAGATAAAAGAGTATTCCTTTCATACGCAATGCTGTAATAGTAAGAATTTTAGGAATTGCTGGAGAGTTATCATCATTTCTTAAAAACCTATGAACTGCATATTTTAAGTAAATTTATTCATTGCCCCTCTCCTTGCATTTCAGTTATTTTGAATAAAATTCTGTAAAATTACAAAATTGATTACACGCTACCTTCAGTATGGAATATGAGACAAATTTACGGGAAATAAAAAAACTGCGTTGAAATCTACATTTCCATTAACGATTTATTAGCATTTAAAGGCAAGGTTTATGTTTTTTTCTTGCACCCTGTACATGCAAAGTCTACAACGTCTTACATTTGGAAAGTTCAGAAACGCAGCACAAATATCATGCAGACGTACGAGAAAAAATGTGGGTTTTCCTTAGGTTTAATGTGTCATGTATCAGGCCTACGAAAGTGCGAACAAGAAAACAATACTTACGCTAGAGACAACACGTACGAGGAAGAAAAATAATATTTTCTTAGAATGAGATAGTGCGAAAAGAAAATACGGTTCTTAAATGGATTGCTGCTGTAAAATAACGAACAGAATTGATTTCCAACATGAGAAATAAGTCGCTGACAAGTGAAAAACTGATTGGTGACAATGTAAACAGTCGAACTGTAGTCGCACTGACTTCAATCGAAAAATGAAGCGCAAAAATCAATAAGAAGTTATTATGGAATATTGAAGGAAGTCGCTGGCGTCAATTTATGAGATATTATCAATTACGAATTTTTTATTATTAAATAATGAGTTGCAACATTTTGCTCTGTAAATCAATTAGGATGAAAGGAAAACCGAAGTGAAGATTTAGAATAATTAACAATCTCGTAATAATAATAGGCCTTTCAAAATTTGCTTGACACACAAGCTAATTTTTCTTCTTTCAATTTCCTCCTGCACCACGACAAATTAATAAATTTAGATATACATTTGGGTAGGTTCCTCTTTTCATTTTACACGCAAGAATCCGATAAATCGATTAATCAGTACTGTAAAACGTCCATTGAGAATTAGGCACAAAAACATTTTCCCCAGGTCCATTAAAAAGTTATCGTTTACAGAAAGAAGTTCTACTGGAGTACAACCTTGTCAGATTTTCTGGTTGCAAATTTTGATGTAGTATAATACAACGGTAGGCTACAAGCAGATTTCCCAATTAGCATTGATAGGAAATGCCCTCGTATTACATGGACGAAACAAGCTCCAATTAATAGCCAACTCAATCGGTGCACCGGTACTTGAAAGCACTTGCAACACATAACTATGATAAATACAATACAGAGCGTTGTTGAAAAAATATCTTGTTAGCGAGTAGCAGCCTTCGCTTTCATATCATGGCAACACAGCATATGTACGGTGTTAGCATAATTCTCTTTAAAACATAGTAAATCGAATACCTCAAATCTTATATTTCATGTATAACATATCGCGTGATTTCTGTCAGCATTTTTTTCCGATCGAACTTATTGGCTTTTGAACTAAGTGTCATACGTAATATTACTTTTCATTTAAATTTCCCTACCGATATCGATTGGAGTAAAAAATGAATAAACTTGGGGGAAAACTTTTCCTTTGATACCTAGTATTACAGTACAGAGATAATGTGTCACTTAGACCAATGGGTACTATTTTCTTTAACCTTAGTGCATTTGAATTTGAGAATATAGATTTAGTCTCAGAAGGTCCGTTTCTCCATGTTTCTCAACACACACTTGTCTAAACAACCGATTGAACTTTGTTGTTCTTGGTTAAATTTTGTCATAAACGTTTCATGCTTAGTCTATATATAAGATATGTTAAGCTAGAGCAAATGGGATGAATTATAAAAATAATTGTTTCGAGTATAGATTTACCACTCACTATCTGGGTCTCTTGATGATTCAATTTAGCTGATAAATATGCAAGAATCATAAGATAAGTAGAAGAAACCTTAGATAACCTGTGACGAAAGGAAACATGAAAATAACAATAAGAGTCTTGCAGTTTATCCTCAAAACAGGGTTCTTTAGCGTTGGTGAGGTTTACGGATTACAGAATACTCTGGAAGATGATAAAAGGCCACTTAGCGCGTGATCTGTTACAGCTGGGTAGGTAATAACAGAGCATGTTTGATCACTGTATGGTGGAAGAAGGGAGAATGGTAAGGAATTTGTGTGACGCTGATGTAAAGAATACAGAAAACGATGATCTGGCCTCTGACTTCAGCTTCGTTCATCTCATTCAAGATCACTGCAGACAAGTTTGTATCAGTCGAATCCGAAATTGGCGGAACCATAAGAAGGATCTCTGTGTCATTTTTCCTTGTGAGGAAGATGACAATGCGGTCCTCCGTATCGTCAGAGAGGAACGGGAGTAGTTTTACGTTTCAATGCAGGACCAGCCTCTCAAGTATGTTCTGACTCCGCAGTTCCATGATTTTTTTCTGTGGCTTCTATCTTCTTAAAATTTGTGCTCGATGAATTTTGTTCATCGAGACCGCCACACTTTCAATGTCGATTCCAAGAACTTGAGTGGTAGTTGCGAATTTTAACGCTGCTTGCTGCACCAACTTCTCTCGATCTCTAGTTGGAATTATGTTGAGATCCTTCATGGAATTCGGTGGCGACTTTTTTGAGTTTTTTCCCCCGAGTTCGGGATCCACGAGCCAGTGATCACATCGTAGATATATGACTGATGTTGCGGTTACTGCTTTTACCAAGGATTTCTGCCCTTTTCAGTCAGCCTGGCAATGTCGCTGTCTTAACGTTCCCAGAGTTGTTTGAGGTGAGTTCCTCTATGGACCTGTCTCTCCCCCTTCTTCGCTGTCATGAAGCCAATTGCAGCCATAGATGAATCTTTCTGTCTGCTCTCTGACTCCGTAGGAACTCATGTCATCGTCCTTCACGTCAACCCGTTGGAGAGAGAAGTGTGCGAGGTTGAACATTTACTGGATGTCTCCCTTAAAAGTCTCTTCATTCATACAATGTTTCATCTTGTCTTTCTTTTTTTTCTCTCTTTGAGGTTATTGTAGCATTTACTAGCTTTAACAGCTTCGTGCCGGCTTGCGTTACTGTATACAGGTGGCTGATCTTGACGCACGACCAGAGAAGGAAAACCTCCTCCATCACCGCCTTCCTGCTCCCGTTTGTTGACTTCCCGATCTCCCGCTGGTGGTAGTAGCGGAGGACCTGCTCACGATGGTAGACTGGTTCTGATGATTTTCTCGAGTGGAGCCTTGTCGATCAACCAAAGGTTACTAGCAGATGTTGTAGTTCTAGTCACGTCACCTAAAGGTTCACTTTGTTGGGACCCTAAATGTTGTTTGATTTGCCTAAAATTTTACCGCCATGCAGTTTTCCTACGAGAGAAACGGAATGACACTGTGTTTGCGACATTTTCAAACTTTTAAATTTGGGGTACGCTGCAGAAAGTTGTGAAACAGTGACCGAGTTCAGAATATCAAACAATCCACACAGCATACAATATGGCTCATATTGTCCATCTTCTACGTCGAATAAGTGAGCTGAAACAAGTCCTATCAGATCGAGAAATTTGAGCGTACTAGGTATCCAGGACAAAACTTGAAATAGAAAGTCTCTACTGCTACCAGACAATTAAATAGTTATGTTGCTACATAAAGTGGACCAAACACATTTTACAAATTATAGATCGAATTCTTCGACAGCCTAAGCTAAGATTAGCTCTCATTCTAAGAGTTTGATCCAATTATTTGAAACTTCTTCTTTGAAGATTGCAATAATATGCTTGACAGTATCACATTAAAATGTTTTTATAATAATACAGTTTGTGCAATCAGTTGTGAGACATATATTAGACATAATGATTTTGATTGCACGAAAACTTATTGTGAGCTCTGAACATTGGGATAAAGAATTGCAACAAAATATTTACGAGGTTGCAGTTGTTTTAGACGTCATGCGTGCATACATACACCACGATGGATACGCATGCATGTATTATAAAATGGAAACAAATTTCCTTCAAACATATGCCGAGCGTGTAGGCTCTCACAAATTTTATCTTTCATGTTATTAACTGGACATAGTTGTAAAAAAACGCCATGACATTTCAGGTGTCTCATTACTTGGCAAACTGTCGATTTTGTAAATACGTATGATACATGCATTGTAGGTGACCGAAAAACTCTATTTCAGTTGAACCATAAGGATGTTTGTCTATACTTGGAAAACATTATTTCTGCGAAGAAAAAGTTTCCCTGTCTCTCAGGTGATGGCAAGAAAATATTGCTGCCTACGAACAGGTTTGTTTTGGAAGATGTGGAGGCCTGCGGCAACCAACACTCAATATGTAATTAGCAGACCGTTCTGAGGCTCATCTGTCTCTTCGGGCCTGACAAGCCTCGTTGAGCGTTACCTTCTCAGGTTTTTTACCGAGGCTCAGCAGCAAACGCGGAAGCGACAAATAAATCTCCAGCACCTGAAGCTGAATATATTTGGAACAGTCAGCAATAATATGTTATTTAGTGTTGTTTAAGAGATAGTTGGGTTTTAAAGTTTTATTTTTTGTTGAACGAAAAAACAATATATTCAATTCAGAGAAAATTAGCTGCTATTTTTCCATCAACCGAGGGAAAAAAGTAAAAATTGGCGTGCATATGATACCTCCTTACCATCATTTTTTGTGTTTAATCAAGATGATTGAGTAGTGATGTGCTTGAATCGTTGACTGTTGCATTTATTTTTCTCATGTGCCCAAAAAACGCAGTTTAAGAAAAAGACTGGAATAATATGTAATAGTATTCATAGATGTGTAGTGAATCGCACGTCTTGCACTACAAGTGAATCCAGCGACAAGGCTAGATTTCCGTTACAAGTGGAAGTTCTGCAGCGACCAATGAGCGAACAAGACAACGAAAGTGAATACAGTTATGAGGCTAGTCCCTGTTACGAACGGAAGCACAATGTCGGCCAATGAGTGGTCACACTCAGGCAGCAGAGCCCAGCTAACCGCCTTATACATATAAGGAGGCTGGAACGCGCTGTGTAATATCCCCTACGTTTCACCCCTTTACTTAGGTACACCCTGTGCCAAACTCTCTCTCAAATCTTTTCTATTGGTACCGACCGACCGACCGACCTGTGTCACAGACTCTCTATCAAGCGCTTCCGAAGTCAACATCTCCAACAGAACTCTCATCCCCTGAAGAGCTCAACTCACATCCAACAGCAGAACAAAGGAAGCAGAAACCAGCCATTCTGCCTGCGGACAGGATGAACTCACACAACACACGGACTACCGAGAACTACGCGCTACAACAATACACGTCCCGGCAGAATGTCAGTACGCCAGTACTCACGGCACATAGTACTCACAATACGGCATGGGACTTCGGTATTGAACCAAGAATGGGCCAAACGGCTCGTTCCTATTGCCTTATTCTATTCTATTCTATTCTACTCGACGTCAAGACGTGCGCAAAGAAGAAAGAAGAAGCAACAATTAATATACTATTCAAATGCCTAGACACAAACTATTAAACTCATCCTGCCTTTAATTGTTTTTTCTCCTATTGGGTTCCTCGACGGTCCCTTACTCCCTCAGGCACTCACTCCGAGTAAGATCAAAGATAAAGATATTCAATGTTTTCTCGGAGATAAGAGATGTCTGAGTGTTAGGACTGAAGAGTGATTAGAAGAGATCACTATTGAGGCTTCAATGGTTTACTGCAGTTAAAATTAGTAATGATTTACCAGTGGTATAAGCGTTTAAGGATTATTGGTTAAAATATACACACGAATACTTTGTAGCGATTGCGAAATGAATTCAATTGATATTTTAGGGTATGGCGATTATAACCCAATGTAACTTCAATGAACTACCTACAGCTGATAAAATACATATCTATAATCAGAAAACTAGTTTGTAATTAATGAGTGTTTCATTGTTTTGTGCACTGGAATAACTAAAAATGTTTTCATTACATAAGCTTTGATAAAGCGTTGAGGTGAGGGGTCGAAGCAAAATTAAATTTTTCATTTAGAAAATTCTCTGTTTGGAAATTTATGTTCTCTGGGCTTTCATCAGGAGTATGAAAACTTTTACCCATACGACAGCAGCTTCAGAGCAGGGATACATATTTTTAGAATATAACTATCTGTAATATTACTGGCAGTTTCTAAATAGATAACTTGACTACTTTTTCTATTATCAGACAATGGTTTATAACAGATGCAATTTGTCTTCTGGGTGAAAGTAAAGGTGTAAAAATGTTTTAAACGGGATAGTGACGCCTAAGAATCTCGGGTTTCCTTAAATCCCAGCATGACAAACACTAATACGTATTTCTGTATTTCAACTTTGTTGCTATCGAAACATCAAATGCAAACCATAAATGTCATATGTCAAATGTCAAATGAAGAAATATCAAATGGCGTGTATGTTACTGGTCATTTTAATAAACTCACTATTCCATGCTTCAGTAGATAAGTTAATCCAATATTTAAATGTTTTACCTATTATTTGTCTCAAATGAAAAAGTGCCTTCTAGTTATCACAAATCAAAATTTAACCAGGAATCATGTAGCAGTTGCTTAATTTTAGGGAAGTCTACTGTCGTGTGATTTGTCTAGAATGGTCAAAACCTACTTCATTGGCTCTAAATTAGATTTATATCGTAAATGCGAGGATCGTATGTCAATATTACCCAACCACTATGACTCCACACGGCTACGTACGTCATCGTTGCTGCTCATCATTCATACCAAATGCATGAGCGCTTATGCGTATAACCCAGATACTTTTCCTCTACCTAGCAATGATGATTGGGAAAAAAGTTTATTGATCATAAGAGTGTCCCAGATCCCTACCTCTTCTCTATCTTTTGTGTCAAACGGGGAAGCGTGTGACTCGTGTACAGGTAGTAGGTTCAAAATACAGCGCTGAAAATTCCACATGAACCGCTGATATTCTTGAAGTACAATAGAAATAATATATTTTAGTTCCATGTATCATATGTTTTATCCAAAACAAAGGGGAATTACATGATTATGTTAGTGATAATAAGTGTGATATTTAAATTAGTCAAAAAATACTTCTCATAGGGTAAAAGAGGAAAAATAGCTAAACCGAACTCCTGCTTGTTTAGTGTTATTCCCCTTACTGGACTTACAACACATGCATTCGAATACAAGAATGTTTATCTTGCTTTTTATGGTTGCTGTCCCTGAGCTACATAAAGTACACAGGATGTCATTTTATTGCAGAGGGTAAATGAAAATCAGCAAATATTTTAAATTGTTTTATAGAGTTCAAGGTATTTTGTCTGAGAGAGTTGCATAGAGTTCAAAATACATAAAGTTGGTGCCTATAAGCATAAGTTGTGTGTTTTTACCAAGGACTGCTATAAACAGGACGTGCACGGCCATATAGCTGACTATGCTAGCCGAAGCCATTGCATTCTTAATAACATAACATTTTCCATCGGACAAATTGATCAAAAATTACTTCTTTCAAGCAATAGAAGGCATAATGAGGTTTTACCGTGAATTTTAAATGGATTAAAGCACTGTAATACTTTGAAATACCAATTTTAGCCGGGCTTAACATGTATTATTGTATGAGTTTAGTGGCCACTTTACAGAAAGCCGAGTTGCTGCAGTTTTAAACTTTACAAATTGATTATAGTTAAACCTTTTCCAATGCAAACAACCAAACATACAAACATTCACGCAAATAAACAAACAGACATAGAAGCAAAAGCCTACCAAACTGCAGCGATTAGTCAGCCAACCAGGCCTTCTTCACAGAGGTCTGAATAAGGACTGCATTCTTCTGCATTCAGGCGAATCTGTACTTCATTTACCAAGAGAAACACATTCTTCTGCTGCAGCGTCTGGACTTTGTCAAATGTTTCCCTCAGCACCTGGTCCTTGTCAATAGATGAAGTGATGTACTGCAGCTTGCGTTTGCATGGCAGCACCAAAAAGTCTCTGAGCTGTTCATAATTACACTTTGGATATGATTGAAGAGCAAAACAATAATTATTCATGGAAAACTGCTTCTGTAATGAAAGTTCGAACTGACGTGTCAAAAATACCAACTTTTTCTCCTTCTCGGTGTCGACACAGGCTGATGTGTGAGCTTGAAGAAGAGTGAAAACATTTTGGATCGTTTTGTCAAACGGGATGTCATAGTGCATTGCCAAGCGCACAGTTTCGCCGAACTGAGTATACGATCTCAAACCACTGTTGGGATGAAGTGTCTTAAACAGTGGTACACTAATGCCGTTCTTGAACGCACTGAACGTTAGTGGGGAACACAAAGTGGGCTTGTTTTCGACAATCACAGACAGGCTACATCTACTGAAGTTGTTGGTCATGAACAAACACACAAGCCTTTCTTTCGATCTTGAAATAATCAAGTTCTTATACTGCTTCTGCAGGTTATGTTCAGGTTTGAAAGCATCAAATGAAGTAATCTTATCCATCTGAAGAAAATACCTCAGTTGTTGGTCTTCCACTTTCGCCGGGTGAGGTGCAGGTTTTGGAGATGGCAGACATGAAGCAGGCACATTGAAGATACTGGCAGGGATTCCAGGTCGCATAGAACCACCACGCAATTTGATCAAAGGTGGGTCAGCACCCCAGTGTATCTCACAAATGAAAAACTTGTCTCGATTAACAACAAAATTTTCACGAGGTGGTAGAACATCAAGCATCAAGCCACTTCTGTCTCTCAGACTGCTCTTTCGGGAGGCAAAACACACGGGGCCTGTTCTCCTTATTGTAATTACCCCGACAGTTCACAACCCCACACTTGTTCGGCTTTTTTAATTCATATAATTAACAATAAACTTTGTAAACGAACAGTATCCACTTAAAAATGCGACAATGTGCCTCGAAGCAAACAACAATGTCCGATTCAAACCGAGCGACAGACTACGACAATGTTCGCACTGTGACAGATGGTGGCTAACTGAGCTCACTCAGCTCAGTGAACTGGCCTCCGCTAGCAAAGTCAGGTGTATGGCCTTGCACGTCCTGTTTATAGTAGTCCTTGGTTTTTACGTAAAATTATAGGTCCCTTGAAAGTTTCAGTAGCCTTATCAAATTCCTGACATTTGTTTAACACTACAAAACGTTTAACATGTACGAATTATGGCAAGGCGAAATTAATGTCACAAAATTGAACGTAATAATGAGAAAACCTTTATTAAAGTTCAAAGTTGACGGTAGTAAATACTGGAAAATAATTTAGTTCTCTGAAAAACACGTAATGCTTAAAATCAAAAGTGGAAAAGTGCAACACTCTACTGAGCCTCGTCACTCTACAATTTATCTTCGAGAATCTAAAATGAAAATGTTCATAAATACTGGAGTGTTCTGTGAATACTGTATCAGAAACAACCAAAGCTATTTTTTTCGATTTGACCCTGCATATTTTATTCAGAGTGATAGTTAAAACTATGAGATACAATTCGTTCATTGTGATTACATCTTTTTAATCAACCTGTTATTGTGAGACATTTTAAGTCTTTGTTGTTGTAAAATGTTTTTGAAAAGTTCTTTAATTTTTTTCGCGAGTAACACACGTTACGATGTATATGTGCACCTATTTAGGCATACACTAGTCTATATTTCATCCCGCTAGAAACAATGATAACGATTATTTCCTGAAGATCGAACAGTTTTCATGAAGATTTTGCAACGTTAACTACTTGAAACTACATCGTGAAGGTGAGGCTGCAACTTCGGGTGTTGCTAGAATAACTGCCACTTAATGTGTGCATAAATTAGCGCTTCGTAAGCTAATACGGCCTCTTTTTCTCCTATAACAGTTATTTCCAAATTTAATAGGGCATATAATAATTACCCGTAGAAATCCTGATTATGTGCACACATGTTATAATTGACCTGCATAAAATAATTTTCCATTTTTACTAATTAATGATGTTTTTAGTTACTTAGCTATCATACTATTACTCGCTGTTTGTGACATGCTTCAAATGCTTCATAAGGAATGCATGTAAATAAGACGACTATTGCTTTATGTACAGCCTCTAGTACATGTATGGTCAATGCCACACATGTATTAGTACGGCCATCGTAGCAGCTCGTACGGCCATTACCGTCGTTAGATCTTCAGTATTTTAAATCAAACTCTTCAGAAAGACTCTTTCTGATCTAATGACAGCGATTTTTAAGTGCTTACCGTGATTTACGAAAAGCTTAGAACATTTTTTCAGAGGCAGAGATTTTAAACGCATGTTGAAAAATATTTGTGATTTCAGAAAATAGAAGCTTGCAAAAGAACGGGATTTTGGAGGCAAACAATTCCAGCGCATCGTTGCCAAAGGTTGGATCCTCTTATTTAGACTCCACAGACCGATTTATCGTGTAAGAAGCTTTCAGCCTCGCAATCCAAAAATCGAAAGTTGAAGCGATTGTTACCATGTTTTCTACACGATGCGAAGATTTTTTTAAGGGATATTAAGTTTCTATTTGTCCTGCTAAATAGCTTGTACGTTAAGTTTGATCCTGCATCATACATTTTTACTGAACTCAATAGTTGTTTAGATAATATTTATCTCAAATATTTTATGAGTCGGGTTTTGACAGGAAATAAATTTCTATTAAATCGATTTTTTGTTCCCTGCAATGTAGCAAATTCCCATTGAATCTAAGAAAGTTGAGTAAATAGTGGAAGTGGTGTGGATATCCGCATCTGTAGTCAAGTACATTAGCTTAATTTTTCAGATCTGCATTTGTATCAGCACTTTTTAACACAGATGTCTTGAATTATTATAGTAAAAGGGCAATATTTCCATTTACTTTGTATTTAATTGGAAACCATTCAACTATGCCTAATGCTGCGTTTAATGCATACTTTTTGTAGCGCTTGTATAATGCATAGGATAAAGTTGAAAAGTGATATGTGCTTGTGCAAGGGACAGACTGGGTGCAACAGGAGTGAACATGCGAAGCTCTCTAAGGCTGTGTTGTTAGTTGTCACTGCGTCACATTAGTTGTGGCCCTGCGTTTACGCAGTATGGTCCAGGTGACATGCATGCGCTGATTAATTTTTCATTTACTGCTTAAAACAGATGATAAGTTGTATAATAAAGTAAGTAATTATTTGATTTACCCCGTAGCGTATTGATTTGATAGTCACATTGTTAGCATATTTGTGAAGTGCTTATTACAAATTACTTTACTTTATGCTCAATATTCAATATGCTTATTCAATAAACATTTACTTTGCCATGGTAGGCAGTGGTAAACTGTTGTGGCGTTGTCTAGTGCACGCGTTTCTTTTCTGAGTGCAATATTATTCACTGCCAGTATGCTAGTTATGTGTGCTACTCAATGACGTGCCTACTCGTTTTACTTACTATTATCGTCAAACTATTGATAGTGCATTGCTGATAAAACTGTTAAAATAATTATTTACAAATTTACATATATGTATAAGGGTTTCTCAAACAAGCGCAGTGTGGAAGTATTTTCGAAATGTTTTTAACGATGCGGCCAAATATAACTCCTGTATCACAAACTATTCTCGTGAAGGTAGAGGAACATCATTACGTAACCCCTTAAAATCTATGCAGTCTGATGAGTTCAAGGAGTTGAGAGAAACAGGAAAAAGATTTGCAAGGAAAAAATGTTGTGCAGTCACAGGCCCCGTTGACAAGTAAAGAAATAAGTAAGCAGCAGCTATTAGGGCCCTATTTTGAGAAATGCAAATCATGGGACAAAAAGGATGATAGAACCAAAATTACCGAATGCTAAAATGTTGAAATCATAGTTCTAGACGACTTGCCCTTCAGTCATGCCCAACAGTGGCTTGGAACGTTTTACACAAGCAGCGTCTCTTCGTTCTGAATAGAAGAAAACGAACGTTTATAGAGACAAGATCTGTGAAAACATTTACCCTTCAGTTGTTGAAAAGATATTGTCAATCATCTCTAACTTGATTGGATCATTGAAACTGTTTTTCACCACAGACGCATGGTCTGACAACACATCGGGAGTGTCTTTTTTATCTCTAACGTGTCATGCAGTTGATGACCAATTTCAGAGACGGCATTTTGTGTTGTGTGTAGAACTTCTAACGGAGAGCCATACTGGTGAGTATTTAAGTGTCATGGGACTGAAAAATGCTAGACAAATAGAAGATTGTCCCTGGAAGAGTGCATGTACTAATATCAAAGAAGCTTTGTTTCTCTCAGAACTGAATTGCCTTGATTGCTTTGTAAATCAACTGCCACTGGTGACCCAGATGTAGTGAGAAGTGTAAACGATTTGCTCTCCAAATGTAGTCATTTCAACACATTTCAACCATTTAGCAGCGGCTCAAGAAAAATTAAGAAAGACCCGAGAACGGCTAAATGTGCAGCAACTTAGTGCTGAGTAAGACGTTGCAACACGCTGTAACAGCAGCTTGCATTTACTAGAGAAAATTTCTGACCACCAAATACCAAAGTAAAACCACTTTTTGCATCAGATGATGTCCTCTTCAAAAACTATGTTTCAGTCCAAAAGCCTTTTGGTGAGGTAACCATGAACATCAGTGATGCCTCATCTTATGTTTCAGAGACTATAGCTTCCACTGCCATATTGAAAGTCATGCTTAAGGACAGCAGCACAAAACAAGATGGAGGTGTTAAATTCATGAAAGCTAAGCTGTTGTCAGAAATGAGGTCAAGGTTTCATAAATTATAGGACAACGACCTGTGTGTCATCGCAACTTCTCTGTATCTGAGATACAAGAGAGACTACTTGGAAGCCCATGAGCATCAAAAATGTATTGTGAAATTTAGTATATGTGTGACGAAATAAGAAACCAGGATGGAAAGAAAGATCTGTACACACAAGAAAGGAAAGAAAAATATTGGGACAGATGCACCTAGTGACATCACAAGCCTTGCAGACACAATAAGTATCTTACTTTCTTCAGATAGCGATACTGAAGAACTTTGCCGGAGATATTTCCAATGAAAATACCAAAGTGACTGAAAGATATCAAAGAATGAAACACATACAGATGTCAGTAGTGTTCTTTCTTGTGTGGTACACGAACCCTTACAACCCTCACGAGGAGATACTTAGCCTGTCCCACCAGCAGTGTAGCCAGCGAGCGCCTATTTAGTGGAGCTGGTGTCATCTATAATGAGAAGAAATCCAGTTTAGCTCATGAGCGATCACAGAAACATTTATTTTTATTATCCATCTAGGTAATAACAAGCTGCAAGTATTAAATGTAAGTAAGAAGCAGCCTTTTCCGATGGGTGGTGGCTGGGAAAAAGGTTGATGAGGTGCGTTTGAGTTGCGTCCTCGTCCTGTATCCTGGTAACACATGATGAAGTCACTCAATAATATTACTATTAAATTGAGGCTATTCTTAAATAATATTACAATAATTTTCATGTATAATATCGAAAAAAAGTCGGGTATTGTGAACTTTTGTTCAAGTATTTATTACACATGTTCCTAGATATTTTTTCTGTTAAATATTTGTGGGGTTTAAATATATTATTAACTTTTTTGTACTATTGTTTATTTATAGTCCAATTTTCGTAATTGTACGTGGTCTATAAATGTGCAATGTGGCAATTTAATCAACGTGTATTATTTTGCCCCCCACGGTAAATGTATTAAGTTTTTAATATTCACTGTTGGGTGTGAAAAAAGATTCTGGATAATCAGATCAGAGCTTTTCTCAAGTTGACGCGTTGAGGACCCAGAGAACGACAGTAACTTCTATATTCCTCCACTTCGTCTTGCTTCTGATGTCAAATGATACAGCAATTGGCGAATGACTGGGATTCTGTATATATTTACGTTCTACTTCAATACTCAAATTTAAATAACAAATCAGTTTTGCATCTGCAGGAGCTGTGAAGTTAAAAACATGTTAGAGATACTGGTTTTTAGTCGGTATTGTTAGTCACATTGTTGTGAGTGGCTTACTATTCATTTATGTTATAATGAATGAATCAGTGTTCTATAATGGATTTCATAACGCTTGTTGGTAAGATGCATTTGACTTTGTGTTTAATTTCAATGAATTTTATCAGAGTTCTAGTAATTTCATGAATATGAGCTGCAAGTGTAAATCATTAGGCGAGGGAGCAAAATTTTCAACTAACAGCTAATAGCAAATACCATAATTTTCTGACATGGTTACAAATTGAATTGCTTATAAAAACATGGGAGAGATTGATTTTTCAATTTTAAATAAATTCGACTCACAATATTTATACTAATTTCATGGAGGAAAGTCGCCAAAAAATACTCTACATATTCTCTGGGTATTTCATACGTTTGAGTATGAAAGAAAAAGTATTTGAGGGAACTACTTTGTTCCACTCATCCGTAGGTGCATTGATTAAGCCTGAAGTTATTGGCTTTGAAATTATAGAGCAGGCACCAGTTCTCAAATGCTCATGAATCACCGAACCTCGTGAAAGTTCATGTAAATGTTGAAATGAATTCGTAAGTAAACGTGAAATATTTTTCTCACTGTGACAAATTATTGTATTCTTTTGGAATGGGTGTTACTGTATTATTTTAAATTATGTTTTAATCTGCACTCAGCGTTTAAGAAATTCCCCATTTCCTTTCCGTTATTCTTTTAAATTATGATATTTTTCAGTTAGATTGTTTTTTATATATACTGTTTGGATGGATTATATAATTCCTGAACCTCTGATCTACATCAAAGGGATATTTATCATCTCAGAGCACGATCAGGCAGGCTACACAGACAACAGTCCGGAGTCGCTTGAATTTCAAATACAATTTCCCTAGTAATTTTGCTTGTCCTTGGGCGCGATCGTGGACGTTTTATTCGGGCAACATCTGTTGTATGTACCGTTTTAGGATTATTTAATTCAAGACGGCTTTATTAATGCCAGTTTCCTTTGAGACGTGACTTGAGTCAGTTCCCGCTATATTTTTGTACACGTCAGTGGGGTCCGTGAATTTAAAAGCAGATGAGAATAGTTTCGATGAAGTTGAACTTGACGTATTGGGGACACTTCTTAGTTAAGAAGACTTGAAAATGGTAGGAATACAAATAGAAAAATATAGTTTCTTTTGAAATTAATGTGTTAATTTAGAGTTAAGAGAAAAAGGGGAAGGGTATTGTGCTACACATATTTCATACAGTGTAACTCAGGTGCCGACTTACAAAAGAAAAAGAGAATAATATGAGCAAATCAGTTTCAGAAGCTACTGGGACATATTTCAAGGTCTCAGGAAATCGAGGATCGAGGCGTCATCGCATAATAATGAAGAAATGTTTAGTTCACGTTAGAATACGAGTATATCCCAAATCAAGTGGCCAACCACTACAGCGCAGTGCAAATTTGCAGTGCAAATACTGACGTTCCACTTAGAGAGCGTACTTTTACTACAGCTGTAGATATAAGCTATTCATTTCATGATGAAATTTTCATTATGAAGAGAAGGTTGAAATTTTCTCCTCGAGCCGTGTATAAATCCCAACTTTCTCAAAAATATTTTGTACCGAAAAAAACAACTGAACATATATCCTCTACGTCTAAGGTATCCATCAGCCTGAAGCATTAATTTGTTCGTAAAATTTAAGTGCTAGTGCTATTTTAACAATATTTATTGTTATTTTTGTTCCCGTTTGAATGAATTCGATGCCTACTTTTCTTGCTTATAAAAAAATGATCAACTGGTGACACAAGATAAAGTCTCAAAAACTTCAACTTAATCTTCCCAACGACGTGTACTCGCTAGCAAAGAGTAGTTTCAGTAACTCAATGTGTTTCAAATGATCATTCTTTTTCGAAGTACAGACGACTATCATATATCGTAAAAAGTGAAGTTTTCGAAACAGCCACAATAATGTTTACTACTCTCCCGTTTGAGAGCTTGCTGTAGCTCATGCCTGATACTGAGACAGGAACAGACAGGACTGGTGGACAGGAACAGTTGCTGTAGGTATGATCACTAGTCCTAAGATGGTAGGATTAACAATTTAGTAACATCATGTACATCTGAATGGAATGAAGTTATCTCCTTTTCTTCTATCTCCTTACATGCCTCTGATACCATACGCAAATCGCGTTCCTCAGGTTTTGGCGACATAGGGACGTTCTGATGAATTTATTTGCACACATAACATCCCTTGCGCAACACTACACTTAGACGGTGGGATATTAATTACTATCAGAGTGCGAAAAATTTATAATCCATCATAATGTAAGTAAAACTATTATTTCGTCCGCTGCCAGACCAGAAGCTGTCATTGTTGAAATACTTTTCTTGACCTACTTATGAATAAATAGTTCAAGTAAATTGGTGGCACTGTACACATACATATATTCGCAGAAATATTACGAGGTGCTTTCAACTTATATCACCTCCGATTTTTTTTTCTCAGGACTAAAAGCAAATACTTACAGGATGTTTGTCTTTAAATACGCCTGCACTCGTAATAAATGCGTGACAGATATGGCAGCTCTGTACCTCTCACAGAACTCTGGCAGCGACGGCAAGACTGAGGACTATTTTTGATACTTTAAATGGCGTATGTCGTCTGCGTGTGTGCTTCATTTGACTAACTCAGGCTTCGTTTCAGGTTTAAAAAACTGCATCCATGTCTCATCAATTGTCATAATTGAAGAAAGAAGTCCCATTCATGCCGTTATCACTGTTAGCATTGACTGGTAATATGCCAGGTGTGGAGTCTTGTGGTGGTCTGTCAGGATTCGTGGCACCCACCTGGCGGATAATTTTTGCATTTTCAGATCTTCATACAGTTTGGAGGCACAGATCCCACTGAAACGCCAATTTTGGAGACGATGAATCTACACTCATTCGGTGATGCTGCAAAACAACTTTGTTCATTCGCTCGAGCGTGTCATCAGGCCGGCTAGTGAGAGGCCGACGCTCTGCCTTCTGTGAATTGTTGCACCCACGAACACACATTGGACATGTCCATGACACCATCACCACATGTCTTAATTGACTTGTGATGCACTTCAATCAATGCCACACCACTCAAATGGAGAAAACGAATGATTACAGTCAATTTTTACAATTAAAACGTCGCCATTTTAAGCATCCAAAACAGTCTTCGCTCCTCCCGCTGCCGCTCGAGTTCTGTGTTCCGTACAGTGCTACCATTTCTGCCATGCATTCATTACGAGTACTCAACGCGTGTTTTTATCTGTTTCTAGTCCTGAGAAAAAACATCAGCAGTGTTATAACATGAATGCACCTTGTAACCAAAATAATATGTGTGTGGCGACTAGGTCAATCAGATACAACCGTAGGCCTATTTTTCACTATTCTTTTCAAATTGCAGCTGTCGCTGCCGCAACTGTTGTGGCTGAAGTTAATTTTTCGCTTGATTTGGTCAAGAAATTGATCAAAAATAATTCAGAAGTTGACTCTGCCTGCGTCCAACTCACCTTCAACAGCTGAAATTACTTAGTACAGTAAATATTGTCTAATTTTCATATAAATAGTTTACCAGGTACTACCTGGCCCAATAAACCCGGAATGAAATCATTCACTCTGTTTGAGAGAACGGGATTTCAAGAGCAAGAAATATGCCTTTAACATAACATGATGAGCAAAAAACGGCTAAGTTTTGCGTTGAAAATTGTTTTTATTTATTTATGGGCAACACATATCTTCCTGAACCTATTTCAAATTTGAAGCGAGTAAAGGCGTGAGTTTTCTTTTTCTTTTTCATACGACCCTCAAAATTTCGATGTATAAAACCTGTGGGCATAACAACAGTAAAAACTCAAATTAATTCCAGGTATTTAATGGCCAATTGAATTCGTTCCTAAATTTCCTTACTTGAATCGCCTCAACCTACATAAAAAACGAACTATTACTTTTCGATAATAATAGTCTCATTTGAAACAATTTCCTAACAATGGCTCTTACGCATGGAAAATTATATCCTCGAGGATATTTTTGTTTTAAAATAGAAGAATTTATGCTTCAGACTATTATACATATCAAAAATGGATTCAGAGGTGAGGGGGCGATCCAACTTTCTTATATCAAAATCTTAAGCTAAAAAATAGTGATTCACCAAAATACTTTGAATTCCTGCTCACAATTATTGTGAAAAGGGAAAACTGTCAGTAACATTTTAACAGCCTTCGTAGTCATTGTCCTTTCACAGGGCAACGATCCCACATATTTTTCTTGCTGTAGTTACATGCTTTACACCTCCTTTCCTCAAAATACACGTGACGAATAGCTCACTACTATCCCATCATATTCTCTCGGTCGACTCTCAAGCGAACATGCATATAAGCCGGTACAATATTTCCAAAATTTTCAATAGTTTATGATGGGTGACCATAAATTCGTGAAGAGATTTGGAGTTCAAAAAAGTCTCACTGGAAAAAGTAATTTCATGCCACACTTTGTACAAATTTACGCTGATTTTTCATCTGTGTCCTAAAAGTTTCCAGAGTTACGACATCTAACTCCATAACATTTTGAAAAAACTGTGACTGTAAATTTGCGTCAATGTGAAGAAAGTTTCTTCAGAAAGAATTTAGGATTCCACTCAAAATTTGGCTACAATGTCTATCTGTAATATATTCTCGGATTTTTGAGGCACAGACTAATATAAAATTCTTCATTTGATAGACAGTAATATTCTGTTGATAATCGACAGTATTTTTCAGGTGTTATATCACCAAAAGAGTTGAAATGTAACGATTTTTCGATGTGTCCAATACGTTGGTATGAATTGTGATCGCGTACTAGTACGCTCGACTGTCATCTATTCTTGTTTTAATAAGGAAAATTAAACAGTGTTCCTATCACTATTTAATGTTTCTCACACGATATTATTTCTATACCGAAATCAGAAACTCGCCTAAAATATAGAAGTCATACTCTTGTTGCTCGTTAGTAGCGAACCTGAATGTTTCAGCGATACCAATAGGCGCTGCGGAGTGAACTGTTATGTTTGAAAATACAAGTTTCAGATGTTTAAAGTGTGTCAGAAATTCAACTGATCTTTTGATTATTCCTGAGTCATTCAACAGTAGTGGAGAAAAGAATCGTGCAGATCCATTCAACTACAGTGCGTAAATTAGCAGTATAACCGTATGCTAAACAAACACAACAAAAACCTATGAATGAGAACGAACCTTAAAAAAGGACAATTTAATGTAAATATGATAAAACACCACATTTTTATTGCCTATGCATCTACATCCTCAGTCGTCAAAGCGCAAGAAACACGATAAAAATTTCTCCTAATTTTCCCCGTAGGCTAATATCAGTCACTGTACAGACTATGTGGCTATTCAACCCTCTGGCTTTAAAATTTAAGCAATAAAATACTTGATGAACGACTTCAGAGGCCTGATTGCATGTAATCCATCACCGACCTCTTCTTTGCTTAGTGACCTTAAATGTAGTTCATTTCAGGAGTGCATGAGCGAAGTAATGATTGCAGTCCACCATCGGTCAGTTATTTTGATTCAGAACTCGTCTTTTTCTTGAAGGATTAATATTACGGCTGGGTCAAAATGATGAGTGTTTAGGAGAAAAATAATGATAATAGCTGAACTATTCTTCTTTTAGTGATACTTCTGCGTTGCTAAAACCGGTGATTTTCATAACAGTTCCTGTGCTTTTGAGAAAACTAGCAGTTAAGCAAATACAGTAACAATTGAGTGACAATCAGGTGTACTTAATACCAAGACCCACCACTGTAAAGTATTAGCGAAGCTTTGAGGCAGTGGAAAATAAGTCTGAAGAGACTTAATAATACAAAAAATACTTTGTATGGTTTATGATAGCCTCAAATTTTCTTTCGGATTTTATTTTTAAGATACTTTTTGTCAGTTTCGACCATTGAAAATTTTCAAAACTGTTGAAGGACACACATAAATTTGAGGATACGTAAATTCTTCTGAGATAAATCTTCCAAGATATATTTATATATCATTTCAGTACTAGTAAATTCGTACCATTGTATACGAATACTTGTGGAGAAGTGTAGATTCACGACATCCACATGTGATTTTGCTATGACAATTTTCTTTCATTGCTTCCATCCTGTATACAATTTAAGAGACACATTTAAACAAAATGTGTGTTTATACCTGCGTATTTGTTTTTAAATATGTATAACCACAAAATTACAAAGAACAATATGAGTATACAGGTGGAGATAAAATTACAGCGATCTTGAGGAACGTCATCTGAATTCATGGGTGTTGGTTGCTTATGAGGGTGGAGGGAGAGAGAGGGGCGGGACATAGCGTAACTTTGAAGACCGGGCAACTTCAGCCAGACAATATTGGATACAAGCGACGTCTGTGAATTGAAATAGAAATATGACTGAAATTGGCACAGTTTAAAATGCAGTGAGATTCACTAGCGTTCGTATTAAATATACAAGCTTCGTTGGAAGGAATCATTTTTATGATAGAGTCAAGTTCATCTGAATGGTACTCCTCTTTTCTAATTTAAAACTAAAGAGTAAAATTTGAATACTGATTTTCATCCAGAAGCATTGATGTTATTCACCAGTTTGTGCCTAGCGTAGAATTTCTGTATCAGTGGAGAGCATATGAGAATACTATTTTGAACTGAACTGAACTGAATTACCTTGAACTGTCGTGTACTGTCGACTTATTCATTAAAATACTTTTGTTTAAACAAATCCTTATTTTCACATTTGCGTGTTAACTTTTCCATCCTTAAACTTAAACAGAATTAACCTAAACATTTTGCTTCACTTTAGCTTAAGCCGTAAACTCCTTGGGATTTGTAACTAAAGGAACCTCTTGGGAGTTTTGCAGCTGACTGAACACTTCGGGAGTTTTGCAGCTGACGGAACATTTCGGGAGTTTTGCAGCTGACTGAACACTTCGGGAGTTTTGCAGCTGACGGAACACTTCGGGAGTTTTGCAGCTGACGGAACACTTCGGGAGTTTTGCAGCTGACGGAAAACTTCAGGAGTTTTGTAATTGAAGGAACCCTTGCGTGGGTTTTGAAACTGAAGGAACCAACGAAACTTAATTCAATCGAAGGAACTCTTCAGGAGTTTTCGTTGAGTTTTCATGATTTATTAGTCAACAGAACCACTTTGGACACATCTCAGAATCACGGGACAGCTGTCCAGAATTTACAAGCTGTAAATCAGTAAACGCATACATACACATTTGTTAATAATATCGTAATATATCAATATTTTTTCAGTAAAGTTAAGATCTTTCTTCCAAACTGGTTTTGAATTTTAACTATCATACTTCCAAAAACTGAAACTGAACACGCACTACTTGGTCGTCAAATGTGGTGCAATTATCTCTACGCAGTTGTAAACATGAACACGTAATTTTCGGTGGTAATTCACAACTCAACAAATATTCCTCTAGTAGTAAGTAGACATTGTCGTTCATCTGGCGCGTACAGATATACTGTACACTGTATATCTATGGTCTGAATTTCATGACTCAAAAATGGTACAATCAATAAAAATATAGGGCTTCTAAGCTTCACAAACTTTTTTCATGATTCACATAGCAGTGTCAATGCAATGTCAGTTAAATACGTTGTGACATTCTTGATCAATCACTATGATCTATAAAATTCCACTATCTTATTTCTAATCTCAAATGTTAATATGTTCATTTCCAAGTTTCTTGAAAAATCTCTCATTAATATAACACTCAGCAACATTTCACTAGCTTGCTAAAACGATTCCATTATTCATACATGTGTGCGTACCTGCAAACGATGTAATTTGTGAGTCTGAATAGAAACTTCGGGCCTTAAACGTGCGTTGATTGAGGGATGTCAAACGATAGAGGTCCTAAAGTCTAACTTGAGAACTCAGTTCTTAAGCTACAAGGCTCTATGGAACCTGCTGCAGCAAGTACATTACGTTAACCGTCGCGTGATACAGGAAAGCTATCACCCTATCTATCAAAGTATGCATAGTTATAGAGTTGAAGTACTATTGAGTACTGTAAAGTATTGTAGAGTACTGCAGAACTAAAATGTAGTTTATTCTATGAATTTCATCTACTCAGCAAAAACTATCGGATGATTTTTCTAAAAAATACATAAAAATCGTTTGATTTTACTAAGATTTTTATAGATGGTGGATTATTTTTGTTTGAGTTTTACTGCAATTTTATTGTTTACTTCATGTTAACTCATAATTTTTTGTAGCCATCGGCTTTTCAGAAAATGTTCACAGAAATAAACTTAGTAGGAAGACACTTGTTTTTTAAAAAGTGTCTTACCTGACTGAAACTCAGACACCAAAACGATTATTTCAAGGTACAGAGAAAGTTGAATGAGAGACATAATTGTAAAACCGACAATTTGCCGCATATTGATGAGAATCCGTGCCATATCATGGACCTCACTGAAATTTGAATTCGAACTTTTCATGTTTTCTAAGCTCATTTTCATGTCTTATGTGCTCATTTTCCATGTTTTCTAAGCTCATTTTCAATAAACATTGCCTTCGAGGGTCTTAAATATGTGAAGGTTAATACCAGAGACTTTGTTATTTCTTCAGCAAGACATGATGGAAAAGCTAATCACCTCGTAAATTTTCTTTTCAGGATTCAATCTAATGGAGAAAACGTGGCACACACTTACAAAACTATTTGGTACAATTAAAATAATTATACTCCATGATGATCTAATGTGACTTAGATTCTTGGGAAGCTATTATAGGTTAATTACTACTGGCGGCTCCCTTACGTTTTGTTTTGATGTAGTTTGAGTTCTAGATTTCAGTTTGCAATTAATATTAAACCCATATTATGTCACAATATGTTCAGTTTTCCTTATTAGGTGATAGAAAAACCTTTCAGCACCGAACCGTTAATTTGCTAACAAATATCTTATCTAAGCTCATTTTGAATTTAGTTCATTCAAGACTTTCCCTTCAATATAAATGCGTTCTTTTTCTCTTCGTTCCTCATAGATGAAATTATAATTTTTCATCATAATTTGTACACACTGTACAGTGATCAATGAATGGATCAATGAACAATGTACATCGCACGCTGTCATATTGGTTTCATAACCTGCTGGGTAAATATTCTAAAGCATGAGAACACAATAGAAAACACTTGTCACTCTTTCTTTCTATGCGGTTCTAATAATAAATGAAGACACAAAGTATTGTAGCATCTATATTTGTGCAATTTGCTCTAGTCTGCCAGGGATGATTCAAATGAAATGAAAGAAGATACGCGAACACTCGATGTTACCTGCAGTAAATGCTGCACTTTTGACCATTCTTGCTACTGAAACTACAAAGAAAAAGAAAAATTTCAAATTCAGAACTAAAAAATTGAAGGGTGGAAAGCACTAGTGGACTACTTGCATTTTTTCCCATGGTAAATATAATATATTTTCCACGGGAAAAAATGCAAGTAGTCCACTCCCGTGCTGTCGCTAACACAGCGCAGACAGAGGCGATTACGATCCAGTAGTTTACTATATGAAGGGTGGACAGCACTAGTGGACAACTTCTATTTTCTCCTGTGGGAAAAAATGCAAGTAGTCCACTAGTGCTTTCCACCCTTCAATTGTTCGGCATGCGGTTTACGCTCGTTAGCGATAGTGACAAGAAGAACCAACGTGCATATGGAACAGGTTGGGGCGAAGAAACTGGTGGAATATGTCCTCGATAAAATCGCAACCTCACAGATTAATGACAATGTCAGTGTAGACCTAAATAAAAATTATGGACTCTAGCGTGTCGTCATTGCCGGAATAATAGAAGCATAAATGTTAAATTATGTAAATATGAGCTAATAGAAAATTTTTCTCGTCCTACTTTAGGTGTAATGCACATTTGACAGCTCAAATGTGGTTTATGTAGGTTTCTGGAGATCAGAGAAACGCTCCTTGTTTTGCAAGTACTGCAAACTTTTGCCTCAACATCTAATGATGTGACTTCCTTTTGCAGCTTCCTTAAACAGTCGCTGAATCTCCTGTAAAGAAAGTCGTAGTCAGTTTTCATTCATTCATGAGTTTAGTTACTATGTAAGCACTTCATTATCCATTAATTTGAAATAACAAAATTAATTACAATTTATGTGCTCCGTAACGGTACCTTGTACGTGTATAATAAAAAATGCTAATTTTTGCAGTTGATAATAAATGAGGGGAAAATTTTCCACAAGCTTCCATTCCACATTTCTGAGAAGGGAAATTTTATTTTATAAATTTTGAAGAAACATTGAGACCTTGACGGTGAGATAATATCCGTTATTCATCTTTAGGATCAGGCGTTAAAATTGAGTATTCAGTTTTGACAGGTTTCTGTAATGAAACATGAGTTGTTTAAATTATTCATTGAAATCCAGTTCATCTTCCGTATATTCTTGCCATCTGCGACAAGCACTCTGCAAGATTGCGTGGGAAGAAAGTAGCTCGCAGCAGCACTCACAATTTCCTTTGTTTTCCATCCAAGAAAATCCCCCGATGAAATCTGAGCGCGTGTGTCTCACAGGCAGGAAGAATATACAAAGCTGCGCACGGGGACCGAGTTGCATTTCGTAGTCTTACAGACCTTGGCCCAATCACCTAAGCAAAGCAGAATTTCTGCCGAGCACCGTACCCGCTGCATGTGTGGCTTTGCCTTCGGCTGGTCTCTCTAACAAGACAACATGGTACTTTATTAGTGCCTAGAGCTTGGAACGCCGGATGAGTTCAAACACTTGCAAGATCTGGAATAGCCCTGTGCCTGATACTGCTTCGAGCCATCGTCATCCCCTGTGAATCTCAGCATAAATTGCACTGACATCTTCGTGTCGCTTTGATGATGCTTCGAGTGCAACGGAGAGTCTGAGGTATTTTCTTCGTTGTTCTAAGCATTCTTTGCAGTTTTCTAAGAAGGATGGTGAACACACTGAGCATATTACTACACAGTTTGTATTTCACATAAGAGTCGAGTAAATGACTAGAATAAAATGTTTGCCAGTGACAAAAAGGACATAACTACACATGTGAACTGTTTATTCAGATATGGGATTTGACCATTTAATGAGAATACATTACTTATCTAAAATATAAATAGGGATTCTATTATGGGAACAAATTGTAGGATTATAATATTACAATGGCCATAGAATTGATTATGGAGTTGCGCTTTAACATGCTGAATGCATGCTTCACTGAAAGCTAATAAAAATATGATTCATGAGTTAACTGCAGTGTGAGAAGCGTTGTCTTTGAAATTACGTGTGATAACATTTTTCTGATAGTTTTACTTATATTGAGCCAGTTTGTATGGATGTTCGTAGCACTTACAAGCGTTAGTAGGATGAATTTCTAAAGTTTCTGTAAAATGCATAGA
Organism: Trinorchestia longiramus; assembly: GCA_006783055.1. Taxonomy (NCBI): domain Eukaryota; kingdom Metazoa; phylum Arthropoda; class Malacostraca; order Amphipoda; family Talitridae; genus Trinorchestia; species Trinorchestia longiramus. The sequence goes on along the minus strand of VCRD01000615.1, from coordinate 168,849 downwards.
TAAATACCTATTATTTTTTTCACCAACTTTAGGTCCTGGGATGCTTGTAGGAAATGTAGTACATAGAAAATCCACAGATTATTGTCAGTCAATGTTGGTGCAATTTTATTGACAAAGGGAAAAAATTTAATCCCATGAGTTTGACTGAAATGAATATTATTGCTTGTTAACAGTACCTCAACAGAACGATACAAGCCATCAAAACTCTCTTGAGTGGCGGAAATCAGTTAAGGTAAGACAGAGGTCGGATAATATCTACAGAGCATTAGTTTTGAAGCAAATGTTGATCATATGTATACAATAATTTAATATTCTTTCATTATGAGCAAACTGGTCGTTCAACCTCCATGAAAGTGTCAGCGACGTCAATGACACGAGGTGGAGCGAAGAAGACCAATGCATAAGGAATGTTATACGATCACTGCTAGAATATTAACATCAAATTAGATCAGTTGAATGGACATTGAGAAATATAATAACAAGCTTTCATACTATGCCTTTGGCAGGCGAATGCTGAGTAACTCTTTAGGGAAAGGATGGGGTTCAACAAAAATACTTCTGAATTTGAATCAAATAAAAAATTTATAAAGTATTGTCATAAGAAAATTCAATAATTTCACACTATAGTTTTTTGTACGAGATTAAGATAAAGAGGGATGAAATATTTTTATAACCGGAAACAAATTTTCAGCATCATGATTTCATTAAACATGTAAATCAAACTTAATTCATTCAAGTGAAGAATTATTTTACACTGCCTGCAGAGCACGAACGTGGGAGAACATTAACATGAGAAACGGATGGTCAATATATTTTGTCAAACCTATGTAGAATTATTGGACCTCAAGTACATGTCCATTTCTTCTGTGGCCTAGAGTTATGAATGAATTGAGAGCAGTTTCTATGAATAATCGATAAAATAACAAGTCTACAGTATGTTCTAAACTTGGACACTCAATTTTGATTGACGAATAATAAAATAAGTCGAATTCCAGCCTCTCTGAACACTGAAATATTAGTTACTCACAACAAGCTGAGTGATTTTCATCGGTAAATTGCCTACGACTTCAATCAAATTAAATATTCAATCAATTTCAAGCCTATTTTCAAGAATAAGTTTTGGAAATTTCCAATCATAAGATATTGAATAATATTCAAGAAGTAAGTATTCAGAACCATGAAGACCAACATATCAGTCAGAGTGAGCGAGCAAGTGCTTTGTTATCAACTGGAGCTACAGCTGTCGAATGAACTTCACATTTCAGCGTAGGTCGTCGAACGGAATAAGGAGTCAAAATCTATGAGAAAATACGAAGCCGATGTGACAACAGAAAGGTCGTTGAATGTCTCCAACTAATTTCCGGAAGCAAACGTTAACTTTTTCCTTCAAATACCGGGAAAATGTATTGCAGAAGTAGACAGTCCCTAAAAAGAAGAGGAAGGAAGGCATCTCAATGCATTGGCTTGAGCAGCGTCAATGCCTCCAATTTAAACTTGCTTGCTTCACACTTACAAATGCTGTCATCGAGCGACAAAATGCAGTGCACTGCTGAGTCTCACCGAGCACCAAACAATTTGTCTGTGAGAAGTGGGAAATGAGCAATAGCGTTGAATGCTTCACTGCTCCTTTGAAGAATTCGTTTTATATTTTCACTAACTAGTTGGGCGAGGCTGATGGAAAGACTTGGGTGGTTACAGTCAGCTAGCCTGCACCTGAAATTGATGTAGGATATAAACTTTCTCTCTTACATTTCTGTGGCCAGAGGCTGACAGACTCTTAGGTTGAAGAAGATCAAATTTTGAGGGGTCACCAGCAATATACACTCCTGAACCAGAATGATGGTTGTATCCTCATTACTTTAAAAAAAATTTGTCCTACAAAATATTAAAAAAATAAATATACTTTCGTAATTCAATGTATGGGAACATGGAAACCGTATTTATTTCAATGTTTTGCAGTCCTTTAATAGAATTTGAAAACATGCAGTGAGACCAGTCTAAAATGCTAGTTGATAAGGTAGACGAATTTCTAGGGTACCCTTTTCATTAAATTCGCTTAATAATGAGTCTACCTTTATATGACTTCCTCCTCTGAGGTCATATTTACACACATTTTGCTTCCACAAGTTTTTCATGTCTTCATCAAGTCTTATGAACTTAGCCCCGTAAAAAGTTTAGTAGCCACGTCACTGCATTTTTCATCTGCTTGCGAAGGAGCCTTCCGCTCGAAACCTGCAGTATTTCTTGTGAAAAATAGATTCAGGAAAATTGTATCCACTGCAGATGACAGGAGGAAGAAACATCATATTAATATCCTTCTGTTTATTTTTTATGCGATAGTGATATGGGCCCGCAGTTCTAGATCACTATACGTTCGCCTAGTGCCCTGCATTAAGGTATTTTTAGGAATGCACTTATGTTTGTGTTGATAATATTAATAAATGATAGATTATTATTTAGTTATCCAATTACCTGGCAGGTTCTCTAAAGGTAGTTAATGTGCCAAACCCCGTAAGATAATCAGATTGAAGTCGCTCCTAAACAGGGAGCAAATTCTTCAATTCACTCAGAATAAAAACGTAGTTGGGATTTGACATCCTAGCGCATCCCTGCACGCAAATCTTTTCAATATCTGGCTTTCGGTAGCCCATTTGTTGAACGCATCATCGATGAAAGGCGGAGGAATGTTTGTATGGAAACTTCAATTTTTTGCCAGGAAACCGATTGGAAAGCTTTGAGGAAAAATTGCCCCTCGCGCGAGAACAATTCCAATGCATCGTTGGCAACGACGGGATCCTCTTATTTAGAGCCCGCAGATCGCTTTAGCGCATGAGCGGCTTCCATGCTCTCTATCGAAAAATCGAAATTTGAGGGGAATGTTACCCGGCCTCGGCAATTTGGCGGTAATTGCTAGGCTGGTTGTAAGGTATCTTTTTGGTTTGAGGAATCCGTTGCAGTCGTACTACTAGTGAATCAGACTTATGGGAATTAAGCAGAACAAAACTTTAATTCAATCCCAAGTTGGACAAAATGAAACGCAAATTATTAAAAAAAATGAGCTTGAAGCCTTCTGTGCTCGGATATACTGAAAAATTTCATCTACGCAGTTGCAAGAGGGCCTCTTGATGAATAGAATATAAATCAATTAGTGTGATACAGAGAAGAAAAAGTTTCTTCTTGTGCACGCTGATCAATATAAAAATTATATTGATCACTTGATTGCAATATTGTTTCATGGGCTTGGTGACGCCGATTATTTCGTTTTTCTTTTACATTACGGTTCATTTCTGGGAAAACCAATCCACGACTAACATATATACTAAAATGAATAATTTGATTGCCTTTCTCAAGGACCAAGCAGAATGGAACAACTTTTTACAATCTTTCACTTTTTATCCCTCTTAAAAGATAATGTGTAATCATTAACGTAATCTTACCTGTACTCGTTCGTATGAACTGAAATTTTGTCAGTGTACTTCTACCTTGAACCTTCAATCCATGTTATTGCTTCCACCATCATTTTGTTTATTCGATTACTTTCATCCAGCCAGAACTGAGACGTGGGGTCATTATGTGTTCATTGAGTGTGTGCACTGATTTTGGAATAAATTTAATGCAATCATATTTCAATTCAATGAAGATGTTGGAAGCTGAGAATTTATTCCACTGGCCAAGCTTCAGTAGACTGCGTAAAGTACATAAACATTATCCCCTAAATACATAGAAATATACATACACATTATATAAAGAGTTAGTTCTCGCAGCTTCCGAACGTCATACAATTTGCACGAAAATGAGGGCTGAAAATCCTATTTGATTTTCATCCATTTGTAAGACGTCGAGGCATAAAAGTTTTTAGCTTACTCCGAGACACTTTGTTACATATATATATATACATACATATATATATATATATATATATATATATATATATATATATATATATATATATATATATATATATATATGTATTATTTAGGAACGACATGATTCAACTTTAAAAAATGGGAATTCTGATAAAAGAAATAGTATTGAAGTAATGTACATAATGTTCACCCATTTGTTGGAAGAAAGAATAAGGAGATAGTTATCTAAATTTTCGAAATTCCAAATCTGTTCAAGTTAATTGCGTGTTAAAAGGTTTTTAAAAAATTGTTAATCATTCTGCTGAAAATTATATACCAAGTAATTAAATTAAAAACATTCTAACGTTACTAACATCATTATCAGGTTTGAACAACGCGAAAAAGTTAAAGTAACTATGAAAAATAAACAAATATTTTGGAAGCCAAGTTGAACATTATGCAAGAAAATTATATATAACTTTTAACAATATTTTACTCCTGGTGAATTTGACATCTGAGGTGACCCGTGAAATCATTTTCCTTATGTTTTTTTCTGATTTTATCACAACGTTATATAATAGTTTAAAAATTGCATGCAAGCTGCTGCTGGATTTTCCTAAAATAATAGCATTTTCCTATGAACGTATTTTTTGTTCAATTCCAAGCCTCACCTTCATGTGATTTGATACGGAAGGAACGTTCATTCTGTCTGAGACTTTATTTGCCATTCATGCTAATGAGAAGGATTTGAGAACTGTCCCAATGCATTATTCTCAGAGCTGTCTGGCAAAAAGCGGGCCAGAGGAAGTTGCTATCCGGGAAGAAGTCATTGCATACTTTTTACATTTTTAAGGAGTTTTACAGAATTTAGTTACTAAAGATTTAAGAATGCTAAATTTATAACCTAAAAAATCAGGGAAGAAGTCATTGCATACTTTTTAGATTTTTTAAGGAGTTTTACAAAATTAAGTTACCAAGGAGTCAAGGAAGCTAAATTTGTCACTTAACAAACCTTTTTAACGTAACGACTGATTTTTCCTAGTTGGGGATGCTCGTAGTTACTGTGACTTCTCTCGCCAGCTTAAGATGATGCTTCACGCTGACTTAGTTGATCGAAAAGCTTAGGCTGCAGAAATATGAATGTGAAATAAAAGAGAGTGAAAAAGTGTTTGTATTTAGATATAGAGAAATCACGTTGCCGAAAATTCCAGACTTTTATGAAAATAGAATTACCAAACAAGCTACAAGTCATTTTCATCGTTTATAGCAGCGTGGCTTTTCTTGAACCTCATTTACTCGACTGTCGTAAAACGAACATCAAAAGGTCAAGAGAATTACGCCTCAACCACTTTGGCAGGTCTTCACTAATTAGAGAGCGTTACTGAATTAGCCCTTACTTTGGTGTTACTCAGGACCATTCGCTGAGCTTTATGGCCTGTCCTACACCTGCTCTGTGATGTGCTAATAGGAGTCTGGCTCAATGGTCCCGCCATACAGAATGTTACATTTTCTTAGTTATTTTGTTTTAAAACATTGGTGTTACATGAAACTAGTCCAAAAAAGACACTTTGAGATAACGGTTGGTCTGAGAAAGTTAAAGCGTTTCGCTTCATAATGAAATAAGTTTTTTTTACTCTGGCTAGGCTCAAAGCTATAGCGTTTTTGCCAGCAGCTTCAGGTTCCAAGAGGCAGATGATATTAATAAAACATTCGTAGAGCTGGCGGCCAGGGAAGGGAAACTCTGAGGTGTATTTTTTTACACTGTGTTCGTAGCGGTGGAAGCCACTACATTCCTGTGACCGCATCACGATGCGTTCATTGTTCGGAACATCTCGTACGCGATGGAGGATCGTCAAACAAAATTTACACAGACCTTGTAAAAGTCTTCAGACATCCAGAGATCGTTACTTTTTCGTTACCAAATAAAATCATAACCCAAAAATATCATAACTTCATAAGTTCGGATATATCATCAGAAGAGAGAGACTGACTAAATGTTGACACATTTTCCATTTTGAAGAAAATATAAATTTTGCAGGGGCTAGAGTGAGATAAGAAGTTTTAAATAATGTAGTAAACAACACGTAGAAAATACTACAAGAATGCTAGAATATCTTAACTAGTTGAACAATATTAATACATGTATAATATATTTAATTAACTATTCTTGAGTTTGAAAGAATACCTTACAAAACCCTGCATAAAACTTTTAAAACATAATTTTTAAACCTGGTTTGTGATTTAAAAGTCGATAGCCGTAATTAGCAGTAACGAAGCTGATGCAATTGTTTTTACTAACAAGTACCGGAGATACATGAAATGAATACTGTTCACGATCCCAACACGTAACACACAGAAATGGATTTCAATAATAATCCACATTCTGAACTCGACGAGTTTTAGTTAATCTTATATTTTAGGTCACTGAAATTATGTTCCAAGGCGCAGTATCATCTAATTAATATATTTGATACCTGTCGGCTCTGATAAAAAAAGTCATATCGTGTCGATTTTTAAAAATAAAGTCTCTATCGAATGAGAAATTCGAGCTGCAGTAAGTGTTTATCGGCTCATAAGTAAGAGCTCAGCTTGTTTATTTTCATGTTGGACCTCACACGTTAAAACGTAAACACATTAACTTGAGTGATGTTTCAACTAGTAATTTTAGGGATACAATACATAGAAAGAAGCTACTTTTTACGTGTAAGGTCTGCAAATGACACACTGCTTACTTCTAACCAGTGTTTAAAACACAACGCTGCTAAGTCTTCCTTCCCATGGTAATAATTCAAGAGAGAAAAATTTTCCGTTCACACGATTGGTGTTGCAAACCCACTCTTGTTTAATGCTTCTTCTTCAGTCGATTAAGTTAAATTATACGGTGTGATGGAGGGCAATCGCACATACAGAGCTACCACTCTATGATTGGAATACCGGTGGAAGTGAAATTCCGTTTCAAGCCCACGTGTGAAGATCGAAGCGTCCTCGAAACTTACGATGGAGTGTTGTGAAGAATACATAGTCTCACATCAAACTTAAAAACAAGTCTGTAGGCACAAAGTAAACTTGAAATCATCAGAGCTGAACGTTTTTGAAAAGAAAATAATTTGGAAGTGATTCCTCAAAAGAAATTTCTTCTTTCATATCAAAATCTTAAGAATAAATAGACATTGTCGACTTCGAAAGGCTTTTAAGAGGAGTAAGCTCCAGCACCAATTAACGACTTTGAAGTAATTGTTCAGTGGATCACGGTTGTTCAATCTCACAAACAGTCTCACGGCAAAGATTTCACTGGTAAGTTTATTAATAGAAGATTTTATCAGCTCTTTTTCAGCAGCACGTGGAGAATTATAGGGAAAAATATTGCTCATACTTTCGTGTGGAAAATTTTTAAGGTTTTTGTATGATTAGTGACACGAGTTAAATCATAGTAAGGCTTCATGGTATTTATTAATTGTACTTAGTGCCTGCATTTTTCTTCATTTTACGGTGTGAGCAGGTGTTTTCCCTAGCAACAGATCGACATTACCCAGTGTGTACTCCAGCATAGGACTCTTTTTTGTTCTGCAATATTGCTGCTCTTGATACGATTCAAAATTTCATAATAAATGACTGAATTAAAAAAAGTACGGAATTTACGTCCCAATCTATTTTTGGATAAATGTTGTCTTCCATCTCCTTAAGTCCCTTTTTCATTCATGGTTTCCTATCCTTTCAATGTTTTCAAATCACTGTTCATACACGAAAACTTGAATTAAATGTATTGTTTATACATTGCAAATTGGATGCTTCATGATTATTATGATACGTTAGAAAACACGTCAATATTCAAAATACACGCTCGTGATCGCGTCACTTATTCAGCCGATGTTTTTTTCATGCTTTAGATTGAACTATGAAATAGTTGACTTCTCCTACGTTCGTCCATTTTACGTCGCAGGCAAAAATTTGCACGCAATACTAAGGTAAGAATCTAGAGAACAAAAGACACTGGTCGCTTTCAATTTCACAATGGCTGTAAAAGTTAAATGACGTTCTTCAGAAGCTTCATTGTTGGCTCACGTACAGCTTGACTCTTATTGTTGGAGTGGCTGCCCGCTTCGTACGCTTCAATGAACTTCACTTTTGTTAAGTTGAACGCAAAATCCTCTTTCTACAAGAAATTATTTAGCCGCCCAAGCTTTCCGTTAAAATCGAAAGAAATGTACATTCGGGTTTAGTTGATTATGAATGCATATTTAGGAAATTATTATGGATTGTCTTCAAATTTTTCAGTTCCATATGCACTGACATTGCTCATTATACATATTAGTGAAGATATTTCTTGTGATGTAGAATGCTGTTGTTAAATAAAAAGCGGTTAAAAAATCTTTGTAGTGCGGAGTGTCGGTCCTGTGTATTATTTTCTTAATATCGACTACTCGCCAAGTATTTGATGTCATTTACGAAACATTCATACATATATTGACTGGCTCTGAGCTGCACACCACTGTGCTCCCGTCAGGATCTGCCGCCTTTACTATCAGGTGAAGATCTTCAGTAAGTTCATGTTTTGTCACATTTATGTATCATTTTCATTCACGGACACTTTAAACCCGTGATTTCTTACTACTACCGTGCATACATAATTAAAATTATAACTTAAAATTTTTGATCATAATAATAGTTGCACTCTTGAATGGAAATAACATCATTTGTTCATGTACATGTATTCAAACGTACCGTATTTTCAACATTCATAGCTAGTTGAGCGATTATTAGAATTCTGTTTCTAGTATATGCTAACATAAAATCCCTTGACATTCGTAATTTTTAGTTTACTTTGAGGATGTCAGATGCATTGTGCTATTGACATCACTCTTCCCTCACGGACTTTGTTCTATGCACAACATGATGGAATTTCTGTTCATTAAAATGAACCTCATTCGCAGGGAATCTTTTTAACAGGATACTGGTAGTTTTATTCGGTTAGTTAAAAAATATTGAAAACCCAATCGAGCACCAAAAAGTTACTGAGGTCTAATATGAAAATGGTATGGGCAATACGCAGCTTGATAAATTAGCTGCTACTATTCCAAGATGAGAATTTTAGCTGTCATCCACTTTGGCCAGTCGTATTTAAAAAAATAATATCATGTTCGGGTTACTATTGTGTTCCATCTTTCATTCACCATGACATCGAAATTTCTTTACGTTAGTATTTTGCAAACAGTAACTTCTTTTCAGTAAAAGTGTTATAAAGACACATTCCTGAATACTGCTACCACAATCAACTCTATTCAAGCTATTTGAGTAGACACTCATCGTCCATCGTGACTATCCCTTCTGCTCTACGGATTGAGATGAGTGTTGAAAATAGCTGATATGGGGAATGCTGACTCCGTCATTATCGGCTCATCAGATGTGAAAGAAGGATTAACTTTTACTTTCAATCTCATTTACGACAGCAGAAACTTTTCCTTTCCTGGGCGATAAGACTAAAGGGTTAGCTTGAATAAAATAAATCAAATTAAGTGACTAGAACTGTGCCCATGAGGTTAAATTATTATATAGAATAATATACATTTACAAAAATCGCAATAAAATTGAACGGAAATGCAATATATTCTGCATAAATTTGTATGAACTGATATAACCATGCATAGTTTCTCTAATCTTTGAGCCCATTGATTTGCCTACAGACTTTATTGTCTATTCATATATTTTCAACACATAGCAGTTAAATTTCCACGTATCTTTGCTGTAAACATGTATCGTCATAGGTTGTGAAATAATTCTTATTTGTTTGTTACAAAAATGTCCAATTCCCTCCCTCACTTTTTCCTTTCTTTAGCAAACATCTACACGTATCACTTGAACGTGATTTTTTTTGAAGAATCACGTGCAATAGTTCTCATTTGCTTTGTCTTATTCTTCATAGTCATTCTTTGTACTTCATAGTTGATTTTTTTTCATACTTTTGCAATTGCAGGGAAAACACAACCGATTTACCTCCGTCGATTATCTCCTGAATTGGTTACTTGAGTTTATGCTCTGGACTTTGAAGTGTGTTGCAAGTCTTTGTTTAAAATTTTGTTCAATAGCTCTTATTACCGATCAGGATAAATTTCATTTTTCTTTCATTTTCATAAATCACATCAAGTTTGTACATTACACGTGAAGAACAATTTTGTAAAAACGGAATAATATATCCAATAAAACTTTCTCGGAGTAGGCTCAATATTTTAATAACTTTTTCAGATAACTGTATAATTGCAGATTTTTTCGAACATGAGGAATGAGGAGGATTTGATAATTCTGGCCTTTCCCTTATAATGCATTTCACATTAACTTTTATTCCTGCAGCTTCAATTACTTCTAACTTTAAATTTTGAGCGAAAAAGTTTCAAAGGTTGCTCCTCGTGCGTCAATGAAAAAAATGGATCCTATAATTTACAACTCAATGATATATGATCCCTGAAAACCTCTTTTTTTCTCATATACATATGTATATCATATCAATGTTGCAGAAGCCTTTGCTACTCAGAATTACTTCTGCAGGTGATTTTTAACTTCTATGAAAACTGGTAAGTTTCTTTCATTTGTAGGCGGTGCTTAATTCTACAAGTGAATGAACTCCGTCAATGAGGATTTAATTGTGAGAACGAAGTAATGATTATATCTTTGAGGGAGTGAAGGAAGTATCATGTACATATTATCATTTGATTGTCATTTCAGTTCCTATCATTATTATTCTCTTATTTTACTACCATATGACCTGTTGAGCTCTATATTTCGATATTGTTCCAGTTATAATTTAATGATTTTGTCAGGCCGGCATCACAAGGGTCCATAATATAGTAACCGTAAAGTTGGTACCAATACCAACAATGTCATCAAAATACCGTATTCCATTGCTAGGTATAATCTATAATCTAAAATAATAAACAATTTATAGTCCGGAAAGGTCAGAGAAACTAAAATATTAGCTTGAAACCGGAGAGCAAGCAAATATTTGTGTACATAATAGTTCATATTTTTCATTGTGAACACTAATGATTAAAGGTGTAATTAGGCCATGCTCTTTCTCTCTCTCTCTCTCTTCCTTCGTTTTAGAAAATTCGAAGGCGTGATCGACACCTTCATGATCTCTTGAAAGTGAAAACAGAAAATACTGGGGATGAAAGATCGCAGCCAAAAAATCGTTCTTAAGGACTGAAAATTTTCAGCAGAACGTGCCCCAGCGCAGCAATTTCCGCCTAATGCGGGCCCTCCGGGTCATACGAACCCTGCTTGAAATTTATTTTCTTACTGTTTTTCATGGTTTAATTCATCAGATTTCCCGAGGTTCAAGGAGTAACAGGAGAACAATTTTCTTAATTTTTGAAGAAAGAAAACACTGATCAGGGCATCTTTCTTGATAAAATGTTATTACAAAAAATCTCAATTTGAAGTGTTAGCATTCACACTCTATCTACTTGAGTCTTTCAATTGTGTACAAATGATTATGAGCGGCAAAAATGAGCACATCATGAAAGAGGTTTAAATATTTCGTGTGCTCATGGATTAGCAGTTTTGTCAATTTCAAAAAATTATATTTCTCAGGACGATATCAGTTTTAGCACTGAAAATGAATTACATTTTAGAAAGATTTTTATCCTGAAGAATCTTTGAAACACAATTTTGCCGACTCATTTTATTCTCTAGTTGAATGCTGATGCTTAGGTTCATTAAACATGCATAAAACTGTGCTTTTTCCTCACATGTTGAAGAAAGCAAGACTGGAAACCCACAACCTGCATATACAGTACACTTCCATCAGCTTCTATCCCTGTTCTCTAGCGTTCAAGTTTACTGACACTATAAACTTCTCAGTTTGTTGAGTTGGACGATCAAAGCAATGTTTGAGACTGCCGAAGTAGCTTCTTCATAGTCAGCTCTTGACGTAACTCAAATTTACGACCTGCCAAAGAGATAGTTTGCATTCTCTTCAGCGTGGACTCTTAATTCCGTGACTGTTGTACCGCTCCCATGTGGCACTCAACTTGCGGCAAGCACCGTGCTCAAGCTAGCCAGATTGTGACGTATTTGCTGCTGCTCATTTGAGATAGTCGTGAGAGGCGGACTAGTTCGTATTGTTACGAGGTATAGTAGTTCATACTTTGTATTGACCGTTTCATATAAGCATGTGTGAATAGGTTGCAATCGTTATTCTTACTGAATTTTTCTGCTGCAATTATTCTTAATCCTCTTATTTGAAAATCCTTTTATGAGGTACCTATACGATATTTAGCCCCAAATACTTGAAAAGTATGTAGATTTTTCGTATGCCTCATAGAACTAAATAAACGAAATAGGCGATACTACGTGGTGGTAACCACGTAATTTGGTTCAATTCTTAAATGTTTTAGTGCTTCAGGAAAGCTCCTTTATTTAAATACATGGAGGGAGGAAGTTGAAATAGCTTTTGAACGTTTCACATGTGTCCTCTTCATGCCTTGTTTAGGAAATTTGTATCCAGAATTTGAGGAGACATCAGATTGAATCCATAACAACTTACCGTGTTTTACGCTCTTGTGTTTTCCATGACATTTCCTGAGCATTGGACATGAGGTGTAACCCTTATTTTCCCTTCTGAACTTGACATTGCCTCAGCACAACAGAAAAGTGAACCTTGAAATCAAATGAAGGTGAGATATTATGAAAAAGTTTTTTGAGTCATTTTTCGACTTGATTGTCCATCGATTTAGAAACGGAATAGTGGAAATCTAGGTATAGTTCACATGCTTTCTTTCAGTAATTACTGAACATTTGCATCATAAAATATCCGTAACTATGTTTATGATATTCATCAAAGGTCCAATGAAAATCTAAATTTCATCCATACTACATAATTAAATCTGTTGTGTTATTATTTATGAATAAACATGTATCCTGATCTCCTCAAGGTTGAATTAGGTAGTACAACTAATTTAAAAAAGGCCATTACTAAGGAGGTGAAATAAAGTGATTATATTCCGCTACAAGATACTTCCTGTGTAAATTCTACGGTTTAGATTTGACTTATTTGAAATTATTATACAGACTAGTGCATGAAAGATTTACGACGCATCATTCTTTTTTGAATGAATATTTTTCATAAATATATACAAAAATTTTATTCTGTATCTCATCTATCGATGGCATGGCCGTGTAGGAGAACAAAGTTAATAACTGTAAAAAATGACATATTTCACCGTATGTAATCCAGCGCTTTTGATATCTAAAATACAATGCTTATAATATGTACATGTCAGTATACCCGTCATAATTCCAGTTCAATAATTTTTCTTCCGTAATAGATTAGAAGAAATTGGACGGACACACACACACAGATAGAGCGAGATGGAGATACACTGTGCATTATATAAGTAGATGTATTGATTTCTCAATAGAACGGTGTAAGAGTATATGCATTTTAAGCATTCTGTTGTGGATACCAAAGGAGCCCAATACCTACAAAATACAGTGTTTTTACATAGTTGGATACATACCCCTTCAATTTGATAGCTCATTCGAAAAGGCCACGTCGATTGGCTATTGAAGAAAAAAATTATTAAAAAATAAGTGATTTTTTCCAGTGCTGGTGCACCAATTCCAATCATAACCTTGGTCTTCCCTCTAAGCATGCATTTATTGTGAAAGTAGTTGCTTTTGCATGCTCAACTCCACGTAAGGTTGTTCCGTGTCTGGATGCGTTTGAGATAGCAGGAAGTCGAGTGGGTCATTGCACGCACATTGAACTACTGTATTAAGTTTTGGTTGGGTAGGGTCGTTTTGCTCCACCGTTCTCAGTTGCAAGTGTAATTCGTTCTTGAATTATGAATTTACAGCTACGTCGTCGGGACATAAAATGGACTGAATATGTATACTAATTTAACAATGATCACGCGATATCGTGTGATGATCGGTAATTTCTTGCGATTCTACGTGATGCGTTTGGAAGCTTGTTTAACTTTTGCCTACCGTTAGTGTCGGTAGTGATGGTGAATGTTTTTTTATGAGGACACTTGTATTATACAACATTTAGACAGATTGGTTAATCAAACACACTTGAGATTCCTGCCGAGCGAATAGAACCCCGTGGAAGAAGAATGTCAGTTTTTCATAAACTAAATTTTTTAACAACGCTTCGAAAACCTACCTGAGTTAGCTGTGAGATTTCCCTAATTTTCTATTGAAAATGACATATGCTAAGCCATGCGAAAAACTAAGTAGAGGTATCTTTAAACATAATTTAAATATTTTATTTTGTCAGGTTTCCCGCACTCTCACTACTTTTGAATTATTTGCAGTTTTTTGTACATGCTCTAGCTGGTTGTCTCAAATTTCTGTTGTAATTACTTTGATACATACATTATAATTATAAACTTTAGAGTATCAAATTTATTTTGTTCCATTTTTAATATACGTAAGATGAAAATATTTTGATATTAATACTAGTCCACAAATTTTAACTCTGTCTTTTCGAAAGAAAACGTGCCACAACTAAATAATTTTGACGCACTGTTTCCAAATCTGCTTTCAGATTTGCCCTATCACGTAAGGTTCCTGAATTTTATAATTATGTATGTATATGTTACATATATTATGAGTCTGAAAATAATTGAGACGTATCTGAAAAGGGCTTGGAATCGGACTACCCTATTTAACATTTTCTATTTTTAAGGATACAAATATTTATTGCATACAGTTTTCTCACTCACAGAAGATATTTACTGCATATAGAAGGTAGTATTTACGTCTTCAAAAGTAGTTGAGACTTTTGCTCTTGCACTTGTGAGTGTATACTCGTATAGTGGCCTTCAGTTGTAGGAAACAGAAATAGTCAACCGACATATTTTCGTTCAAGCGTCCTTGATACCTGTTTTCCATCTTTGCAATATCTTGGTGGATCCTTTTACCCTTTTTGTCCCTGATCTCACTCATATCTATGAGAAATCTAGATGAGAATGCAAGAAATGCATCTTAGGAGACATCGGACACCCCATAGCTTGATAGGCCTTTAGCGTCTTGTCCACTAGTTCTTCATAGTTGTTTGCCCTATGATTATCGAAAAAGTTCTACATAACGTGGACAAATGAGTTCCATGCTGTCAACTTCAGTGGCATCAGTTTATTGCTGAAATCCCTGTCACAAATTAAGTCTTTGATCTCTGGTTTAAAAAAATCCCAGCGTTAAGTTTAGCATCAGTTTTATTTGCACTAAATTTCTCTTTTAGAGACTAGAATCCATCAGAATCATGGGTCATTGCTCTCCAAAAATTCTTCATAAGGTCAAGTTTAACACGAGGGGGTGGAAGATAAATCTTATGTGTATGTACCAAAGGCATGTGCTGGATATTGTATCGGTCAATTGTGTGTTCTTCTCTTTCAGGTCACTTTTGGACAATATAATGATTCCTGTCATCACGGCTGTTTCATAGACAAAAAAAACTTATTCTTTGTACATGCTAGCTGTAGTTCAAGATTTAGAGAAATTGCTTCTAGATCACCATAAATATTCCACTTATGATGCGAGTAATGAACATTTTCCAAAACGAATTTAATTTAGTCACATGTCTCTGTTTTCCCAACAATATGTTCGACAGGAATAGAAGGTTTTAGATTGCCATGTTGCAACACTGCTTTGAGACCAGTAGTGCTTGCATCGATGAATAGTTTACATCCATTAGGTAAATGATCTTTTCCTAGCTGATTCATGACACCATTTACATCAGAATAGAAACAAGCAACATCTTCTTTCTAGACGGCAGCTAAGACCTTATGGTTATTAAGCAAAGTTGGTATTTTTATGTCATCCTCTAGAAGGTTTCATTACTGTAATGTGGAGTTGAACAGTCCTGTATTACCTTTTCACAATGACAAATCTCTCACCAAATCATTCAATATCTCTTGATGTATCAAGTGGATACTTCTTTCCTCACACTTATTCACATGCATTTCATCATCATTGTTATCTTCCTCTTCAGGCGATGAATCATCTTCCGTAACTACAGTACCTGATTGAGGAACTAGGATTGGTATCTCCATATCATGGGGACTGGTTATATAGCTGACTCACAATCTTGATGTAAAATTTATGGCATGTTCTTATTTGAAAGCCACTTAATATTTATCATACAAAAGTAGTAATCAGAAACATTATTTGTTCGCTTCTGCCACACCAGTGGTACAACAAAAGACTTATACTTTCGTTTGCCATTCAACCCTTGTCTGAGGCCCGTATAACACACAGTAAAAGATTTGTCATGTACCCAGGGCTTAACAAGTCACCGACTTCACAAACAAAATAACACTTGTACACACTTTTTACTCTTTTTGTTCAATTTCTTCGTTGGTTGCTCGGAGTATACCTTCCACAGACATAACAAAAATTGTCTGGGCTATGCAAAAATCCTTACCTATTCATATTTTCGATTTAGTTTGCATAAATCTTCTTTTATACCTACAGTTATAAATTAATTGAGAGAGAAATCTGAAAAAACATCAATCACTGCATGTAATACCGTTTCAACACCGCAAGTATAACACCACTACTATAATGTTTGAATCTAATACCCTGATCACAAAAACCAAATGCACACAACACATCGTCTCACTGCGTTAGGCGAAGCAACACTGCACAGATGCAGAACTATCATACATAAAGACTATATTTGTAAATCAAGAACCCAAGGTGATAGAAATTTTATCACATATTGAAAATTAAGATATTTGGCTTATTATAAATTTAACTCTATTATCCTTTGTTGACTAATGTGATTTAAGTTTTATTCTAACTTTTCTTCTCTGATTTTCGGAGTCTTTTTCTCAGAACTGAAAAGTGATTTTTTTTAATAATTTTAAAAGTTCACAATGAAATTTGAGTGAACTACAGTAGCTTGTTATTTCCACTACCAATTTTCAGGTCTGATTGGAACATGCTATACCATGCTTAATTCGACAACTGATGAGGCTTAAGGGATTCTTGGAGCACAATTTTACCATGCTTCTTATTCTTATTCTTATTATATGGGCATGAAACGTATAAATTCTTGGATAGCTCTACCACCGCTGTACGACACAAATAATGCGACATTTATGATATGGTTTGAGCACAACGCTGTTATGGTGGCAATACGATCCCCTGCATCTGGTTCCATGCTTCCTGCCTGCCCTACTGGGTAGTTGTTGCGATATTTATGTCCTGAATGTCAAGAAGACAACTGATGCGCGGACTGACAAAAAGTAGACGAGAATTCTCGCCCGTTATACCGATTGTGAAAGGTGCAATTTTTCTCGGCATATAGATGATGAGAAAGTAAATAGCTACTTATGATGAAATACCGTACGGTATGTTTATGAGTGAGCATAATCATATTCACACAATACAGTATGGACCACAAAAAAGTAAACTCAACTTTAAATGTTAATTACTTCACAGTGAATGAAGATATTTTATGTCTGTTATTTGCATTAAGTGCAGAGAAATGTTCTCCATAAAAATGTCACGTCACATCAAATTGGTTCTACTTGTGTCTCTCACCAATGAGATAAATAATAGCTGTAAAAAAGTGAGTTGCACATAAGGTATATTGAGATTAGGATTGATAGCCAACTTTGAAATATTAGTAACTTTCGATATAAATACTTAAGTTTAATTTGCACAGAAGAAATGACACAGAATTGTTATCATCCTCCTTCCAAAGAATTGTTCGTAATGATTTGAAATATTATCCTTACCGAGCTAAAGTTTAGCAACAACTTCTTGAAGGAGATTATCCTCGTTTCTTAAGATTTGCTCACTGGCTCGCTGAACGTCCAGAAATTTTTACTAAATGGTTAGTGGTGGGAGATGAATGCGCATTTCATATGAATGAAGCAGTAGATAAGAAGATCTGTAGGCATTATGCCCCGAAAGACCATCCACCTGAAGAAAATACTTATGCCTCAATACTTTGAGCCACAATATACCGCCGAACTCGGTATCCACGATACGGACTCGAGTATACCGTATGTCCCATAAAAACCCGAACCGCGTATTTATTTCCCGTATCAGTAATACCATCATAAGAATACCATAAGCATTTAATTTTTTATGATAATATTACTGATACCATCCATTATAAGAATCCTAGGTATTCTTATGATGGTATTACTGATACGGAAAAATAAATACTCTGTTCGGGTTTTTGTGGGCCATACGGTATAAGGCTTTGGATCTCTCTAATTTTATGAAAGTGACTTATTATAGTCCACTTTTACAGCACGAATGAGTGTATTAATTTACCAGTGAACTGAAACCAAGACTGCTCGTGCTAATCTATTCTTAAGAGCGTGACACGAAACCAATTTCAAAAATCTTTGGCCGTGTACTGAGTGGTTGCCAGATTATTGGTCAAACTAATTTAAAACATGTCTTTTCGCATTATCGATTAAAAATATCAAAGCATCATGATGAATTTCAACAGAAAAAGCTGTAAAAATAAACCGATAGTGTATTCTGGATACGATAAAGCAAGTGAAAGGGATTGAATTGCCACAGAAAAATAATGCAATAGAATGATTTCTTGTATTTCTTAAGCTTTATCATTGCTGCTATCAAAGCTATCGATTTGAAGAGTGTGACACACGGACAGACGGATGGACGGACGCGGCTCTTAATATAGTATAGATTTTAAATTAGTCAAATCTAAATCGTGGAATTTCTACTGGAACATTCTAGTTGTATATAAACACTGGTGGACCCACGCGTGAAAATTCGCATGTCATTTAGTGATTTTTTTCCATTGGTCTGCCAGTGGACGCGGGTTTTGCGAATGAGTTTTTGAACACATTGAAGGATCTGCCTTTGGTGTTCTCGATGTATTGCCCACAATACATGTATACCCTACCAAATTTTCTTCTATTTAAAACCTTAGATCAAGCAAGCAGCAAACTGTGTTATTATATAGTGAAATAATAGTGTATTTCTTGATGAAAGATTTATATACGCTGAAATTTGTTGACCACAAATTGGCTGAAATTGGTGAATATTCTGATGGATCAGATATACATATTATTTTACAGCGAACTATTCAATTTCATTTGTAAGTTGGAATATTGTTTGAAAATCCCTTGAAAAAAATGACTATGAAAATCAAATCTGTTCATGGAGTTTTTCAGCTAGCTTAAACTTACACAAACTAGAAAAATTTTCTTGTTAGTACGTAAAAAACTTCCGAAATGCAGAATACGCTTGTGAGCGTGTAAACAGTCTCTGATACGCCCATGAAATATTATAGCAATTGAAACTTTTTCTTCTTGAATTCCAAATTTATAAAGTTAATCGGTCATTTAGGGAGTACCATGAACTATTGCCGATTTTGTATCATCTTGTCAGGCCTCTACTCTAGTCCACTTACAATAGATTTTTTCTTTAAGCAGGAAATTGGTAATCCCAGTTTCGAGCAAGGGTGCAACTGACGAGGGAGCAAGAAAGTTAAATTTCCTGGCTTAGAATATGCCAATTTTACCTCTTGATGTCACCTTCTAACCTACTGATGAGATTCCCCTGCATAAAGTTAACATTTTTTCAGCGTTATCGAACATAAATTTTCGTGGATGATTCATGATAATGTTCGCGCTCATATACGTATTATTGAAACCCATCATTTCGTTCTCGCGTCATAAACCCACGATCACAGGTGTAGATGTTACAAATTTTAAAGAGAGTACTAGTAGAGTTCATTTCTCAAGTATCGTCCCAAAATTCTTCAACGCTTGGTGACTTATTGCATGCTATTTGTCTCGATGCTAAGATGTTCCAACAGCGGCTTTAAACTGAAGAAAGTGACACTTATATATTAAATGAAAATGAAAGATTGAACTAAACCGGGAAGCATATGATGGTTAATATATGTATGTGTATTGTTCAAATCATTATGTTCAAAATAAAGTAAAAAAATATGCCATTCTACATAAGTGTTCTCACAAAATACTGAGCGACACAATACGACTTGCTAGTCCTCAGATGCTTTATTGAGGTGTCTTAAGTGTGAGAAAGTTATAATTCTTGGATTGGTTTCAACTTTCTAAAGTAATCTCATGGTTAAATACGTTGCGTACAGGAACATTTGAACGCGTATTACGTATCAGAATTTTTAGACACTGATGACGTAACAATAAAAATTATAATTTCCCTTGCAATTGCCCAATATAATTGCTCAAATTAAAACATTAGCAATGAGTCCTTTTGTTTCAATAGCTTGTGCTTCTCTGATATTAACTGCGATTCTCATCAATACATCATGCAAGGTATCAGTTTATAAAGTATTGGTCTATTAAATTTTAGCGTTTCAGAGTGCATAAACATTCATGGTTACAGATTCTGTTTACCTCGTTATGTATTCAGGTCACATAGTCGTATCTAAGGGCCATATCGAGCTAGCAAGATCGAATTAGGAATCAGTGTTCACAGCGTGACATTTGGCATGCGTGCTCCGGACGCAAGGTGCAATAAACGCTCTAACTCTCCAGTGTGAATGTGCACCATCGGAATAATTTCGGTACCTCTAATATCAGATGATTTAAGTTCAGGAGACAGCGAGCATCGCTGGTGTTATCGCGGGTGTGTGTTGCATGCATGATCCAACTGGGTGAAGTCACCCTAGACGGGAGTGGAAAAATATGATAAACTATGTATTTAAATTTGGTTAACTACTGCTTAGTAAAATTTTACTATCACTATACCTAAACAATGAAAACAGTACGGTTTTAAACATAAAATTGTAACAATTATTAAGATTAACCCAATTAAAGAAGTTGCTTAACCTCAGTAAAAAGGTCGAAAATGAATTATTCAAGGATATATTATTCCACTACATCATTTCTGCGAAAAATGACAAAATCTCCAATTCACTTCTGAATTCAAGGGGAGTGTTATTTGTGTTCAGGGTCTATGGACAACAAGTCGACAGCAAAACTGAAATGTGCCTTAATGAATCAGTCAATGCGGTAACGTTTGATTTAGTGACTCAGTGAGTAACTGCCGTGAAAAGTTGATATCTTCAACGAGCTGTAATTACACTAATTGTTTCAAAATCAATAAAATACTAATTTTTGATGAAATTTTTTTCATGACAAAGATGATTAACATGTTTAAATATTAAATCAGCATACAATAATCAGTTATGTACATACTCGTATAAGCTAACATTGTGACTATTAAACCAATACAATAAAGAGTGAGTCAAATAATTATTTACTGGATTACACAACTTATCACTTGTTTTTCATAAGTAAAAGAAAAAGGGATAAGAGAGGGGCCACAACTAATGTGACACTGTGAAAAGTGACAACACACCCTCAGAGAGCATTACATGCTCACTGCTGTTGTGCTCAGTGTTCCTAGCATCAATCACATATCTTTTCAAGTTTATCGTATGCATTATACAAGGACTACAAGAAGTATTTATTAAACACAACATAATGTTTAGACGTTTGTTTTCCAATTATCTACGAAATGAAAGAAATATGATATTTATTATTAAAATTCATTATTTAAGACATCTGCATTACGTCTGCATTTAAAAGTGTGGGTGCAGATCTGAAAATTTATGCGGATATTCGCACCACCTCTACTCAACATCAACACATAGTTGTTTGATTTTTGAAAGCTGTAAAGGAATATCGATAACACAGATAAAAGTGTTATTTGCATTCTATTCAAAAAATTTCAAGCTAAACTTTGAACATCTTACCTAATAAATTATGACCAGGTGGCTGTGAAAATGTTCTCTCTGTAAATTTACCAGTGCATGTCAAATCCTCACTAAATGCTCTCAGCGGACACAACATCCGTCCATTAATAATATGATATTTTGGGTCAATCTTTATTTTATGAAACTGGCTCTAGAGTTTATAAGAAGGAGCCGTATTGTAAATCTGTCCTCTACGTAAAGGCGCTGAAGACTAGAACAAGCATACAATGGAACCTCAATGAAAGGTCTTTTCATAACTTGTAACTTTAAAATTTGCTTGCCCTGTTTTCGTATTTTTTTAAGAACATTTTATTCTCACGTTTCCTATATTTTTTACACTACATTTCGTTTTGTATAGGAAGTTAAATTGTCGTCGAAAAATAGAAAAATGATTGTGCCAACAAATACTGTTTATACGCCCCAGAATTTTTTAACAAAACGAGTACTTACATGTTTGCTCCTGCAAAAACACAAATTCCTTTTAATAAAAAAATAGCAGGTGTCTGAACCCAATAAGGGCAAGATAGTTTCATTTATAAAGGTAATTTTATTCATATATATATATTTTCACATATACATACATATGTTAACAGGTGCATTCCATCACTCGAATTTAAGCTTATGAACGGTTTGTCTTAAAAAGATTGCACCAAGGTCACAAATTGGATTTAAATTTCCTCGGCATGTACGTTTGAGGAACTATATTCTAAATTTTCAACAAAAAGATGTAAATTATGAACGTCTTCTATATTGAAAGTGAGCTTATTATTACGATTCGAATCAATCACGTGAAAAATTAAAATTTTGCGATTTAATATATTTAGTTCTGCAATAGGAATTGTTTATCGAATTAATTCTTATTCCCTACAATTAATGAATAATTTAATACAATATACGAAAGACCACAATCTGTACTCTGAATCCGAACCCTCAATTTAGATCCAGTTGGGAAGACTACTGACCTTCACTGATAGCGAGTGGCCGAACTTCACTGTAGGAATTTTCTCACCGAAATCTTTTCAATTTACCATCCCATTCAGTTATTCGTGACTTCGTTGCCAAGCGCTGTGCTGCACCTGCGTTAGAATGGCTCGAATAGACAGAAATTGCAAACAATTTACGCACAAAAAAGTTCTTAGTACCATCTATTATTCTCTCCCTATGCGACAAATTCAACCTCCAGGCCTTTCCATCATGCATGCGTAGAAAGTTTCATAGTACTGTGACAACTTTCGTATTTTTTCTTCAAAGGGCTTAAAAAACAATAAAATGCTTGTTTCACAGAAAATTTATAGGATTCATTTCATTACAATTATCAACATGATGTAATAAAACGCCAGTTGTCTCCTTATGTAAATAAATTTATACATATATTTTTTGTGCCTAATTTTTCCTATGTTATTACAATGGGAGACTCCCTTAAATATTGGTAGGTAAATCCATAGACTATCAGGTGTATAGATTCTTAACCGTTGGAGTTAAATCCGTAGACTTTCTGATTAGGTCTGAGAATTTGTTGCTTTAAGTTCTTCTTTCAATTGCATGATATTAAAACCCGTTATTTTTAACGGGCATACACACTAGTTCTATATAATCACCATGGTGTTTGTAATTCAGCACACATTGTGTAGAAGACATCCACCACTTGTTTGTAGATTTGACTGTTAGCTGCATATATACAGACATGTTCATATATTGCATACGGGAAGTTAGAAAGTTACTAAGCACTTTGTTTTTTATTGACAATGTTCCTACTTAGCGTCCGGAAGGTAAATAGGAATAGAAACAATAAGCAACGTCGAAAGTATCTTTCATAGACTTAATGCCGGTTTAAATGCACCTCATTTTGTCTAAAATGGTTGGCAGTTATTAACTTGTCTTTAATTGAATGAACAATGTTTGAAAGATACACAGTAGCTTTATATGTAAACTCCCTGTTTATCCTGCCTCGAAACTTCCTGTTTGAGGAAATTACCACAACTTGGGCGCTGCTCCCGAGGCCCATGCATTGAATTGATCAATTTCTTTTAGTGTTTACCTGTTTTCTTTTGACGTTATAAGTTAAGGGCCCCTGCTCTCGTAAAAGGTAAGTAAGGCAACACTTTGTGTTAATGAGGAACTCACTGCTCTCTTTTCCTTGATGAAGGCCATTTCTATTTATGATCTATAGGCCAGGTTAAATCAAATACGGATGAATAACAATCAGGTATTGTTAACTTCTCCTCAATTTTTACTGCGATGAAAAACAATTTTATGTGGGTCTAGAAAATATTTACGCAATCTGATAATTCTAGGACACACACGATGCAGAGGTATACTGGTATTTACTTTCAGGTGTGTGAGTTGCTAAATTTTGCAAGGTGTCCTATAAACGAGTAAACTGGACATAAACTTCCTTAGTTTTCGAGATATTGTATTCACTGGACCTGTACATTTTCATTGAAGAGCTGAGCACTATTTCAGTCGAAGACTTGAGATCTTAGAAGCCTCGTTCTACCAAGCAATGGGACCGATCTCGCTGTGGCGAGTAGCTGCTCAGTGAGCTTCTTGTCTTGCTGTGAGGTTGGTTTCCAGGATAAAAAGAGCATAATTCAGAGCTGAATATTTTCAGACTATAATTGAGTAATAAGACCCTAAGAGAGCTACATATTTGTTCATTTTCCATATTATTTGAACACTTTCATTATCAAGGCCATGGTTAAGGCACTGACTTCTGAAGTTCATTCTTCTCTCAACTTGACTGCGTAAGAATTAAAAAGTTGCAGAAGTGCAATGAAAGCCATAACGAAGGATACATGATTAAAATGCCAACAAACAATTATGCTGAACAAAAATGACTGAAGTCATGGAAAATCGTAAGAACATTTTTAATAATAGATATAAATGAAACTGTACTTTTGAATTGAGTCCTAAAAACCTCATCAGTAGGTTCCTATGGATAACTTTCAATCATTTAGTTCATTTCAATCAACTTTAAACAATAATGAAGATTGAAAAACACTGGAAAAGTTTGAAAAAACACTGTTATTAAGTCTCAAATTAATTTTAAAAATAAATCTGAGACTAATTCAATTGAAATTCATGAAGCAAAAGTAGGCCAATGAACTTTTCAAAGTATTTTGTTTTAAGTTTTTGCAATGTTCATAAATGGAAAAGTAAATTAGGAATAGAATCAAAGGGAAAATGTCACACAGT
This sequence comes from Trinorchestia longiramus, assembly GCA_006783055.1. Classification (NCBI taxonomy): domain Eukaryota; kingdom Metazoa; phylum Arthropoda; class Malacostraca; order Amphipoda; family Talitridae; genus Trinorchestia; species Trinorchestia longiramus. The sequence continues at coordinate 144,069 of VCRD01000615.1, read as the reverse complement.
ATTTTGTATTGTTTTGAGAGTAAATTACTCATGCCTAGAAGTAGGTTTATTGAGAGTGCAATTGATTCATGCAAAAAAACATCTTCGAAGAGAGACCGACTTTTTCCTCTTCATCTCCAAAAGATCAGAGTAAATTGTAAGCTTGGAGGAAAAACTGACGCACACTTCGTGAAGCGCAATGAACAAAATGACCAACGAGGCCGAAACATTACTGACAACCAAGAGGAGGATACAGAGAGACAATGTGAAGATGTTGCCCCTCAAAAATGCAGAGGAGCCTGCTCCTTTCTGCAGTCACAATTGATAGCAGCTTGCATGCTATAAACTGTTACCAAAATCAGATTGATGCTGGCAAGCTGAAAACATTTTCACAGATGAGGAACAGTCTGCTCCTCAACAGACTCATCCATTAAAATGATCAAGTACTTACATTAACTCATTTGAGAATCCATTCTCCAAGAAATCTTCATGACTCAAAATTCCACCTTAGAAATAATTTAGGATTCAATCTTAGAGGAAAAGATTTCCTATCTTGTTTTAACTTCTGGAGAGAAAATTGTCAAAAACTACGTAAAAGTTATTAAGGAAGGCTCAAAATGTTGTTTTTGATGAGTTACTATTTCAACATTCATGATGATATTTGGACTCAGCAAAATGACGGAGCAGCGAGGTAGACTGCTTATGTTACGTCATAGTCTAATGACGTAAATTACTATGATGATCCTCAAGCATATTTCTCGTCCACGTACTAACTGTCAATGGTAAGATGATTGTCCAAAATTTATCCCTTTGCGAAACAATTTGTACCATCGAGTATTTTTATTTTTCGAATAATTTTTTGAAACTTTAAATGGTTCATTACTTGCATTATGGGAATTAAAACGATCTAAAAGTTATGTAAACAATAAATAAATTCGTGCTTAATAAAGTTCAATCATTATTCAACTGATAATATTAGGACCTTAACGTCTTACTGTTCACCAGAACAAACCATTGAGTGCACGATTAATAGATATTGCAGCACATGCAATTGTTGTGACACACGCCACGAGTTCAGAGGTGACCTTGACCCACCGGTTCGAGCTGAAGGAGATGAGAGACAGAATATGAGGTTGTGACTTTAGCTCTTCTCCGGTATTCAAAATAATTATATTCGTTCACCTTTCGGTGTTATAACTTGATATACTAATGATCTGTATCGTAAGCAAAAAATTTTGTTCGATTAACGTGAATGTGCGGTTTTTTAACTTTTGTGCTAATCAAAATACGAATGGACAAAATCTCGATGAATTTGACCAAAAGGTAGGAATATAAACATCAGACAGCACCTAATTGTCACACTTTCCAAGATTTTTTTGCTCTTATTTTCTGAGCGTTATTTTTCAATCTCTTCTCTCATCGTCCTCGTCCTCTCCATTGTCTAATTTCAGAGACGGTTCGTCACTCAAGCGTTCGTCGTCATGACTGTGTAGCTAATTTCTCTCACGCTAGAGTGCGTATTGAGACAGTATTGTATTAACAGTATTGAGAAAAGTTTTTAAATTTTGGATGCACCCAAAAATATTCGAACACGAGGGTCTGCTTACAAACTTAGACGTCTCTAAAAAATTTAAACTCCCTGAAAACATATATAGAGAGACTGACTGATTCAAAAACACAATTTGAAATAACGCTGAATGTGTTGAATTGAACTCTACAAGTAGAGTGTTGAATCATGTCAGCATTAGACGCTTGTATATAGATTACCCACTTTGGATGATCAGATTACACTCTGAAGTCTAAAAAAGATTTTAAGGCAGCTGCAGCAAACCGCACACTGAAGTTTTTTGAATTCCAAACTCTACTTGTTGAGTTTACGAATTTTGGTGCCTCTGATCTAAACCAGAATATATATTGATGCAATTGTACAATTACTAAACATTTGCACAAGGATGTACCCGTGTAGTTATTATTGGAATGCGTAAATATTACAGATATAAGTGTCATCTTTGCATCGTTTATATTGTGTGCATTATAGTGCAAACAATATTTTTCAAAAAAATAGCAAAAGGAACAGCGGATAGAAGTAAGAGCTATGGCTACCAAACGTTGATCATTCTTTTCAGGATAAGCTGTATTTTTCATCCATAATTTTAGTAAGTCATTCTTCATTTTTCGTATTTTGATTGTTTATACAAAAGGATTTACATTTTGCGTTAATCGTAAAATATATCGTTCAAGTTTGTGCAAATATTTATTTCCCATTTGAATGAACTTTGTAAGGAATTCAATCCTTTAACAATTAAATGTCCGAGATATGTCACTACGTCACTGAACGCAGGCTCAAATTTGTTGTTTAATTCAACAGACAACTTCACATTTATCCTTTACTTTTCTTAAAATGCAATCTTCACTGCAGAAATTCAGAGTATAATTTTCCTGTTCCAGTTAACCTAGAACGACAGTGGTACTAAGACTTGCCGAACATTCTAGCTTAGGGCAAATGTGTACAAGCTATGACAGCATAACTTTTTTTTAAATGCATTTTGCTTTGAAGAAAGTTATGTTGTCGAGCGCTGTATAATTCACAGATATGATGCCATGCACTTGACTTTCACTAAATCCTGCCATAGGTAAACTGGTACGTTGATTTACCCAAGTATTTACAGCTGGAGTACATGACACCATGTAATTAAAACACAAAAAATGCGTTTAAATTGGCGAAAATATTATTTGAGAGTAGAAACAATTGAGCAATTAATTTGTAGGATGCTCAAAATTTCAACAAAAATAAAAACTACTGAATGTTATAACTGTGTGGTTCATTTTCACAACACAACAATTAAGATTATTATGGTCAAAGAACAGTCTGCGTTCATAGAAGACTTTTCTATTTTTTTCATACTCGAGAATGAAGATTGAAAAGCTACGATGATTTTGCCATATTTTTTCCTTAAAAGTAAAGTAGTTTTTGAGCAAATTCAGCGTGACAGATACATAAGTTTATTGAATCTGATTAAAACCTTACACAAATGTGAAATGTGCATTTTTGACATGCGAGTAACACAGCTCATACATGAGTTTTTTTAATGCAAGCCTGAGCACGTAATGACAACAAGGTTTGCTCGTAAAAGCGTGCCGTCCTGAGACTTTCACGAGTCACGAAATTACTTTGGCTGCGTTAGCTCATAAAGCTCTCAGAATATGTCACGGACTGTCACATAGTGAGCAAGCTTGTGGCACTCAGCGGGGTATTGTGTTAAGAGCAGCTTGTGCAACTTATGACTTCTGGGGCTTTTGCTTTAATTTCAAGAGCCCTAGCCAAAAGAAGTGGAGAATACGTCATTGTCATTCAGAGTCCGCTCGCTTTGGACTCTACATAGCTTTACGGGCACATGGTGACAACCAATACTACTTGAGCGATGCCAGGTTGTATCGAAAGTTCTGTCCGTTTTTTGAGTCCAATTTAAGTGCACCATTACATCAATCTAATTTATAAATGACGTATGTGTTGCAATCTAAATCACTAAAATAATATTCCTTCCTTTAGAGTGTTTAAAATTATGATAAATAACTATTGTTGGCAAAATGTACACTCTAAGTAAAAGTACATTAGGCATATTTTACTGTATGAATTTTATAAGGGCAGTACAACAATTTCAGCAGGAAGACCTTTTAAAGACACTTATGAAAATGATGTGGTGAATAAAAAACCTGTAGAAGATGGTTTTCACTTTTCAAAAAGGATGACTTCAGTTTAAAGGACGAACCAAGAAAATGATGCTCCAAAGGACTCAATTCTGAGGAATTGAAGGCATTCATTGATAAAAACCCTTCCAGTACAACTATACAACTGAGCAAGCAGTTTAGGTCTTATCATTTTGCGATACATGGTCACATGCCTCACATTAAACTCTTTGTCGAGTAGAGTAGAAGTATATACGTACATGCATGTTACGTTGGTCTCGCGAATACTAACTCACACAAAGTTGCTTCGTAAATGGTCAGAAGTGCAATGTTTTACAAAATATAGCTTACAAAAGCGGTGATGAAAATTGAACCAGTTTTGTTTTTATGGATGGGCGCATATATGTATGGAGTCTCTTTTCTTCAATCATTCTCTATGTCCTAACATGATGAGTGAGAATACCTTAAAGTTTTTTTTAGAACCGATGATTTGACTTAAATAGTATTAAAACTTGAGTCCATTCCATTTCTCTCAATTAATCTCAGTCAGAAAGCATTAATACTAAAATGTGTGAGTGAAATTTGCATTCACTACAATAACTTTGACAGTTAACAGCCACTTTGAAAGGCACTCCAGTAAGAACTTAATAAGAATTATTTTGAAGCATGCTGTTATAAAATTAATCAAATCAATTGAGATATTTATAAGATAAGGATTTCAAAAGACTCATTGAAAAATAATTGTCTTGCTTCTTGAATACGACTTCTGAAAATGGTGGCAGGAATTATTTCCTTTTTAATGAGCGAGTTTTCCATTTCATAAATGCTATACGAGCGTCATTGTATCTGTAGTTAAAATAACTCACAAAATAAATTCTCATGAATGTCCAATTAATCAAATATTACATTTTGATAAAATTTCATTGCCCCTCTAGCTTACATAAAAATAAACCATCTTGTTTAAATTTTTCCATGTAGGTGCGCGGCCGAGTTAATATTTTGAGTTGCATCAGTTACAAAATTTTCTTCTACGACTAAGAACATTAACTCAAATTCTCTTAATATAGTTCCATGTTTACAAGGTGTCTCATTGAAATTTTTCATTACATAATTTTATGGAAAATGCTATTAATATAAATGTGTCGAACAACTTACATGTACTATCCGATATCATAAGATATTAAAAAAATACTGTTAAATTTTCGAAACATTTCATTCTTAAATGATTTATAGAATAATCTGGTTGTTGGAAAAACTAATATTTACCGTAGGAACAAGAAACGGGAAAATTCTTAATGTTTGGTTGCTTAAAAATATACATAACTTTGAACGATATGAGCTCAAACAAAGATATACAGGAATTTAGAATATGATTTATTTTCGACACACAGAAGCAACATTAAGCTTGTAGTAGAGAGTAAGCACTTGTTATTGTTATGGTCTGACAGTAAATAACGGTGGAACTCTGGAACGACTTGTCAACTCGGTAACTCGAACATCCTCAGCTCAGCTTGTTCTGTGTGGCAACGGATTGGAAGTCCAATTATCAGCATCAAACAAGGCATATCCACTTCGTTCTATCGAGTGCCACATGAGAGCAATACTATATTTCCAATCGTTGAAATGTGAAGATGAACATCGAAAACTTTCCACATAAATAAAGTCAGTAAGTTTAAATTAATTGAACAAAGGCGTGCAATAAAAATAGGTCTCGTCAAGGAGGAGGTAATGGAGTTTGGAACAGAAAAAATTGAAGAGGTGCTTGTGGGAATGTGAAAAAACATGCGTTAGAAGATAACTGTAATACTGAACAGTTATGGCACATGTCTCACTTGTACTGAAGCATTTGTTTGTCTATAAAAATCTATCTACGTTGATAAAATAAACTACATTTTTATATATTCCAATACTTATACTTTCATTTGCTCCATTCGATATGATCAGCCAAAACGTTATCAGTTATAATCTACTGGTATAAGTAGTACGTTAAACTTACACAAAATAAAACAATGCACATTAATTTTGAAAATGTTCTGTGGTTCCAATTTCGGCTCCTGCTTGAATTGGAGCTGTAAAATAACTCTCTTAGATCAATCTCATGATATTCTAAGTTATTTTTGTTTCTAGAATCGCTAAGTACCGAATAGTAAACTTAGAAAGACTTTACTATTACTAAACAAGAAATGTGTTGTAAAATACTTGCATTTTTGTCGATGTTGTAGTGACCTTGAGGTCCATAATACAGTACCAGTATTTAGTATTGTCAACCTAAGTGCCCTATATGTACAGCTGTCCAGCAATTTACTCGTCTGGTTTTGAGAGTTTTTCTAACGGTAGCCTAAAATTTAAACGAATTCCAAAATTGGGCTAATTCTAGTGTCTATTACCACGACCAAAGAGCGTGAAATGACCAACGCCAATGCACTTTTGGCAATTAATTATGAGCTAATGAGGAAACACTCTCCCTGTTGGACCAGTTTTTCCTAAAGTCATTAAGTTCACTTAAGCTTGTACATGAAGACTAATAGAGGCCCTCGATGCTCCTGATGACCAGTCAAACCCCTTTTACGAACTTCAAAACAGCCATTTACAAACTTTGAAGCAGCCACTTTAGAAAAGTAATGAATCGAAATTTTTGAGAATAAAATATTTTAATTTCACTTTTCTATCGGAGAAAAACCTTCCGAATCCATACATTGGGAAATGATTTGAACTCTCGTTTCGGTTCTACTAATGATCATGAAGAGCCCCGAAATAAGATCACATGACTACTGAAATTATGTGCAGAGCCATTTTATATCTCATTTCCTGATACAATTAGAAAAAATCACGGTCAAAAAGCTCCGGCATCAGTATTTTATTACGGTCTATCAACTACAATAAAGAAATTATCACTCGTAAAGTTAAGGAAGAAAGTTTCCCAAGTTAAGCCTTCGCTACTCATTCCTTCGTCAGGTCTCTGTTTTAAGAGGTCAGAAGGATTTGTTGCAACCTTAAATTGAGGCGTTACACACTATAAGGGTAGAAATGCCAAAAACAAGTTATCGCCATACAAAGTTTACAACATGGATAGTCCCTAAACACAGTTAGTTATGTACGTATGAATGTGTTTTCAATTTTATTTTTTGTGTTGACTACTGAATCAAACTCAGTTGAGTGATTTTGATACCTTACAAATAATTTTTTTAGCTAGTACCATCGCCCTTGTTGCACAGGCGTTTCAATTGAGGATTTTAGAACTCAATGATACAACGTCGGTATATGAGGAAGGAAATTTTAAAAAACTACTGAAAAGGTTTGCGAGCAGAGGAGCTATTTTTGAACATTGGCGTGCACATAAGATCACGAATTCAACTTAGAATTTCGAACCTCCTGATTGCTCTGACATTGTTTAGTTATACTACGATTATGCAATTATTCGAAACGAGGTGCAAAGTAATTTGCGTAGATTGTCGTGACGATCTCCTGCTCGCGCTATCAGGTTGCAATTCATGTCCTAACTGTTAATAAAAACCCGTTTCACTTCAGTTGGTCACTCGTGCAATTAAAGTTTTTTTTCAATCGATGAGATTGTTGACACTTTCAGTTGAAGCTAAATCACATAAGCCCAGGGCTACGACTCGCTCTTTATTTCACGCTACTTATAAAAAACAATCACATTTTCCTTGAAAAGTTAACTGTAAAACGATATTTCATGCCATCACTTAGACACCGTATGAAGCAAAAAAAATTATTTCCATCTGAAAATAAGGATCAGTTTTTAATGTCTATTTCAATTCAATAAGATGGGCATAGTCATTCATAAAAAGTATTATTTAGGTTCCTAGAGGTTCAGTTAACTTTCCATATGAATGACATACTTAGAATACGTTTGCTGTAGAAGTATCTTTGGTAACGAAATATTCACGGAAAAATACCACACAAATTCAATGAAAACTCAATTCAACTTACTCGTACCATGAAAAAGTTCTTGCATACACGAGTTGAATTTCGTTCCCATTCTTTTACACGTCTCAGTAGATTTTATTGATAAAATCTTTCATTGTTTTTCATTTGAATGTTCAAGTTGTTTCAAAGGTTTTTACAGAATGTGACTCAAGCTCAGAGACCAGGTAAGCAGCTAGAATGTGTTGATGCGAAGAACCTTGACCATTAATGTACGATAAAAGGTCGTGAGGCTTGAAAAGTGTTATCTATTGCATTCGTGTTGTTTTTTATCAGAGATGGGTGTATTCAGAATGTGATAGTCGTATGATTTTTTTCAACATGTTGATGTCTCCAGATACTGATCAAGAAACTCAATCCTTAGTTTTGATACTGCCTT
>VCRD01000615.1:52182-135094 GCA_006783055.1 Trinorchestia longiramus | reverse complement strand
ACGAGATAGTTTGGGCAGCAAAATTTTAGAGGCTCGGGTATGTTTTGAGAGATAGAATTTTCAAATAGTGTGAAATTAAATCGATCAATATTGTTTGAATTTTATGTATACGTATCCACCTAAACTTAGCACACTATATATATATATATATATATATATATATATATATATATATATATATATATATATATATATACTAGTCACACATGAAGAATACGGCTTCAGAATACAATGTTGATTGTTAATTAAAAAATCTTAAAACTGAAATAAAATAAATTAAATTAAAAAAATATATTTGTAAATGAAAACTACATTCCTGATTTCTTGAATTCATCATAAAAAAATGAAAATTGAATTTGAAAAACAACTGCTTAAATTAATGAAAAATGTTACTTAAGTAAAAAGAACTGTCAATGAAAAATACTGAAGAAATAATAATGGAAAATGAAAATTTAATTGCAGGCGTTCAATTCCTATTTTCCAACAAAAATTTCTTCGACTTAAAGCCGCTACTCGTCATCCTACGAGTTTTATAATAGCTTCAAGTCCCACGAGCTTTCATAAGAAATTTTAATTTCGTCTTTAGCATGCTTCTTCACGAAAACTTATTCGTTTTATTCACTGGGTTTCATTTTTCTGAGCATAATTCCTATTGCTCCAGATTTTTGCAAGAACATTTTAGTTCATTCTGAAGTCGTGTGAATGTTTCTTCTACAAGCGATTATCTCCGGCGGTTATTTGTAGTCTTTTGAAATGGGAAACTACCCACCAGTACTCGAATTGCACATTGGATGACACAAAGTTGTGGGGTATTCTAGTGCGGTGTCAGCGACAGGACTTTTTTACAGGCTCCTAAGTTTTTCTCGTAAAAGTTTGTGTTCTTAGTTGTACTTGAACAGAACAGTCACTGTCGAAAACAAAACCCTTAAAAAATGGTATTTGTCCCCAAAGAAGATAATCTCTTCCAGCTCCTTTGTAATTACCTCATACCATTATTCTGCTCCTGACACTAGTACGTGGATATGATGGATGACTGTTTTAGATTTTATATACTTGGCTTTTGGATCTTACGTGGAAGTTAAAATTTTTTATTAAGCTGGACAACGTAAAATGAATAAAGTTAAGGGAGTGTTCACTGCGTCTATATGTAAAAATAGATTGTTTTGTAGTTTTGTTCGAAACACAATGCAATGTAGGACACAAACGTATTTCGTTTGTTAAAAATTTAAAACATTGAAGCCACATGCTAGGAGATTCAATAACTCAGAAAGTCACTAAACGGCCGATCAACAGAAATAGAATAAAGACTGTCAATGACAATGTACTCGAGTATCATTTGAATTCGGACAATTTATGACCAAAATTGAGTTAGCTATTTTATGCAGTCATTTTGAAAATTATATACCGGAACATTAAGTTACTTCAATTATTATTTTTGAATTTAATAAAATTTTGTACTTGTAAATTTAGGTTCACAATTTATTCTCTGTCTCTGATACAAACCCTTTATAAGAAGGTTTTTGGTAAGTTATACCATGATAAACGTTTCATACCGGAGAAGTCTTCCGACTTCCAGAATATTTATTCTTAATCTATTTCTGCACGGCGTTGACGTACGCAAGACCTCGGTTACGAAGCAATGTGAAAGACCTAATATACCATGGGCCAAAATTGTTCTTATCTTACTTCTATTATTTTCCCTTCATTTGTCACCGTTATATTACGCTATGGGGTTTGAAGGGAGTCAGAGGAAGGAACTCGCAACTCGTTTGTCTGTTCAAATTTTCTTATACATATATATCTAGCCTTTTGAATAAAAGGGAAAACCGAGTTATTTACCCACCATAGTAAATGAAAAAAATTCTACTACGTCAGCTAATGGTGAGGATTGTTCGATGTAAGGAAATTAAAATATTAATTTCCCACAAATCATCACTATCAGTGAAATGCACCTAAGCTGAAGGTACAATGACAGTCTTCGAAAGGAATAAGGAAAATGTTTTCAGTAACGAAATGAGGGAAAGAGATGAAGTACACATGAAATATTTATTAAATATTTTCACGTCCGTAGGGGCCTATCGGGATGTTTAATTAGATGTTTTTTATGATACTATGAAGAAGAGCTGTTAAAAAGTTTCTTGACGAAGGAATAAAAAAAATGATTCGCTCGATGATTACATCCAGCAGACTCAGTGACGCCAAGAATTATCGTTTGTCTTGAACTTTAGAAAGAAAATATGTTTTTCATTGAACTAAATATTTTTCTAATTTCTCTTTCACACTTTAGATGTCCAAAAATTTCCAACAACTTATTCCTTTGAATGAATTTCATATTCTAACTGCTGCAGTATGAATAGGATTTGTACGTTTTGCAAAATATTATACCCCTACAATTTTCGTTCTTGGACGTTTTAATGACATTTGAGTTTTTCATGGATTTTTATATCAAATCCCCTAATAATTTAAATATTAAACTTTGATAATTATAAGCGATTTAATTTTATAATTCAAGATAAATTTTTGGGACTAATACGATGAGGTGCATAAGATCTTGATAGATAGTGGACTTGCCCCTGTCGCCCGTGTATATACTCTCAGATTTCATCTTCAGTGCTAACAAAAGACATCATTATGTGTGCTGAATGGTAAAAAATGGTCCCAGAAGCACACGCAGTCTTTTTGAGCTAAAATTTGTTTTATCAGACGGAAAACTCATGTGACACTCTTTATTTTACAAAAGATAGTGAATTAGTATTTGGTTAACATTTTGGTGCAAGTAGGTTCTACAGAAGTGTTTTGGACAAAGAGAGGAAATTTCTCGACCCTTTGCTGATATTTTTCAGTTAACAAGTATAAATTCGGCATTCTCACATTATACCCAGGGTTCGTGATCTGTTTACTGTCGTATACAGGATCCATCATACTTATTTCGACATGTAGCTGGGCATCAAAAGCTCTTCACTTTGTGTTCAATCTTTTTTATTCTGTACCAGAATTTTTTTTTGCGTCAGTTAAAAGGCTTGCCTCCTCTATGACTCTAAACGAGTTGATAATATGTTATGTGTCTTTTAATATTTTATTGTAATTAGACACACACGACATAACATTTGACATACTTTTCTAATGGCTAGCTATACTTCCATTTTTGCATTGGCATGAAACTATTGATAAAAAACAAACAACTGAATTCGTGACACGTTGTTCCATTCAAATCCTTTAGCGTAAATTTTTAGAAAACTGCAGGCGGGGAATTTTTAAAAATATTTCAACTGTTCTGTAACGTTCGATTTGCATTCCGGTAGCGTTATGTGGTTTTATTTCTCACCTGAAGCGGCTGCTGGAGAAAATGTCTCCCCTTTGCTAATATTACTTTCGAGAGGACCATCATCACTTGCCTGCACTCAGGGTAAGGAGCTCTTATTTCTACAAGAAAGTTAAATTCTCTGAAACTACATTCGTGGCATAATATTTTAAAGTAATAGACCCCATTCGATATTAAAAAGTTATGGATAATGGATTCTGTTACTCTGTTGTGTAAATTCACCAGATAGCAGAAATATAGCAGAAAATGTTTGGCTGTACAAAGTGGAATTTCAGTCGCTGGAGCAGAATATTTCTGTGAAACCGAGAGAAATGAACTTCACTTAATTTTAAATAGGATTAAATTAGTTGCACTAGTTTAACACTAAAAGACGAAGAGCTAATGTAGTCGTGTGTCGGAATCTGCATTTTAACAGAGTAACGGGAATTATTAAGTTTCGTGTGATGATTTTGGTGTAAAGAAATAGTAATTATGTGTGTGTGCTTTCCAGCACAGGTTACACACTTTTTCTCTTCCTACATTATTTACCTACGCCCACATGATACACGCTTTAAGTTGCTTCAACCACAATTGGAAAGTAAAAATAGTTTTCATACTGTTTTTCTTGTTTCTTGCAGATGGTGGCACATAAGGATAAAAGAAAAGGAGTGGGAATCCTCTCCTCAAAAATCTTGGGCCGTAGGCACGTGATTCTCTGTCCAGTAACCTCTTATTTATTGTTATTCGAGGAAGACTAATACTACATGCGAACAGTTTACATGTGAGTTTTTGATAAGATTTCCTTATATGAAAAAATAAAATTTTAGAGAAAAAATGTCGAAGAAATGCTAAATTTCACTGGAATTTCAGAGCATGTCAAAGCATTTAAAGGGGCTAAAGGAGGTCAAACCAAATATAAATCAAAGTAAGAATGGATATATTTGCCATATGTATGAAAAAACTGATTACATGTCAAGAAAATAATTTCATGTAATCTTGTTGAATAAAATTTTTTAGATTCCAAAAATCGATAATAAATTGATCACAAATATATGTAAAAATGTATACACATATTCGCAGTAGAAAAGGTAGAAAAAAGCTCAGCTTTCCAAACCTATATAAGTCAATCGGACCTAATAGCATGCCTCCGAATACTGTAAAAAGCGGCAGAAATAATTATCAATCCGTTAGTAAACACCATCAACGGGTCGTTTGAAACTGGGATTGTTCCGGAGGCTTGTAAGCAGACAGACAAACACACACAGAATAACTGTCGTCCAATCATTTTGTTAACAGTTATCAGTAAAGCAATAAAACGATTACTCAAAGGCCGTTCAACAAAACACCTCGGTGCACAAAACCTACTTACTGATACCCAGAATGAATTAAAGGAAAAAGTAGTTGTTTCATAAACTTCCTCGACTCTTGTGGAATAATCAACAGCCCATATGACTGTAAAGAAGCTCTAGACTTTGTATGCCTCAACTTTCAAAAAATCTTCGACAAATTTCCTCACGAAAGGCTAATGGCCAGAGTGGAAGCGTATGGAATGCAGCACAACTACCTACTCTTCATGGATACGAAACTGGTTCAATGGTTGTACTCAACGAGTGGTGATTTTTAATCGAGATAATGGTTTGATACATGTAACATCAAAAATTCCTCATTGGAAGGTTTAGGTCCGTTGCTCTCCATAATCAACATCGACTTTGACGTCGGAATCATTAGTAAAATCAACAAATTCGCCCACAACACGAAACTCTTGTCGCCAAGCGATCACGGAAATCGACGAAGAGAACTAAAGAAGGAGTTTGATGTGAGTCGCATGACCACGTATCGTGAAATGATAAAACACAAATTCCTTGACCAGTTTTCTAGTTTTACTGAAAAGATTTTCATCAACGACAGACTGCAATTCCTCAGAATTGAATCCTTTAGAGCGTTCCTTTCTCAGTTCGACCTTTAGGCTGAAATTTTATTTTTGAAACGTGAAACCCATATTCTACAGGACTTTTCATTCACTACATCATGTTCATAAGTGTGTTAGAGGGATTTTGTTTATGAAATTATTGTATTAGCCTTTTGAAATGTATAGAGTGAAATATGCCTGATGACTTTTTATTTGGATTGTACATTTGAGTCAGTAGTAGTTATTTATAATAATAACTTTAACAAAATCTGAAAGAATAAACATTATTTTGGTGCTTTAGATGGCAAGTTAAATTGATGCAATGATGCCCAAAAAATAACAGCTGAAAAAATGAAATGAACTTTCTTTACAACCTGATATATACAGGACAGATATAACCGTGCTAGATTTTGCATTTTTAATGTTCAGATATAAAGGGTAGTAATGATGCTCCAAGCTACAATTCTCGTCCTCTGTGCTGCAACTTGAAGTAGAGGCTCGTAAGGGCCTTTCAATGATCTTGATGATAATCTAGTCCTACTACGGGTGTTCAACGTCGCAGTCTGCTGGACATGTTTCTCTTCTGCCGATGATCAGACATTAAGAGACCAAGGCGGCTACGAGAATCGAACACGAGTTTCCCTGCATCGCAAGGGGGGTTGCTTCCCAGTCAACCACTCCGGCAGCAGTGGAAAAACGGCTCCTTCCTATAATCTTATTCAGTTCTATTCTACTTTACATACAGTAATAATTGACTTATAGAATATTTTTTATTCTACCGAAAGTGTAACTTCATCATTACATTCTGAAAAACTTTAAATTTATTTAAAATTTTCGATACTACACGTTCGAAATGTCTGATACCATATGATTTTTTACAACTCGTTTTTTTTATCATGCCTGCATATGAATAAACTATGCCCCTATGTTAATGAATTCATTTTTCTCATTACCACTTATATATCAAATTAAATTAGGATGCGCAGTTAAACGACGAATTATTAATGGTTCAAGAACATTGACTTGCTATTTTTATATATTTCCACATCGTAGTGCCGCAAATTTTTTATTACAAAGCAATAGTAAAAATCTCAGAAACAAAAATGAAATAATCTATGAGAGTTGCGTTTTCTAAATAGAGCCTTTTCGATTATATAACACATTTATGATATCGGCATCAGTTTCTTGCAGGGCTGCCAATCCACCATGGCAAAAACAACACAAAAACATGAGCCTTCTAATTCTTTTTGAATACGGCTTTGAGCTGGGAGAATTTTCTTGGTATGTTTATTATGTATCGGATTTTCTCCCCGAATAATATAAGTTATTTTAAAAAAAGATTCCGTCTGTGGAGTTACATTATTCACAGGTAATTACACTTTATTTGTCGTATGAAAGTATCGCCGTCGAAGGTATGAGGACCAATTTTATAAATTACTCTTGATAAACTTAGTAAAGTTTTTGTGACTGAGCTGCGAAGAAACAATCTCTCATACGTCAATTATATGAACAATTAGGAATTTTTTCTCACATCTTAACAATTGCGGACTATCAGGGGGAATACAGTAATTTCTGGGATGTTGATTCAGCGAAATATATATTCTTATTATTGTTCAGCTCATCTTGAATGATCCTGTACCAATAAAAGGTATTGCATTGAGCAAGGTATTAGTGCCAGGACTATTTCCTAGTATCTCGAACAGCTGTTATTGTTTCTCAGATTCGTAGAATCTCGACTTACTTGAGCAATAGGAGCGTTTGTACGAAGATATTTGTGAGGAAGTCAACGATATAAATCCTGGAATTCTGAATTTTTCATTTTCATAAATGACTATAGAATAACTTATTCATATGAAACATCGTAGTGGAAAGGAAAATAAACTTCTCCTGTACACACTTAATATTTAAATTTGATGCTACAGAACTCATATGAAAGCATATTTTAATGGAATAAATCTATATGTCTCTCATTTCAGATTTTTTTTTAACATTACTTTGCTTAAAGAAAAACACATTAAAACATATAAGGGTAAATGTTTGAATCCGTGACTGTAATGTTCAAATCTGTATTGTTTTCAAAACACGAGTAAGATCATGACCAAAGTCCTTATAGTATGCATTTAAGTGTCGCATGATTTAAAAAAACAATTGAAATGTTCAGACAAGTAAATTCACTTCAGAGATAATCAATCGCTCAAAAATTATATATTTTTAATAACAGGACTGCAGGTTTATTGTAAAAACTAATTCGACAAGGATTGAAATTTGGACTGGTTTCACTAAATGAGAAAATAATACTGCTATATAGTAGTCTAAATTACTTTATTATAATTTCGTATTTGAAGCCCTGTTATCCCATTAATGGAGTTTTTTTGGTTAGAGGGTTAGAAAGTCATTAAAAAGAAGTCGTGCACGTGTGACAAATACCTCAAGATATATCGGAAGTCCTGCGTTTGAGTCGATTGGCCAGAACTTGTCAGGTCGAGACGTAACTTCGAAAATCAGGGGTATAGTGACCTTCAACAAATGGCCGAGCCGGAGACCAAATAGAACTACTTTTTCTTTTGCTGCCACCACGCGTGATCAGAAAGTGCGATAGCGAAGAGCTGAGACCAATAAAATAACTGATTTTAGCTGACTACGGTCCCCCTGTGACTCGGTGGCGCCATGCCGCAGACTTTTGGGCAGAAGCGTCTTCAATGGAGCCCAATGATTAGCACACGCAGGAGAAAATTCTGTTATATTTTTTGGCTTCAACTTCCTACTGGTCTGAGAGAATTCTTTTGGGTAGAAGCGACATTGAGTGAAGCGAATAGTACTCGAAAAAATAATTTTGATACAATGTTAGTAGCGCGAACATTTGAAACGAGGGTAATGTATGTACCTGCATTACTCTATCTCTAAGAATGACTTCAGTAAAAAGTTTTTTGAATAGATGGGCATGGGAGGCAGTCGAAAAAAATTGAACTGTTTATTGAGTAAAACTAGGAATCGGCTCTTGAGCTACAGTGACATTATTACGAAGAAAAATACGAGTACATTATTCAAGTTGGGTTTTCATGTTACTCTAAATAAATCACACCTACAAAGCACATTCAAAACAACAGTTACATTTAGAACAAAATTACCCTTCAAGAGTAAGTGATTGACTTCCTAGGTCATATTACATTTTCGTCATCAGCACTTCATTGTTGGTTGTTTATGATTGCCAACTGCCCTCACCGACCTCATACATATTACCCTAAGGAAAGACTTGAACTCGCCAGAATGTCATGCCGTGGCTAAAATTTGAGAAGCGTTTTGAAATAAATCGCTGGAGCGAATTAATGAAGCCATCAGTATTCACAAGCGCGCTTTCGCATCTGAGCGGCAGATTGAGCTCAGCCGAAATTATCTGGTGAGAGGAGGAAAGCCTTGATGAAATTTGCGCTTCTCTATATACAAGTTTTGCAAAAACGTTTCCGCACCTTGTCCAACACAGATGTAATTTTTAGGTTCCTTGTCTAATTTGGTGGTCAATTGATTCGTGTAAAAAATATTTTGCTCCGAAGTATTTTGTCATATTTCATTATTATGTGAAACACCATACCAAAAACAGTTGAAAATCAAAGTCACTTTGTGCAATTTGACATTACTGCTAAGACAAATTTTTAAAACATTTTTATGTAATTTGACGTTTCTTGTTTTATTATGTAATTTTTTTTCGAGTAACATTGTTAAACATATACACAACTAATTATAAATAAGCTTTCCCAATATAAGAGCGCATTGAAAAATTTTAATTTAAAAGAGTTGATGGTTTGAGTGCTGTCGTCCATCACAATCGTAATTTGAGGCAAATTAGTGAATCTATCCGTGATCAGAGTTATTCACGCTCCCTGGTTAATTTGGAATCTTGAAGTGGCTTGGATTACCAATAAAATTATTGAGTAGTTGTTCCCTCAAACTCGTTTGGCCAACAGTAAGAAAAATTTTTTTCCCTGCCATAGCGTAATAACACTGGTCTGAGATGTTTTCAAAGTCTAATATATGATACCTGTTTTTAAGCCAGTTTTTTTTGCACTGAATCCAAAAATCATGTTCATTATACTCAATCAGATCAGGTTAATGATATATTAGCGCATTAAAAATATCCTAAATTCCAATCTATTTGTAGGTGAATAAAACACAATATTGAAAATATTAGACTGATTTATTCACAGAAGGATTGCGAAATATTTTGAATAGTTAGCAAAAAAGTATAATGAGCTAAAGAAGCTACTCATGGATGAATTGTCTCTTTAAGGACTTCCGTTTGTGCTGAGCAGACTGCGCATCTCTCTTTAGGCACCAGCAGTAGTCGGCCAGAAAGTTGACATCCCATCGGCCTTGATAGCGTTCTTCCATAACACTGAGATCTTGGTGAAAGCTCTCACGCTGTTCTTCACTAGTCTCCACAATTCTCTGGAAAATAGTCCAGATGAGACTGGAGGAAGTACATTTTCACTGACATGCGAGCACCAAGTTGGCGGAAATTCTTCATTAACTCATCAACCACCTTCTGATACAAGGCACTTCTGTGGTTGCCAAGGAAGTTTGAGATGACAGACTGAAGGGACAACAAGGCAGAGAATCCAACAGCATTTAGTGCATCATGAAAACTAGTTTTCTTGATGCGTTCACTTATTTGAGGACCATCAAATATACCTGCTTTAATTTTCTCCATGCTTTTTCGTTGAAACTTCTAATGAAGTAGAGCAAATCCTCCCCCTTCCCTGTCTACTGCCTTTACAAAGTTCTTCATGAGACCGAGTTTGATGTGAAAAGCTGGAAGCAATATCTTGCTTGTTTCAACCGGAGGGTGGGACACAACGTTGTGTGATCCAGGTTTTAATCCTTGTCTTGATGGCCAGTCTTGTCTGACATAATGCTAGTCATCAGCACAGCTATCGCATAAGCACAGAAAGCATGGATACTTTGTGTAACCCCCTTGAAGTCCTTGGATGAGGCCAACAACTTTGAGATCTCCACAGGTCAACCATTTATGTTTCAGGTAGTTTAGACCAGACAACAAACGTTCCATGCTTCTGTGGGATTCTTTCATTTCAACTGAGTGCCCAACAGGGATAGATGAAAACTTGTTTCCGATATTTAGAAGAACTACTTTGAAACTTCTGTTAGATGAGTCAATGAAAAGTCTCCATTCCATAGCATCATACTTCAGACCAAGTAATACAATCAAGACAGCAATATTATTACAGTAGACCAGTGAAGATGCTTTATCAAACGTGAAGAATTTTCTAAACTTTCCCTCGCGAGCCCAATACCAGTAGAATGTTGATCCTGGAGCCAGTAGACGTTTCTCTGGAAGACGAGAACCCAGTAGCTGGGCAGACTCCTTCGAAAGGTTCAGGCCTCGTGTCTGGTCATTGAGTTGGGCTTGGGTCAAAGGCACCGGTTAGTCGTCCTCTTCTAACCTGTATTTATCACACATAGCTGTATCAATTATGTCACTAGATTCGGAATCAGAACCAGATTCCGAGGTGACATTTGGCTCAGGAACAGAAACATCGGGGTCATGGGAGGACTGGCTTCATGGCAGAAGGACCATCAGGGTATTGAACATAGTGATTATTCTGGCGATTGGTGTCTTTTAGATTTGTCATGCAAAAGTAGCAGTCGGGAACGTGATCTTTCCTTTTATCGTGATAGTAATGATATATTGATAGGTTTTCATATTTCAGGGCAATGTATCAAGTAAAGTATCGACATAAAGTGTATGTATCGACATTTACGTTAAAGGTGTGGAACCATACAGGCCGCTCGCCATAGAACCACCCTTGTATAAACAAACTATCAATCGAACAACAGCCAAGCCCCTGCACTTGAGAAGGGTTGAAGGGTATGATTTCTGGGCTAAAGAAAGAGTCAAAACTTTTGAAAATTTATTGGAGGGACCTTGTGACTCTCAAGAATTACGTAGTCGTGTAACTCTCAAGTTGATGAAAGAGTGGTTGGGGTGTATCACAGACGTTTAGAAATTTATTTCAGACCATTGGACAAATAGGGAGTTTGAAAAATGGAAAAGATACGAGGGAGGAGCAAAGCTCATATGAAAACGGTAGGAAGGATAGATGCGGCAGGAACTTGGGAACTTGATTTCTGCGCCGATGTAGGCTAAGGGAACTAGAACGACATCTAGGTTTAGGGGCACAAGTGGGTTTAGGGGCACCGTGATAAGGGGGAAAATTAGCGGTATTATTAAGGTTTTATATCGTGAGTGTTAAACATTGTAGCCCATCATCAGAACCGAATCTTTATGGTAAAAGCAAGTTCTAATATTAATATTGTAAGTGTAGTCGAGGTTAGCGACAGGATAAATTTCATAAGTTGTCGTGAATGTCCATTGACTTACCTAAATTGTTCCGTGTGCACACTTAAATATTCAGTTATTATGTATGTAATTGATCTGTAATAGTGCACTGTTTAATAGGATATCTTATGTGATTCATAAGCCAAAATGTGGTAGATAACTTACACTTCCCATCTCGTGATATTTAGAATCAAATGTATTGAATTTTCTGTGTGTATTATTATCCTCTCATTTTACCATTGAAAAGAAATATCGGGAACCTTTCATCATTTCATGTACTCAGAGGATTAGAGTCCCT
Source organism: Trinorchestia longiramus (assembly GCA_006783055.1). Taxonomy (NCBI): domain Eukaryota; kingdom Metazoa; phylum Arthropoda; class Malacostraca; order Amphipoda; family Talitridae; genus Trinorchestia; species Trinorchestia longiramus. Next base: position 123,234 of record VCRD01000615.1, on the reverse strand, counting down.
CTAGTGCGATTACGCATGTTTCTCGCATTTCATTAATTGTGTTATTTACAAAGATTAATTGAGATATAACGGAAAGACAGCATGCAGAAAACCATGCATTGAAACCAAGATTACGTAAATTAAGAAAAAGAAAAGGATTCATCACCATTATATCAATGTACTATCAAAAGTAGTCAGAAAAGCTTTTTCCATTTCATATACATTTATTATTCAATTCAATAAAAAATACACATCATAATAAACACCTTCCCTCCACACTATTGGGACATCAAATGGCATGCTCTTCCTTTTCTTGTTCCTCCAATCCCGTAACTTCTGTACACATGTTTTGCAGCAGGTATGGGGAGTGAATAGCTTATCCTGCTCCCCTAGTTTGACTCCAAAGTAAGCGTAATATGCCTTCTTCACAAAATCCGTGATTTTAACTTGACGGTCTGGAAGAACCATATGTCTGCTGATGAAACAGAACCCATAAGGATGGTTTTCACACTTCTGATCAATTTTTCTAGAACTGAAAAGAGAAATAAAAATAATTATCAAAGGTTATCCTCAACCCGATTTTGCAAAAGCAAAGCCGGTAAACGCTTGAATTGAGATATTTTAGAAAAATATGCTGGAAAAGAAATAGACTATATCTTAGAAACTAGATCTGACACAGAAAAATAAATTGTATTTTTGAACTCAGCATGCAAAAAGAGTCCTAAATCAGTAGAAAACCCCTTGACCTTTTCAAAAAGTTTTGAAACGCAGACCATTGTAATTAACTGTAGTGAGAGAAACATTTTGAAAATGTCAAGTTATGTTAACTAAACCTTGTCAGTTGCTCAAGTCTTAACACCTCTCAAAGCAATCAAGATGCCCTATATAAGCGACAAACATTAGGTTTGGCTTCCAGTTCCTGACCCATTAGATGTTTAATAGCTGTAATTCGACTGATAGGGAAGACTTTGTCCTCGGTAACCGGAAAATGAATTGCAGTGGCTGCTGCCGTTGTGTTAAGCGGCTAGCATGGTCATCATGCTCTTCACAATAACACTTTTTAAGACTTGAAAATGTTCTAATTGATTCGCATGCATTTAAACTGGATAAAATTTATATTATTTCATAATATTCGTCTAGCACATGATTCCTTTTATACGAGTATGTCTTCAAAATGTTCGAATAAATCCCGACTGCTACAGTTGCAGTTTGGATCATTACGAAGGATATAATGCTGGAAATAGGCTTCTAAACTTGATATATTAACATTTACGTTGAAATGATTGTTTTCTATTGCTTCTAGTTTTCATGTTGAACGTCTTTTGTATATAAAGTTCATGAGATAAATTATTTATATAAAATACTTCAAAACAATAATTCCTCATAAGCTCTGAAATTATTTAACAAGCTCTGTAATGGTACTTAGTTAATAAACATTAGTGCAATGCAAGTTGTGTAAAATAGGAAGCAAGTGACGGTGTTAGTTGGAACAGGTAGTGTAAAAAAGTGACTGAAAACTTCTAGCAACTTCAAGGGAAAAATGATAATTGGCATGCGGGGTAGTAGAAGGCTACAAGCAGATGTCTGTGCTCGTAAGTTGGATGAAGGAACCATAACATGGGACGAAGTGGAGGAAGTATTGAACAAATAATAACTTGGAAGTTTTTTGGACTGTATGGTAAGTTAATAATCAAGGGAAAAGAGATAAGCATAAAGGAAGTACGTTATGAATTTTGCGTGTGCCGTTCGTATCTTGGTCGCTCAACCAGTCGAGTGGACGACTCATTGGATTGAAAAGTACTGTAGTGTATGAGCAACATAGGTTAAGAGGTGACATAAGATGCGTGTATTTAGTATTTAAGCGGAGAAAAACGAGTGAAAAGAATTATCAAAAAGAGATCTACTTTAGGCATTAATGACATAGGAAAAGTACATCAACAATTCAAAATGAGCTGATGTATTACTTTCACTGATGATAGAACTCTAATAGATAATCCAGAGAGAACATTGAAGAGGCTGCTCACTAAATTGTGAATGGTATGCAATAAGAGAACATTAAAAAATAATTTTGACAAGAGTGAATTGATGACCTGTTCATAGAATACAAATATTTATAGAATGAATGCTAGGGTGAAAGGCGAAAAAATCAATAGAGATAACGTATTAAATACTTGACGCCGTAAATCGCTGCAAGCAAAAGAGTAGACAATACGGCATAGAAAAATAAGAGGGGTACAAGTCCCGTGAATTAAATTAGGAGGAATTTTGAAATGGACAGGTTAATATGTTAATGCTACGAAAGTTCATATGAAAATATAATTATTGTATGGTGTGGTACAGAAAAGAAGATTGAGTTAAAGAAAAAACATTCAACATACATGATATGTACGACGCAGTTTGGTAAAGCTGCTACGGAAGTAAAATTTTGAACCAGAGTTATTGGATAGTGTAGAGCTCGTTGTATTAATGTTTTTTGATCATTAGGAAAGATTACCTGGCAGCATCAAGTCAAAAAAGTGCTGAAGTATAAGTGGAAGGAAATTTTACAAAAAAAAACTCAGAGACATGAATGAATGAATGGATGAATAGATCAATAAATGGGAAAGGGTGCAGAGTGATGGGGACTCGTGTATCAAAACTACTAGAGTAAACACTGAATGCGATTAAGCGCAGCGATATGATTACTAATTTGTTTGACAGTAGTGATTAGAGTCCCATTTCGCATCTCAAGAAGCATACATTACACAATAAAGACCTACACGAAAATGGACGAGCGTAAACGTGAATCTTTGTCTCCTAAGCGGTCAAGTGACCGGATTGTGGGCCAGTTACTGTATCTAACGGTTGCATCTATGCTCTGACCTATTTGGTCACCTGGTGAGAGTGGGAGAATAAAACAGAGGTACATTTATTGAGTAGAATTTTAGGAGACAAATGGCAACAAATCGAGACAAGCAAAAGAGTAGCTACATTTTTCATTCATGATGATTAATAGAATAAGTTTAAGAAAGTGGCACTGAACCTGGATCAAATCTGCTGATGACGCTTTTAACAACAAAATCAGTGGGTGATACATCTTAGTAAATAGTAAACAATACATGAAAAGATAAACAACGCTGCATACTCCTATCATTGTACGGTAAATGTAACTTTGAGGCTTAATTTTAAGGTAACTCTGAACAGTGGTAATTAATGGGAAATAAATTCTGCTTTCTCATTAGGTTAGGCCGAACATGAACTTGATATACATGGGTGGTAATAAATATGAACTGAACATATTTTAACAGAAACGCTTGAAATCTGAACTACCAAAATTGTAAAGCCTGTAGCTTAGGAATCGCTTCCAACGACGTCCAATAAAGAAACTCTGCCGCTTGATATTCATATCTTTTGCAAACTGGCTGCAAGCAGCGATATACTTGAAAATCTGCTCCAGAATGTGTAGAATTCTTCCTGAGAAACCTCCAGACATTTCCCGTTACAGGCTTTAGACTAGAAGCGCATCCTAATGCTGTGTTTCCAGGCCGATCTACATCCCCAGTGTGCCATGCATGCTATGGCTCCGTCTTGTGCTTCTGCTGATCTCATCACGAGCTTTTTTTCTTAATGGAACTGTTGGAGAAGCTCCTTAATCTCTAATATGAGCAATATGGTAGAGCCTCGGTGGAAAAGACAGCTCATCTTAAGGTGCTTGTAGCAGTCAAGTACGCAAAAACGTCCTATCTTAAAGAGCTGCAGACGCTCCGTACTGCACGTGTCTTCAAGAAGTAGCGAGTCTGTCAAGTTCCGATGGTACGTAATCCAGTTTTTCCACCAGTAATTTAAAAGTCGCTCTGCCTTGTGAAAAAAATATTCTGTTGAAGAAACCGGATGATTGTCACTATGTATAGATTAGAAATTTTAAAAATAAATTTTTATAAATAAAAATGCACCAATTTTAGCACAAGCAACCGATATTTTTTTGTAATAAAAGACTTTTTCGTAAGAGATCAATTTTCCCCGTAAGTTAAAGAAGAAACTGTTCTGTTATGTAAACACTAAGTTTTCGGATAACAAATCTTACTCCAGGGACACCAATGTTTTCATTAACAGAGGAACTGACACTTAATAACAAAGTTTGTCTTTGCACAACGCCAGCAAAACTTGACAGCTATTTATTAATTTCTGCTCGTAAAAACTCCCCCAGAAAGCGTCCCATTTAGGTAATTTATAGCCTAACTCCACTAAACGGAATGGAGCTCTTAAATAACTTTGCTCCCTAAGACCGAAAGAGCGAGGATAACCCAAAAGTGAAATTCTAATGCAGTTCTTTTAATGTTGAAAAATATCAATAAGAGTTCCATTAGTAAGTTCTATTCAAATATTTTTAGTACCCAAGATTCATTCTGGAATGAACTGTACTTCTCATGTTTTCGACTACCTTCATATCATGAAAATTACGTTGCAACTGAATGTGTAACTGAAGCTTCCCACGAAATCTTAACGAACACAGTGTACAAACATATCTAGTATTCTAGACTCATGTACCTGTATACAAAATGAACTTCACACAAGTGCAGTATTTTCAAGCTTCTACCTTCCACCGACCTGTTGCAGTGTTACACGACAAGCGTACTCCTACAAGGTCGTACAGCTTGTTTTTATTGATAAATAGCCTAACAGACACAAAAATGAAATAGTTCTCGGACATTGATCATTGATAACCGTAAACGTACATGGTTGTCCAATTATTCTGTAAGCCGAGAAATACAGCAGGCAAGCATGTATCGTTATGCTTCCAGAATTAGACTTGTTTGTTAAAATGAAAACATGAAATAAGTTACACATTTAGATAATGTTGCTCAACTTAGTGAAAGCTGATCGAGCAATTGAACGTCACTTACAATATAGAAGTCGTGATAGTTTATTCATGACTTCTACAAAATATTTTGTTTTAGAGAAACTTGGAAGCTCGAATCACATTTTGCCATACTAATATAGATTACAAATATTTCCTAGCATTCTTACTGCTGTGAATCTAACCCTTACTCTATCACATCATTGTTTATTTTTTATTTTGATAAACACTTGAAGTTGACTTAGACTAGAAAAATGAAACTTGAACATTAATTTATCCGATGGTTGTACTCGGATAACTTATATTTAAAATTTGATTCATAGTAGTTTTGAAGTGAAAGGGTTTTGCAGTTTTTACTAAGCAATATTAGTTTCTAAGTTTTATTTTTATTGAAGTACTCATAGAAAGTTTACCACAAAACGTTTTCGAGGATGAGATGCAGGTAGAAGTGTATTTATTACAATAGTTATTTACTTCCGTTGTTTCAATACAACTATTTACTAAATAAATAGCACAATCGAACTCAGAATCACAATGTTCATCTTTAGTGCTGTCTATAACCCATTGGAAGTGATAGCAAACAACGTTCATTTTTGAATCTATGTTTTTTCATAACTCTTGGCTCGAAGAATTGATTATTAAAACCGACTAAAAGTAATAACAAACAACGTTCAGTTTTGATATTATACTGTTCATAACTCGCTCTGTTCAAGGATTAATTAGGGGCAACAATGAGTTTTATTTATTTATTTATTCAAAAACTGCACTTCCTTAATGAATGTAACTGTTGTTTCTCATAGTTTGCGCAATTCATGAGGCGTCAAATAAGGACGTTCAAGATTTTCAAGTGTGTTTGACAGGGGTGCAGTACTCCATTACGAACAAATTAAACTGGGGGAATGTTTAATTAAAGCTTGGTCAGCTAGGAAAACAATTAAATTTCTCCCTCTATTAATATTTCCGGGGGCTTGGGGCAAAACTGTCTGCTAACGGTTGGAAGCTATTTATCCTGAAGGCTGGAACCTGATCAAATGCTGATTAGCAATTTGGGATAATGTTGAGAACGAATATTTTTGATAGGTAGACTCTAGATCAGTGCTATTCAAGTGATGGTCTGCAGATGGATGCCGGTCCGCGAATCTTCAGCTGCCGATACGCAGCATCAGCTGCCGTTACTGTTTCTGGTATCAATAAATGGTAGTAAAATTATATATTACCGGTCCCAAGTACATAGGGAAAAAACTTCCGATACACTACATCAGATAGTTCTATGTAGAAGCACTGCTCTAAATGTCTATTTCCTTCATTAATTTGACAGAGTAATTATTTAAATACAACTTAAGCCTGCTTCTCGTATTTAGCACTTTGTATTAAATTAGAGTTTCGATAAACTCTTACATTCCAGCATCTAACTCACAGGTCACTTAGGGAAATTATGTGCATCATCCAATCAACTAAGTGGAGGAGACGCGTGAGTAATCGGTCGCGTCCGGGGAAATAGTTCAAATTGTTACGTTAGACGCTTCGTGAGTGGCGTCCAAATGACGGGAACATCAGGCGACGTATGAGGCTTCGCTGGAATAATGTACAAGTTCAACCAGAATTATCTCTTTCTGAGTTTTATTGACGGTACTTAGTTCTGGCGCCGGTTCATTAAACAATCTAGGAATTACATCAGACAGACCTACGAGCTGGATGAAAATATGAGTACTTTGCCAGTCTATTTATACTTCATAAGGATTGTTTGAAGATGGATTCATGCAAGTATCATTGAAATGATTTGTATACGAAATTGATATTGGTAACACAGATGTTTAAAACTAGTGTCAATTTCGGAAGCTTTTGAGCAAACATCAACAAATTACAGCCATCTCTGCCATCTTCTGTTTGATTTTACCTGGTATTGAAAATGGTTTCTAAATGTATCCATATGTTTTTCAATTGAGATAGAGTTGACAGTCATTTTCCTCTACATGTAACCAGCATTGCTCATCACTCAGTTCTGCGTTTCCTTTCGAGAGGTAGTTAACCTCCTGTGTAGTTATCATGCCTCCTAACTGAAAACATCATCCAGCTCTTGTGAAAAGTATACGAATGCATTTTTCTTTTAATTAATATATGTTCTCCTACCGAGGTTCAAAATCGTTTTTAATAATCCTAGCTGCTTAGGTTTGACATCATCGTAGGTTGATTTAGTGAGGTAACCCCTAAGCCCTAAAAGTAGAGCATCGTGGTAGCAGCATTCTTATCAAGTCTACGCTAGCTCACCCTCCGCACCCGAAAATTCGCATTCAAGTTGAGGAGAAATGTGTTCCCCTGCTAACAGCAATTTTAAAGTTTTATAGTTCGTTACTTATAAATCTCTCAGAAAAAATTAAATTTGTTCAAATATTTTAAGTTTAGCAGCGCTAATTGAATGAATGACTCAATTTCTTTTCAAACAGAGCATGATAAATATGCGCATAGTTTTTAGTCAGTTAGTTTCTGACCCGATTTTTTTAGTTCAACTAACTTCACTAGCAACTCATATCTTCGTACGCAACTGTTGATTGCGCCATGTTCTCAAGCGCTTTTAATTACATAATACAAAGTTTGATTGATTTCTTAGGTTTAAAGTTGCATTATACACATATATTATTGCCAGTCAAAATAATGATATATACATAGCAATACATAGCTCAGAGGCCTAAGTATTGGAATGTACGAGTATGTGCAAAATATAAAGGGTAATACCAGCAAGACTCAGGATGAAATTTGTTATAATTTATTGCAAAACCAATTTCAATTCAAATATAATCAGCACAATGTGTCTGGTGGCCAGTGCAGCAGCATGGCAAGGCTATAAACTGGAGGGTAGACTAGCGCAGACTCATCTACTCTTATTTCAGAGCCATGGTGTAAACGGTGTGGGACTCTTAACACCAATGATGTTTAGATCAGGTCTCTCCAGGAGACAGGGGAGCTGCTTGAGTTTGAAGAAGAGAAGCTTGATAATTCCTTCATCATATGGGACATTGAGCTGGAAGAATCTCATTCTATCATATGCTCTAATCTTTGTGTCAGACCAGAAACAAATGGAACAAAGGGGAAACAGTTGTGCAAGGAGGGGGACATCACTTGCCATCTGCCTGCTCACAGATCTGCCAGTATGCTGTGCACGCAGTGCAGGAGTTGTACGGAGACCAGGGCTTTGTTAGGATGACCCAGAAAGGATGCATCGCATTGCCGAGGTTATCCAGGGTTCCAGTTAGCTTTTAGCACGTCAGTTGGCTCCCAAAGATGGTTGAGGTGTGGTTCATAGAGCAGGTATCGGCAATCATCAAGAAGAGAGTAAAGGACATGGAAAGAGAGAAAAAGGTTCAACTGAAGGAAGTAATCAAGCAGAGTTGGGTGGAGATCAATGTTGACTAGGAGCTGTTGGAAAGACGCTGATCAGGTCGATGTCCAAAAGGCGGCAAGTTGTACATATTGGACAAGAATGGCAGGCAGATCACTAGGAAATAACTAACAACATAGGTCAAGAAAAAAAATTTTGTGGTGTGTTTCCTCAAATTAAATATCTAAGTCTTATTAACTTTATCGGGAGAAAAACACATATGACTAAAAAAATTTTTTATTATCGATAGCTTTTGCGATCTACAATAGATAGAAATATTTTTTGAACGATTGGGAGAAAACGATACATTTTAATTATATACTCGTAATCCACTTCTTTAATCCCCTGTAATACTTGCGTTCAGTACATTTAATTGAGTTGAGCATGACTCTCATTGGCCAAGGTGTCAGATTACATCTCAACGACGAAAATGCTATTTCACCGCACAAGTAACTGAAATTATTCAACAAATTCTCAAATTTTCTTGGCACCTACATGTTACAAATTTTGTATTCCAAAAGCACGCCGAAACCACAAATTGTGAAAAAATATGCATGTAAAGAATATGAAACTCACAATCTCGACACAACCGTTACTATGTTCATAACCCATAAACATTTGGGAAACGTTCTGTTATGTCAGCTGAAAGGTCTGATAACTCCCGATCACAAAATTTCCCCCACACTTAAAATATAGACACTAAAACAAGACATCACTGAATTTACAAAGCACGAGCTAATCGGTCACTTAATAAGAGTTTTTGTATTGAACAGGTAGAAACATGTAAGGAAAAGCTAATTTTAAGCCTGGAAAATTTTCATTGGTGGGTAGTGTATGTAGCTTTCGTAATCAATCAGTTATAGTATGTATTTGTGGAACTTTGTTGTTTCCATGTAAATTTCCGCATAGTTCAGCCATGGCGTTGAAATTAGTGTCGATGAGCTGCTTGTTCGTTCTCAACCATGTTATATTACTGCAGTGCCCACCTGACACACCCCACCGCTTTGAACTTGCGCTCTTTATACTTAAATTAAAATTTATTGGATGAAACATGTCATCCTAAATTTTGTTGGGTCAGCCTTTACGTAACAGAGCTCAAATATATTTCATTTTGTAGATCTCTATCGAAGCAGTCACTCATGCATCACCCATTCTAACGTCAACGAACAAGTTATGTACCTCCTAATTCATGAGCTGTAGAATACCTGTACACATTAGGCCCTTGCTAGCAGCTTGACTTCAAATTATCAGGCTTCAAAGTTAACGCTTGAACATCTAGGTCTTACAATTTACGTTCTAACATTTGAACTGAGGTAATTGACTGAGTTACGTACGTGGGATAATTATATTGAGGAACTTGAGAAAACAACTAAGTTCATGATCCAGTAATACGTACAATTTAATACGCAGATTTCAGGGCTTTATTACTCCGATGATTACAAGTTTCTCCGGTAAAATGGTAGGCTTTACATTTTGTTGCAGGGTCGAAATCTTATTGGTATTTTATTCATGTTTAATGAGGTTTTGTTGTACAACAACAAAAAATACAATATCTTCTACACCGTCGAACACCTCACTGATTTTTGTATCAGTTTACTATTTATTTATTAAATATACATTCTTGCTTACTGTCACAACATTGTGCACAAATAAATCGTCTATTGTTTATAATTATGGTTGATAATGTAATTTGATCCAGTTGTAATTTATGTTACAAATAAGAACATTGTTGAATATAATATGGAGTTATTTAATCCTCAGTTCACCACTTCCAGCATATTTCCTAGCTAGCTAATCTGATTTCCCTCTTGAAAAAATGTCTTGTTGGTATATTTATTGAAGACGGTCACAAGACTGATTGTGGAAGCTCTGAGCAACTATAAATTTTAGCATAACTCTAAACTCAAGAACAGAAGGAATATATTCAAAGAAATGTGCCAAGTTAACTGAAAGTTAGTGATTCTGTTCGGGCAAAATGGTGAAAGTTTACTCTTCTTAGCACGACTTTTACTCTCATTGGGAGCCTTGTTAAGTTGGGTATATCGTCTGAGTTATCACGACAGTCCCATTTTCTTATCAGCTTGCCAAGTCGGAGGACCTGAAACGGGCGGATTACGCGCTCTGGAAAACTTCTCCTGGGTTCAAACTAGCGCATTGTTTGCTCTTTGAAATCTTTCTTTTCCAGACAGTTACTTATATTTTTAGAAGGCCTGATGTATTCTTTAGAGGATATACATAGAGTTTGAATGTGGAAAAAACTTTTCTCATTCTTTGTGTATATTTAGTGTTGCTTCTTACGGTATGTAAACACTTGGACTGTGAACTTCTACTGGTGTTAGCTTAGTATTGCTCTCGGTTACCATTAATAGTATTATCTTACGAGTTCAAACCGCCGTTACCTCTCTCTGTTCAATTAGTTTCTCATTCATAATGAAATTAGCTCTTAAATTCTGTTTTTGTGAGAAGGTATGGTTGTATGACAATTTATGTGTGAGTGCCTATGATGAACGTAGAACTCTTTCTTTCGAACTGCGGGTATTTCATAATATTGATGTCGATCTAGTCTTTGAACGCTTATTTTGTTTTACATCAAATTACATTTGTAGAATAGTTCCCATAAGTTTATAATTACGATTCGTATTATTCACAAAGAACCCAACGTTTCTTCTAAGCGTCGATTCTGGCAATATCTTAATATTTTGCGTTATATGTAAATATATTCCACGGGAAATATTTTAAAACTTGTTATAACTGCAAAAACAATAAACATTTTTTGTTTTTCGCCTCTAATGAACTTACTATAAAATTTAACAGGCCCACTGCCGTCTGAATATAACTGAATTTCTCTCCATGTGACGTAGCTTACAGGTAAATATTTAAATTTACCTGTCAATCTGATTTAATAGTAAAATAAAAAAAAATAATATAATAATAATAATTTAATTTACGTGTAAACATTTGAAGGTTGAAAACATTTCTATCCTATGCATTGAGCTTAAATTTTAACGATCTTCAAGGGGAGACAGGGGAGTGTAGTTATGACTGATGGGGTGTTGGGAGGCTGACTGAATATCCAGATAAATTTTACAATTTATTCATCTATTATCGCTTACAGACAATGTGAGTATCATGTACGACACGACATGTTCTTAACGAAATCATAGGTACATTTTTCTGTCAATGGCTGACAATTATTATAGCCACAGGAATTTGTGAAATGATTTTCCCACATGGCAGTTGAACAAACCGCGTCTGACACCAACAATAAGGGTTGCAACATTGGTTCTTAAACGCCAGTTAGGAGCCTGGCAGCTTGCTCATAGGATTTTTATCAATTATTTTGTGGCCCATCAAATAGGAATGATGGTTTTCTGAGCCATCTCCTGTTGTCCTAACGGGATCCAAAGTAAAAAAAACTAGCCGTGAGAACCCATATTTCTCAGTGAACAAATCAGCCTTTGTTGAACGTTTACTGATAGCTGTTGCTTTCGTTAGGAAGAATGGAAAATTGACAGTCTAAAATAATGGATGGTACAGATACCAGGAAACACGCTTATTTCAGATTATTAGGCAAAGTATACACTAAAGTTTACTATTCTACAAACAAAACGCTCAATTTTGTAATGAGCTGTTTCGAAGGAAAAACCATTACAGCTATGTACGTGTTGATGTAATTTATATGTCTGATGAACGTCTTTTTGGAGTTTCCTACAGGTCTTCTTCTATGTGATATTCTTACGATAGGATGACACTGAATGGATAACAAGGTTTTAGATAACTGTGAAATTGTACAGGTATGTAGAGCCGAGTTTCAGCAAGTCACAGGAGGCGGGTTTTTAAAGTAAGTATCGTCTTGAAATAAAATTAGACTTTTCTGAAAAAAATAAATACCTGCATAAAGTCTGTATTTTAATTTAATTGTCTACATAATTTCGATTTGATTAGACCATTGGAACACGCTCGATTTGGATATCCTGTAACAATTGCATAAAACTCACTTCTTCACAATTGAGGAAACTCATCTCATAAAGCCAAATTCGAATCATCAGTTATGACTGATGGTCGTCCACTTCGTTCATCATGTAGATTCATACAGCTATCTTTTAAAGCTTTCACTCATTTCCGTACCATCCCATTACTTATAACGTTTCTCCATACACAACACTAATCCGGCAATGAATATCAGCCGCTTTCACGCCTTTAGCACAAATAAACGAATCCCTGCTCGCATTTCATCGTCGGTAGGATTATCAATCGGAGCAGGCATTTCAAATGCTCACAAATGAACGTGGACGCGCCGAATGACTCTGTACTGGCGTACGTGGCTTGCCAATAGAGTGCAGTACACAGCACCGATGCAACAAATGCAGAGAGCAGAGAAATTTAAAAACAATGCTTACTTTACCCTAAAAAACTAGCCTCGAACTTTTCAATTACACTTTGCTTGTTAAGGATTGACACTTTGATAAAGGATTGGGTTGGCTTTCTGTTCAGCATCGACGATACTCAGAAGTGTACTGCACGTAGGGATACAATACAGCCGTGCTTCTCTGTTACTTTTTAAATTGCAAATTATTTTCTGGCATTCCAGGAGAATGTAAAATACTTCGTCGTCCTATAAAGCAATACTTATAGGGAGCTGCATTTTTTCTGATTGAACTATTAAAGTAATTTTCTATTGGGGGAAACTGTCTAATGGCTTACAGCCTGAACAGCAGTGATCAAGTTTACATTTTTTCCATGAGAATCAGAGTTTATTGGCAGTACTAGTAACTCGAAAATGATAACCGCAAGCTAAGTTGTATTTCAAAAGAATCTACTTACGTAAAGTCATCTGACCGACCTTGAGTTAAGGCACAGTATGTTGGTTGGCAGGATGTTTTGCTTGAGCGCAAGATTCGATTCTACGCTCCTACTGAATAATATATCCGAAATAGAGTCGTAGGTCTAGTGAGAAGGCCTTTCTCTTCTAAATTCTGACAGCAAAAGCGTACTAGCTAGGGAGCTAAAAATCTCATCCTTATGCAAGTAATTTAGTTATTTTATCAAAAATCTTGCTTCCTCTTCACGAGCAAATGTCAGGGTATGTTCTTAAGATGGGCTAAAGGCGACAGCCCTTTTTCTTTAGGATATTTAATAAAAAATAGTAATGATACAAATGAAAATTATATATATTTCAATGGAGAACTTGGGGAAATTTAATTGATCTTCTAGCATACATTGAAGTCATTTCTAAAGAAAAACAACCGTACTTTTGTCACCTATCTTCAGACACGTATAATTAATGAAAAACACATAGTAGAAGTGTATTTAAAGGCAATCGATAACAATGGTGACTGGCTTCAACACTAAGGAGAACAGTAGTAGTAACTGTAGCACGTGGTTTGAACGAGATAGGTCAACATTTCATAGAAGGGAAACAGTGTCTGTGCTATAGGTTGCTTCTCCGATCCGATTGATACACAATTGAAGACATTGCGTAGTTACCCTGTTCTCAAAATTTGTCCCCAGTAGAGTTTTTCTTTATTAGATAGAATTTAGTTACAGCTTATTTCAGTAGTAGAGTTTATATAAATAGTCCGACCGCTTTACAGGATTCGAAACGCAACATAAGTAATATAATAGTAGAGCTGACTCCGACGTACTGAGTCGTGTTATGCAAGTTGTCAACTCATGATGTTATTGCTCTTAAAATGGTGAAACTAATTTGAAAGAAAAAGTATTCAAGAACAAGCTCTTCAGCAATTTTTTAAGAATTTTTCTTTTAAATGCATATTCTTTAAATTATTTAGCATTAATATTTTTTAATGAACTTGCTAACAAAAGCTGCCACTTATTTCGCCCATTCATGCCTTATCGATGATATGTCCTACCTTATCGTTTTTATCGATGGCAGCTGGGTTGAGGGTATACGTTGGTGGCTGCAGGCCACGGTTTCAAACACATGGAAACCCCTAACAAATTTTCTGCAGCTGACGCTGCATTTCGCTGGCACGTGCGTCGTGGCATTAGCATCAGGCATAGAGATGTCCCTGGTTTGAAATGGGAAGTTTTTTCCTGTGAACAGTTAGCAATGTATTCCTGCCTTTTCCATCAGATCAGGTCGAAAGCCATTTTATGAGGAGAGTATATAACTGATCGAAATGAGCCACAAGGTCACTGGAATATAAATTTTGATTAATTTATTTTCAGCATAATTTACATTAGGTTTAAAACCATAGTAATTGTGTGAATGTAAAACTCGACTGAATTCTCTTTTGAATGATTCCAGTTTTTTTCAGTGAATTACTCACATACCAATTACTAACAGCAGAGGAAGATATATGAACGATTATTAATTATTAACGAGACACAGTATATCAAATTGTCTGCACAATGAGATTGAAGGCGATTTCATTATTTTTAATTCAAATTTTAATAGTCTTTCAGAGATAAATGAATTGATGTTTGATGTTACCTCCATTACCATATTAGCATATTTGCTTGCCTCCAATCAGAAGTTTGAACGTCCCGTCAAATATTACTTATTCTGTGCTATAATTAAGTTGACGTTAACAAACTTGATAGGGTAGTTGGGAATTGTGTGCCTGATCAGAAGATGCAAGTCACGTATGGTGTCTCATTAAGAAACTTGCAAAGATCATTCAGTAAAGATCATTAGAACAAAGATCATGTAGCAATAATTGTTCTTTAGTCACTCATATCAGTGCAAAATAGATCAGTTTAAGAAGTGCGCAGGACCTTCATTTAATGTAGTTAGAGCTTTTGACAAATTACTTATAGTCCGTGTCTACAATGAAAAAAATTAAGCCAGGAAAATACAATTATACGGGCTAATATTGCAA
The DNA here is from genome assembly GCA_006783055.1 of Trinorchestia longiramus. Classification (NCBI taxonomy): domain Eukaryota; kingdom Metazoa; phylum Arthropoda; class Malacostraca; order Amphipoda; family Talitridae; genus Trinorchestia; species Trinorchestia longiramus. The sequence continues at coordinate 108,197 of VCRD01000615.1, read as the reverse complement.
ACGTGAGACAAAATCTATAGTAAAAAGGAGGCTCATCGGACTCTATTCCCCGTTATCTATTTTATCAAGATCCCGAACTGTACCTTATGAAAAGCAGCAGTGCTAGTTGCTTCTCATTTATTTTACTTATATTTTTGCACAGAGGCCAAAGGCATTTTACGACCCTGTGTCGTACAGAGGACTGGTTGGAAGTGCTCACGTCAGCGCTTCCTTTGAACGAATACATTATTATGAAGCTGCGGCGGAGAACCCGAACAAGAAGAGTCGTTTGCGCCATTACGAATCTGAGTCTTGTTCGTAAATTGCACTGTGGCTGCGCGCTATGCTCGCTCTTAATTCCATCAGTCACAAAGTGATAAATTCTGGAAACAAGTTTGATTGATTCTAAAGCCAATTGGTTCAGTGTGAGTCATTAAGTATAAGTTCTTCGAGATGGTTGTGAGCAAAAATTTGTGGATATAGAACTGAGAAAGAAGTGTAGGTTTTAACACTACAATATATGGTTATACCTCTCACATTGCTTCATTTGGTTGCACTCTTCTATATATATAACAGTGAATAAATTGTGTATAAAATGCTTAAGTTGATTAATAAAAACAATTCTCTTTTCATAATCACTCTGAGAAAGGGATAAAACTCAAATATAATCATTACATTTTCTTCAGGACTTCTTGGAAGCATCTCAACAATTATTGTGAAAATCGCTAAAACCCTATTTATTCGCTGATGTATGAACTTATTTATGGCTTACGGCATAGAATTGGGTATCTCTGGCATGGGATTGGGGTATCAACACAGGAATGGGCCAAACGGCTCGTTATTATTACCTTATTCTAATCTATTCTATCAAACTGTAGGCATGTATTGCTAATCTCATATTATATTACTATTGGTTATAAATTGGTTTATAAACTGAATGTCAATGTTTTACAGTTATGCCCAATTAATCACTTAATGTATGTGGAAACATTACAGTCCTATATATATGACGCTGGGGCTAGAAGTACAGACCTTACTGGCGATGTGGCGCTATCACATGACAACACGTGATGCCAAATTACTGGCGATGTGGCGCGATCACATGATAACACGTGATGCCAAATTACTGGCGATGTGGCGCTATCACATGATAACACGTGATGCCAAATTTGAGTTTGTACATGCAAAAAGAGAAGACTGCTCTAAATACAACTGTTTACTCAAGATAAAGAGATTTATTTTACTAATCGGATAAGCATTTTACTGCAGTCGTCACCACATCGAAGTGTGGCAATATTTTTGATGATAACCAAACTTAATAGTTTTCGCTTGCGTTTTTCAAAATTTCTTAAGAAAAAACTATTATTGCAACTGAATATAATTTTCATACCCCACACCCAGAGATGTCAAAAAAAGAGTTTCAAAGCTCTAACAATGGATGAAATTATGCAGTTATTAGAGCCACTATCGGGTGAAAAAGTGAAATAAAGGCTGCCGATGTAGTCATTGTTTCTCCTGAAGCACACTGCCTCACAGATGAAGATGAAGAGAATGATAATGAAACTGGTGAGCTCACAATCATCAATGTTCTTGGTCCCCTTGAATTGTATGTCCCGGAGAACCAAATTGAATATGATACTCCATTCTTACAGTCGCCACAAACTGCAAAAAAGATTCAAAAAACAGCGGATATTGTGCAGTTCAGAACCACTGTAGAAAAAAACGCCCTGTATACACAATGAGTCTTTACAGAACCGAGAGTTATTCAGAAGCTTTCAGAAAAATAAAAGACGCTTTTCAATATTACAGTCCACTGAGAATATTTGATGAAACATCACCCAAAAATATATCATCATATTGTGATAGAAAGCATACGATAATCTGTATCTAGCAAGAACTGCTTTGATGCCCCTCTTAGTAGATGAACTGAAAATAGTTTTTTGTGTCATTGTGTTTTCCAACTGTCGTTAGGTACCAGCCTCGATCAATTGCTGGTTATATGACGAAGATTTCGAAAAGTCACCGGTCAAAGAGGCTACGACGCGGAACCTTCTTCAACGCCTGAAAATTATTATTTATTTTTGTAACAACGAAAAATAGGGAGTAAATAAATCTGACAAAGAATACAAATTTTGGATTGGATTGGATTACAAATTTTGAGCCTTGTGCGGTGTATCAGGATACTGTCACAACTTTGATCTATACTGTAGCAAGCGTCAGAGGGAAGGTCTTCATCGTAATCTGTCTCTTGGAAACAAAGTTGTGCTTCAAATACTGTTTGTTGTAGCAGATTCGCAGTTACACTTTGTGGTCTTTTGGAATTTATTTACAAGTTATGATCTGCTAGTACACCTCAGGGATAAAGGATATAAAGCAACCAGCACCATGAGAAAAACGGACTAAAAAAATGTCCTCTGAAAAGATCAAACGTGATGAAAACAGAACCACGAGGTTCGTACGACTAGACATTTGACGTCAACAATAAAATTCTAATCGTCAGGGTGATAGACAATTGATACCACCTATGACACAGATGAACTAATTAACAACGTGCTTCGCTGAAAAAAACGGGCAAAAGCTGGCGGAAACGACACACAACCTCATTTATGAAGTGCCTACAATAATGGTATGGAAGGCGTTGACAAAGATGACTGGCTTGTGTCAAAATTGGCCTCGTCTATTAGAGGTAAAGAGTGGCACTGACCCGTATTCGGACTACTTTTCGACATAGTTGTAGTAAATGCATGGAATATAAACAGCTTATTAATGATGAAAACGGTCAAATAAAACCTTTGTCGAACTTCAAAAGACAGATGTAGTCATCACACCTAAAAAGATCTGCAACGAAAAACCCACAGCGAAAACAAGCTTGGGAATATCATCCAGGCCAATAAATGATGTCAGGTTTAACCTTGAAAGCGGAATAAACAAAGGCGGCGTTAAAATGAGTCTTGCACTGATAGGCCATTAACTTATTGCCAAAAAGTGTAATGGAACCCTTTGCAGGAACTGTTTTGCTCCTCATCATAGAGCGTAAATTTTCATTTGAATGTATAGTTTCTTAATTTCGAAAATATGCCATATGTGACCAGTGTGCTATATATAGGATAAAATATATTTCTGTTTCAAATTAAAAAACGTGTTATACGATTTGTTTATGCTAAATAATTTTTAGTCATTATATGAAGAATCAAATCAATAATAAAAATTCAGGTACCGTGGGATTTAATAACAAACTTTTTGCTCAGTTCTCTAGTTGTACTGGTGTTTTTTTATAAATGACAGCTTGTAATTCCTCAGAATTGAATCCTTTGGAGTGTCCTGGTCTTGGTTCGTCCCTTAAACTTGAATCATTCTTTTTAAAACATAATAACTATTTTCTACAGGTCTTTTTATTCACCACATTATTTTCATATGTGCTGTTGAGGAATCTAGGAGCTGAATTTGTTGTATTGCCCTTCTGGAATTTATACAGTAAAATATACCTAATGTATTCTTTACTTGGAGTGCATATTTGAGTAAATAATAACTATTTATTATACTAATTTTAACAAAATCTGAAGGAATAAATATTATTTTAGTGATTTAGATTTCTACACAAATGTCATTTATTTATTTTTTAAATTTGTCAGATTGATGTAATGATGCCCTTAATTGATTATACCTCAAAAAACAGACAGAACTTTTGTTAGTACCTGATATTTGTTAAGCAATTCTCTCACGTATGCAAGAATTTGTCAATAAATTAAAAAAGTTTGTAGAATCATTACAAAATACATAGAAATTCAACTCGTGATGATAAAAAAGAGCAAATTCTTACCTTTCTTTATGAAGAAAAATCTAGAAGATTCACTTCAAGGGAAGTATCAAGGTCTCATACGGTTATGAGAAATTATTGGAAAAATCTTGAGGGCAATGCCTCAGGATGAAACATGCAGGCTGCCACATAAAACCACAGCAGCAAATCGATTTCGACTCTTCCGAGAAGCTCCAAAAGAGGAATTATGCTCACGAAATCTCCAACCGAGTGTGAATTTATCGGTCACTCCAAGAAGAGTTCTTCAACTTCTACATGGTTTTCCCCGTTTCTTGTTTCGAAACAGAAAATAAACACCTGTGAGTTAACAGCAGAATATAAAAGTAAACGTTTAGACTGAGTAAGCGACGAGTAACTTGGACCATGAAGCAACGGCAAACAGTGGTGTTTTCTGATGATAAAAAGTTTAATTCAAATAGACTTAATGGTTACCAGCATTGCTGGCATGATTTCAGAAAAAAACGGTTACTGTTTTCAAAACGACCATTTGGCAGGAGATCTGTAATGATCTGGGGAGCTTTTCCTTCAACTGGAAACGCTGATTTAGGGCTCATGGAACGAAAATGAACCTCTGCTCGATACATCGATGAGTTAGATAAAATTCTTTGGCCATTTTTGAATATTTTTGGTAATAATAATAGCATTTTCTCAGCAGGGCAATGCAGCAATCTACACTTTTAGGCTCGCCAAAGACTGGTTTGAAGCAAATAACATAACAGCTTTGGAATGACTATCAAAATCCCCTGACTTGAACCTAAGTGAAAGCCTGTAAGAAATTCTATCAAGATGACTTTATAGAAAACCATTTAAAGATTGAGAATCCTTTATGTTTTGTGTTGAACAATATTGAAGGAACTTTTATTAAAACTATTACCAATCTCATTGATTCAATGCATAAAAGATACATAGAACTTCTGCAATCGAAAGTAAATAAATGTTAATCACAAGTTTTATTAAACACAATTTATAAGACAGTTTTACTATAATTACGACTCAGAAAACCAAGTTTCCTAAAATGATTTAATTTGCTTTTAGAGTTAATAAAAACCCAAAGTAAACATTCATTGATATACCATATAGGTTCTCCATAAAAACTGTCATGGTAATATGGATAAAAATGGAGTTTTCAACACATTGTTCAGATGTCTTATAAATTTTCATCAGTTTGTGTATGGGGTATAGAGAGTATTGTGAGGTATTTCGGATATATATATATATATATATATATATATATATATATATATATATATATATATATATATATATATATATATATATATGGTTAGATCGTGATTTGTATATTATATAACCTACACTATACTTATACTAACATAATTAATAAAGTATTTTATATGAATAATCCCTACCAAACTTAAACATATCATGATTTTCCTTCCAAAACCATCCACCTCACAACACCAGGTAAAAAACTACCGCCCAATATCGACACCCATGTAAAACTCCTCGACAAAACCCTCACTTACAGACTCAGAAACCACCTGTTCTTAAGACTAGTAGCAGCCACCGTGGTCGAATGGTCTGCGGCCCGTGTTCTGTATCGGGTCTCTGCTTCATGTAGAAAGACTGCGGGTTCGAACCCGGCCATGGACACTAGTTGTTTCTCGTACGCCGCGCCGTGCACTCAACCCGCTAAGCGCCCATGAAGACGCCCATCAACCTCCCGGGATCGTCGCATGGAGCTCACTATCACCCTTACTCTTAGAATGTTAACCTTAAGAATTTGAAAAAAACAAAGTACTAATGTCTATATACTGTGTACTCGACTGGAAATAAAGATTGTTTGTTTTTAGTTTAGCTAGCGGCGATGCTGTTCCTGCGTGTTGAGCGCTGAGACCCTACAATGAAGTACATACATATGCTATATAGTATGCTTCATGACACCTTCCATACGATAAAACAGTCAAAGTTTTTGGTCGCCACCTCAGCAGCCAGAGATACGCTTCACACGTCACACAAAGGAGGGCAATAGCACTAAGCCATCTCTCCCTCATATACCGCTTCAAACACATGCCCCTTGACACAAAACGTATGCTTCATCTAGCCGTCGTACGCTCAGCCCTCATTTTCTCAGTAATTCCACTTCACATATTATCCCCAATTTCCATCTCATAAATACAGCGCACACAAAACACGAAGACGCAAAGATAATTTGGAATAATAACGAAAACACGCATCCACAACTCTACCTACACTTCACATTCCCATAGGAGTCCAGATAAATACAATACAGGGCTTTCCTAAGCTCAAAAGCAAAATTACTTGGTCCCCCTCGACGCCGAAATACACATAACACCCCACGCCGCTGCACCTATCATTAGTTAGCCCTCTGGGGTACCATAACAAAAATAAGCGTCAACTAGACATCAAACCCCAATCGGCTACAATTGGAGTCTGCTTTTGCACGCTATCTCATTTCGTTTTGTACGCTAAGCCCCAAACAGAGCCCAAGCCCCTGTATCACCAACCCTGGTCATCAATGTATAAATAATGAGCACCTACGTAATTCCTTATACATATTATCCAAAGCCCAGGCGGGTATATAATACCATCCACAAACAAACCCCATGGACAGACCTATACCGTTTAAAACATGTGAGTTATCCGCTCATTTCTATTCTCCTCCTAGTGTTCGTTTCCGTTTCACCCCTAAACTTATGCACATCCTGTGCCAAAGTCTCCCTCATATCTTTCCTACTGGTACCGACTAACTCACTCAAACAAGCACTGAGAACATTTACGCAAAAAGCTTCAGGATATACAAAAATCACCACGCACCGCCTCAAAAACTTACCACTCAACATGCTCCAGTACTTGCTATACATATTCAATAATGCTCTCTCCACGGGATACTTCCCAGACAAACATGACAAACCGTTCACCTCTCAACACGAGGGAAAAAATACCGCTCCACATCACTACTCGACACCCACGCAAAACTTCTTGACAAAATTCTCACCTACAGACTCACAGACCACCTCACCATACACAACATTTACAACAGCAGACAACAGGGGTTCAGAGCCGGTAGAAGCACTTATGATGCCCTCGCCACACAACACGAGACACTACGTATTCAACTAACCCAGTGACGCAGAATAAACATCATTTTACGAGACGTGTCCAAGGCCTTTCATAAAGTCTGGCACACAGTCCTTAAGTTCGAAATTTTACAATTAAACATTCACCCATTTTTCACCAAAATCTTATCAGACTTAATCTCAGACGCACCGCCGCAGTCTGAATAGCACACCACACAAGGTCATCTCTCCCCATAGAATCAGAGGTGCCACTAAGAGCAGTACATTCCTCAACACTTAACAACTTCTACCCACATGACCTCACACCGCCCATATCTAATGCCGACGACATCGCATTCGCAGATGACATCACACTTATTACATTCGGCCATCACTCCCAAAACATGGCAGTGAGCCTCACAACTCGAACAATAGATCAGATTAACGCCAACAAAAGAAAATGGAAAACACAAACAAACACAGATAAATTCAAACTAACAGCCATAAGCCGACGTAAAAAACAAGAAGTCCTCATAGACGACTCACGCCTTTTATACGACAATGCAGATAAAATCTTTGAACTCTACTTCAACAGTCATGAATGCACTCAACATATGTATTAAACAGAGGAACGCCGTAACACTAAATAATCTCTCCCGCCTATACTGCTACAAAAACATGCCTCTCGACACAAAAGGTAAACTATATCTAGCCTTCATATGTTCAGGATTCATTTACCCAGCAATTCTACTCCATATAGTATCGCCACATTCGATTTCACAACTATAACGAGTTCAAAACAAAGCCACAAGATTAATCACGAACACAGACTGACACGATTTCAACACATTAGCCCAATTACACAGTCCAATAAAATTACCCCTCTCAACACCTACACGAACACGCCAAAAGAATATGGCACAACATTGAGAACAAGCACACAGTGTACTGTACCTACACTTCACATTCCCACAAAAGACCTGGCACAGACCGCATAGAGCTTTCCTTAGCTCTAAAACAAAAATACCGGAATCCCTCCAGCATCAAAATACACATAAAACACTTCACCAACAATTCCAGCACTAGACCCCACCTCCAATGCACCACAGAATCGTCCACCGGACGCTGAGCACCAACCAGCTCGAATCACTGTTTTTCTGGTTAACATAGCCCCAACGCTTTACACCCCCTACTGCGAACTGCAGACATGCACAAAAATAACGATCAACACATAATTCCTTACAGGAGCTTTATAGAGCCCTGACGAGTAATCCAACTCCACCTTAAAACAAACTTTCATGAATAGACACCTTCCACTAAAAATATGTGCGCAATGAGTACTTTCACATTCCCCTGTTACTATCCCTTTCTGTTTCACCTCTATACTTAGGCACACACTGTGCCAAACTCAGACTTGTATCGTTCCTATTGGTACCGACCTAGAACAGTCATTCCCTACCAACATCTCATCTCGTCAACATTTCCTCTAGTAAACATTTCTTACAACACTCGTTTCTAGGAAGCGCTGGGCTAAGACTCCCAAAGAAGCAGATTTGGCTAAGCAGCGGTTTTTCTTCCACGAGTCTCTACTCCCCGCACTGGATGTAAATATATTCAAAATTCTACTCTACTATCTTAACACATGTTTTAATGTACTTTACTGCGTCTCAATATATACGACGCAACTTTTTTCCCTTGTCATTATACTGTTGGTTTCTTGATAGTTCCTCGCTCCCTCAGACGCTAACTCCGAGTAAAACTATGAAAAAATATTCCGTTGTCTGCCTTTACAAAAAACAGTATTCAAGGTCTGCTTGAAAATAAGAGCCTTGTGAGGATAGGAACACGAGAAAAATATCGAGTCATCATGTATTCATGACTCAATTCATGCTTCTATTGTGGTTACAAAGAAATTCTAAAATGAATTTTTCTAAGAGTTCATTTAAAATCAACAGTTTCTCTGTACCTTCTGAAACATTGCTTATTTCGTAATTCTGTGCAATCTTTGTGACGAAATGTTTTAGATTCGTTTTCGGAGGAGTAAAAAATGAATCGAATGGGATTGAGAAAATTAATTTTATGCGTCATTCTCAAAAAACAAAATAGTATAAGTGAGTGAATCATTTCGAGTAAAGCAATAAAATAAAAATGAAAAAAACATACGTAAAAACACAATACTCGTTTCCAATCTTTTAAATATATGTCATATAAGTACATTGTGAATGCACTCAATTAGTATATAAAAGAAAAAAATTGAAACCTATTCACCTAATATTTTTTACGTAGAGCTGTTATTGATTTGTGAACTAGGTCCATGAAAATAATGGTATCTCTACTGGAATAAGAAAAAGTATCAATGACAATGCTTGTACTAAGACTCTGACTTTAAAGTAAACTAACAAACTTTATTTTCAATATACTGTAGTACGTATAATGTACATGATTGGGTATACAATTATTGACGTTAACATCTTAAGATTAGTGATGATGCTCCCAGCAACTATTCCTCTCTTTCTGTTTTGCAGTTTGAGGTATACGCTTGTAATGACACTGCAGGGTATTTCAGAATTAAGACAAACAGTTTTACATAGTAAATGAATCATTTAAAATCAGTGTTTGGTTATTTAAATCTTGTATTAATTTGAAGTTAATAAGATAATCTTTCTTTTTCAAGTGTCTAAATTTTAAATTCATACATTATAAATTGGCTGTGGATCGAAATATCGTTATCAAGCTCCACAAAGAAGGCGAGAGTAATGTATCAATTGCAATAAAGGTAAAAATGAACCCTTCAACTGTTTGCAAATTTGTTAACAATTTTAAGGAGACTGGTACAACCTCTAATAAACCAGGACGAGGCCGGAAACGAAGTGTTCTTATAAAAAACTTATCGAAAACCCACGGGAAAAGTTGCATCGAAACCCACCTCGATCCCATCGAGAACTTACTGCAGACGCTGGTGTTAGCAAAACTTCAATGTATCGAGTGTTGGAGGATCTGTGAAAGAAACGTTACAAAATGATGAAATGATGCTTCTACTGTGCGCAAAAGTGGAAGTTTAAATATTTATTGGTGTTGTGTTTTTATGCAATGCTTCCACTGTGTTCTAAAGTTAAAGTCTAAATATTTATTGGTGTAGTGTTTTCATCCAATATTTATACTGTGCTTTGAAGTTAGTCTAAATATTTAGTGGTGTTTTGTTTTTGTACAATGCTTCTACTGGGATATACGATTCAAGATCGCGGTCCAAAATTAAGGTTTTACGTCTACGGAATTTTTGTATTCTTCTCAGTCTTATAACATACATTTTGAAATAGAATCAGTTGATTTTCCATCCCACTATCTATGATATGACAATTAGCACCCTACCATAGGTTATTTTTACCGTACGAACTGATGATACTCATTATATTTTTCTATAAATTCAATTTTATTGCTTGAGTAGTTAAACATTCAATATTCGTGATTTTTGCCAATACATTAATAACAATGTGTTTTTAAAGTTAAAAATAAGAATAAATTCAGTTACTTTTTCAATCGTAAGTCGTAATATATTTGATTTAATATATTTTTCAGGGGAATTTCCAATAGGATGTCTCATACCTAACTCCCAGGTTTTCTCGTTAGAAGCGATATGCAGCTATCAGGAGGCTTTATTTACGATGTCGGTACTTGTATAGATGATCATCGTCTAACCCTAACTAGCGCACCATCTTGGACCTTCGCACTTCTAGTCAACGGAGAGGAAACTTCTCCAGTTGATGGTCATGCTCGCCTCCCATAACCAGACACACTTAAAGCTGGTTTCTTTTTCCTTCCCGTGGTTTATTTCCTTTTTATTGTAGTGGGTGTCCAATATGAAGACACCTAAAATAAGTGCTCCCTGAAACCCCTGGCGGCCAAAAGTTCATAGGAGTTCAATTTTTTGAGCCTTCACTACAAGATAGAATAAGAAAATCCAGTAAAAATTTTACAGGTTAGCGTCTTATTTTGCGGGAACTTAAGTGAGACTACAACCGTTTGTACGACCAAACCGATATAAAATTGGTGATGTATTGTAATGTAGATTAATTTTTTACCCTAGCACATGCGGAAAGATCATTCACAGTGAATTTAGGGCTAATGAAATAGTATGTGTAATCACTATTTACAATGTGTAATCTTGCTGTCTTGGAAGGAGGTACTAGAGGGAGGTAATGGAGGGTAACTAGAGAGACATTGCAAGGGAGTACTAGAGAAAGGACTAAAGAAAGGTATTAAAGCTAGGTACTAGAATGAATTGGGAGAAAAGAGGCACTGACGGCAAGGAATGGATGGGAGTAGCGAAGAAATTTGCTGGAAAGGACAGTTATAATCGTAAAGAATTCATATGTTAGCGATTTATTTTCAAGTTGGGTGAATTTAAGAAATTATCTATCAGGTCAGTGTGAAAGTAAAACGGCTCATCTTCATCAAAGTAAATTGAAGGAAATTTTTCCTGTATTAAAATAATGAGCTTGTACACTGTTATTATTAAAAAAATTAACATTTAATTATATTAATAAAATTTTAAAATTCACCAGTATTCACGGTAAGAAACATGCCGATAAAGTCAAAGTTGTATCTTGCACGTTGCTCCATACCCTTTTCTCTGAAGCTTCAGTCTAATTCAGAGTTATTATACATAAAAAATTGGATTTAATTTTCCTGAGAACTGAACGCTTTAAAATACTTCAACTGTAGGCTTATCTATGTGAGAAGTGGAGACTACTTTTTCAAGAAGGGTATACAAATTGAAGAGTAGGAGTATGGCGGGTTCTTTCCCTCAACACAAACCTGATGAATTTCAAAAGAATGAACGACGCTTCCCAAGATCGATGTCATTATACAGTTTCATATTATTTCAGTATCTTTTTTAAAATATTGAAATGACTCATTAATTAAATTCTATGACCTATTAGATTTAGCCAATTTCTGAACAACTTTCCGTGAGGAGCAAAACAATACAATACGTTGATTAAATCACCAGAATGCACATTTAGAGACCACGTAAAATTACAAAAATTAGACTATATATAAATAATAGTATAATAAGGTTAATTTATATATCGAAAACCCACAAATATTTAATAGAAAAAGATATATAGAACATGTAAAATAAATACATGAACAAAAGTTTACAATACCCGACTTTTTTCTCGATATTATATATGAAAATTATTATAGGATTATTCCAGAATGTTTTAATACATTCTACTCTTTGGCAACCGAACTTTCGTCAGTATTCATCTCCAATAACGTGTCATTGCTACAGCAACTCTCGTTCTGAAAGGTCGCAAGCATGGGTAAGAATAAGGACATCAGCCAAGATCTTTGTGAACGTATTGCGGAGCTCCATAATGAAGGCTTGGGATATAGGAAGATAAGTGCACAACTGTGGTTTCTATAGCCTCGGTTGGAACCATAATACGTAAGTAGAAATGCCGGAATACAACTCTCAGCAAGCCCCGAACTGGCCGTCCACGGAAAATTAACGACCGTACTGCTCGAAACTTCGTCCGAAAAGTGGTGCAGAGGACTGAAACTACTTGTGAAGAATTGAAGGATGATCTCAAGGCATCTGGGATCGGAGCCAGCAAACACGCGATCAGCAGGGCACTACACCGTAAAGGTTTTCGCTCCCGCACCCCTCGACAGGACACCTCTTCTCCAAAAACGTCACGTCAAGGCCAGGCTAACGTATGCCAACGATCATTTGAACAAGCCAGCAGCATTTTGGAACTCAGTACTGTGGTCATATGAAACCAAAATCGAACGTTTTGGGAGAAACAGCACAAACCATGTTTGGAGGCAACAAAACGAAGTGTATAAACCAAAGTGCACCATACCCACTGTTAAGTTTGAAGGTGGCTCAATCATGGTGTGGGGATGTTTTAGCTCATCAGGGGTAGGTAAACTTCACATCATTGAATGAACCATGACTAGCAGGAAATATCGTGAAATAAATCATGACATGAATCCAATCAAAAACTTGTGGAGGGAATTGAAATTGAAGATTCAGAAGAAAGGTCCAAATAACATCACTGAACTCAAAGAAATTTGCATTGAAGAATGGAATAAGATTACGCCCGAAACTTGTAAAAGGCTGGTACTGAACTACTATAAACGTCTCGAAGCCATAATTAATAATAAGCGTTATGCAACGAAGTAATAATGAATGTATATCTTGAAATGAGTTGTAAACTTTTGTTCACGTGTTTATTATATATGTTCCTATATATTTTATTCTATTAAATATTTGTTGGTTTTAGACATATTATTAACTTTTTTGTATTATTGTTTATAAATATAGTTCAATTTTTGTAATTGTACGGGGTCTATAAATGTGTAATCTGGCGATTTAATCAGCGTGTTGTATTATTTTGTTCCTCACGGTATTTCTGAGTAATATTGAAATGTTTCGCACGCACAAAAAAAACTTTCTTAGTACTGATGTATCCCACCATTGAATTCATGTTGCTATCTCAGGAGTATTTTTAACACGGAGCATAATGTGTTTATGCAAATAATGAAAATTACTATTTACACAATTTAAGGTATTTTTTAACTAATCTGAAAGATTATTTCCCCTGCTAATAGTGTTAAATATGAAGAAGAAATTCAGGAGCAAAATTATTGTTTTCAAAATCACAGCAAGTATTATTCACTTGATAATACTTTCCAATATTCCAATAATACTTTGATATTCCTATACGCATTGATGACCTTGAGTTGAAAGCTTTGAGAAAGGTTGAGGCTAGCCCTTCACGCACCACTTAAATCTCGAAAACGAGAATACTGAAAAGCTCCTCTTTTCGTTAAACTTCTGTTATTCTGATAAAGTGGTAAAATACCTCAGTAGTTCTAATTAATTTAAAAGGCTTATTATCACTAAATCGTTATTATTATCGCTGCTAACATTTAACACACTTAACATCGTTTACTTGCTGTGAATCACATACGTCATATTTAATCATACTGACGTGCTTGGTAGTCCGACATCACCCACCAGGACTTTAAGAAATATGTATATGACTGAAAAATACTAATTTTTTCAGTTCCTTGAAAATTTTCTTCTGGTATCAGAAATGAAGAGAAGCAGGCTCGCATTGAATACATAATTCGAGTTACTTAGGCCCCGTAAAAACTCGTTCTTTCTTCTGCATTTGCAAGCTCTGCTCTTCAGACGTAGGTTTTGGGAGCTGTTCACAAAGTCGAAAAAGTTCAGGTTCTCTACTTTACTCATCACGTCGCCCCACAAAAACTGGCGTCAATCCACTGTTTTTTAGTTCATGTTTAACGCATAAATATGGAAACTTGTTGCAAGCTTCCCTACTTTACATAAGAATGTAATTACGCCTTTGCAGGGAAAAAATCTATCCCAAAAATGTCCAAGCATCTGATACTAACGAAAAGATAGAGGCATTGGCCTCGGAGTTTTTATTGGAGACACCAGAAACTGGAAGCCAGGTGTGTTTATTTGCTCAGTAGAATGGTGTCGGAGCCTGTGATGCAGCTTTACTGAATAATTCTGAACAATATTAAATTATCTTATTTCAGTTGTTTTTATCTATAAGTGATCATAAGGTTTACGTAAACCTCTTGACAACAAAGGATCTAAAATGAAAATTGTCTGCTGGGGCTGTATCTAAAACAAATCGAAGCACTGTTCATAGGGGAATAAAATACCAAGTTTACTGCGACAACAAATATGCATAAATGGTACAAATAATAAAAACTATTGCTATTGCTAGGAAAGCTTATTATTAGTTTCAATATACAGTGAGAATTTTATCAGTACCAAGTTCATTGTCAAGTTAATTTTAATACATGCCTGCTTCTCTCCATTTCTGATGCCGGAAGAAAATCCTGAACGAAATGAAAAAATTAATATTTTTAGAATTGTGTTCATCTTTTCTAAGACTCAGGTCATATATGAGTATAAATGAGTGCCTAATGAAATTTCTACTAGGTCAGTGGTATCAAGCATGATGCATAGAATTCCCAATGAATAGCGATATCAACATAGATATGGGTAAACACAAACGTATTTTCCCAATGATCCCCTGCGTTTTGCTGCTTTGAATTTTACAACCGTATCGTGGTTTAGTTGAACTGGTCATGCAATGCACATATAAGAGAAAACTTTCCAAATGAAATGAACTAGAGTTATGAGTACGATCATAAGCTAGTAGACACAACCCGATTCATTAATAATAATATGGTTGCCCACAGTGATGTAAGCTATGCAAATATCTAAACGAAGCTATGTCGATTCTAACTTTAGTCAAGCTTTCTACTGTTTCAATAGAAAAATAAAGCACGGTATTTCATTCCAGTATATTCATACACTTAGCGATTTACTTCTGAGTTATACCTAAACGAAAATCCAATGTGTAACATTTAACCCTGGAATCTGTAATAGTGGAATTACCGTTTAGGCCACATGTATTTTTCTCAACTGCGCTGGAAAGTTGGACTCACGTCGTATGTCTTCCCATTTTAATTATGGCAACTCAGGTTTTTTAGATAAACCTACACTCCTAATTTTGTTGTCATCGTTATACCCACTTTTGAAAATCTGAATATCTAGAAAATCTTCGATTTTTGACAGCACAATTCCGATTTAAAAAAAAAATACAAGTGAAACTGCATGTGAAGCAACTGCATTCATGCCTTCTGTTACTCCCTATATCATCTCAAAATCAACATTTGGATAATCATCCAAGAGGATTCAAGTTTGTCGAAACTGTGTTACGAGTAAAATTTTGAATTGCTAAGCAATCGTCAAGAAAATGGAATTCTTATTACGTACAACAATAAAAATTGCTTATACATATATGCATCTACAAATATATTTCTTTTGGTTTTTAATAGTATATACTTCGCAAGAAAATATATTTGGTGGGAACGAAGTATCTAAGCAGATAAGCACTATATTCAAAACTAGCTGTCTTAGCTGAATTTTGAGTATTTTTGAACTTCTATTTCTCATAAAAACAACAACTGAAATACTCTTCCATTCCATTATTTTTACAATGTAAGCTGAAAAGTCAACAATGCCTCACAACGAATATTATTCGCCGCAGGATGTCGTCTTAAATTCATAAGCACGTTCAGCTTGCCTGAAAGCAAGCCAACTCCGGGGAATAATGCCTTGGAAATAAAAAATAGCCCTAAGAGAAGTAAATTATTATTCGCGTGGTACTGCTCTCGAAATTTGTAGCCTCTTGTGTTAATGTTTGAGAAAGGAAAATTGGAGCATCTTAGAAGCGACACTTGTACGGAAAATTCATCTGTTCTTCTAGATATTGAGATTATTTATTTTCTAACGTACAGACATATGTTTGAAATTACAACGTAGCTTCTTCATTCAAGACATGTATAGTTTGAAATTCTAATTGACTGCCGTTAGATATAGATAGATTTCAGTTATTTAAAACAAAATGAATACTGAGAAAAGTTTGGTCGATGTTTTGGACATAGCAGCGTGGATATTCTTGTGAGATATATTCATGGATGAAATTCAGCTCAGTCCAGTGCATGTAAGTGTACTAAGTTCCCTCAAGGAAGAAATTTATGCTTTTCCATATCAGGCATCTAAAATATATTTTAGTTTAGTGCAATTCTAGGGATACGAATTTAAATAGGACTTAGACCCTCATTTCTAATTTTGTTGATGCACTGGGTATATCTGAAAGATAATTTCTGTGCGCTGTAGTGTTCAGTTGCTACAAGTACAATCTAGGTAACTCTGCTCTGAGATTTAAGCGAAATCTAATGAATTGCTATAGAATTATCAATAAAAACAACTCATAAAACGACATCCGCATAATAATTTCCGTATTCATTATCTGTAAATATAGCGTGATTGACGCCACCGATTTATAGCGGTGACCAGGAAACGGTATTCAGATTTTAGGTAAACTTTGCTTCAATCTAACCATATTGGCTTTCCGTTTAATAGTCTATTACTTACTTGAACATTTCACCGTTTAAATTGTTACACATCTTACGAAGTTTTGTAATTACATATAACGGTGTAGAAAGTGAAGCCTTTTGTGACCTTTGTTTTTTCCAAGTGATGGTCTTTGTTGAAAGCCGTTACTTTGAAACTTAACAAATGCTTGAAAAGTCAAATGATCTGATGGCGTTTTTCAAGGGGTTCACTGTTTGCCAAAATGATTCTTTTGATGCACTGTGAATGGAATACAGAAGGCTTGATTTTCTTTATTTATTTGGAAACCGTTCTAAAACCGCCTTCACCGTTCAGTATTAGGTTAGAGATGGATCATACATGCCTCCAGGAAACCTCTGTGTTGAAAATAAATCTGACCAGTGTAGTGATGCACAGGTCTCACCTCGTACTCGAAACTTCTTATGTACTTTTGTCTTTCATTTAAATACTGTCAACATAATTAATGCAAAGGCAAGATCCCTTGCAATTTTTTATAGTTAACTAATTTATGGAAACATATTCCAGAGCTTGTGAAGTTATTGAATCAAAAATCAGTGAACATCTTCAATAGATATTAGAATCTATCACATCGTATTTTATGTCAAATAACGAGTTTTCTGATCACATGCAGATTATGTGTAACATGACTCCCGAAGTCTGCAGTCAGAAGACATGGAACTTGGTGTTGTCTTATACTTGTATCTTGCAGATCATAAAATACTCAAACTTCTTATTTACAAACAGAACATATGATCTTAGGCGACAATGCATCTACCTAATATCAAATTTTTTGATTAAAATCAGGAAAAAGTATGAGATGAATTGGTCATCTCGATAATTTTAATGCAGGTTTGGGTGCCTCGGTAGCCCTGAAACAATAATAGCCCTGAAATAGTTAATATTGGCCTCAAATGTCTGAGGCGAAATGTAGCATTTTAGTGTTCACTCGTTTCAACAGAAAATATTTAATACAATTAGGAATGTTTTAATTCCTATTTCTATTAGCCTTTTGATGAAATAACGAGGATAGTTGGCATATGATTTTATTTATTATGAGATGTATTACTAGGGTTGGTAGAACTGTATTTTGGGTTAACGCGGTGGGTTTTAATTTTGTTATTTTCCTTGAAATCTGAATTAATAAATTTTATGTCATACTTCCCCACAAGAAGTTGTTCGTAATATTGATCATTAGTAAGTCATTAATCATCTACTTTTGTAAAGCGTCATATATATGACATGAGACTCGTCAACAGAGAAAATTTGAGTTTTCAGATCATTCCTTTGATTCAATTTTTACCATCTCGTGTTCATAATAACCCTCCTCTGAAAAGGAGAAGATTTTCTTCAGAGCAAGAAAATTTTATTTTTAACCAGATGTGTAACATCCGAAGTACATTCTCATCAAAGCTTTACTGAAAAAAGGTTAGCAAATTTACGACAGCCAAATAATGAATTTGATAGAGTTATTACGTGCTTGCCATGCATAAGCTAATTAATGTTAGACTTTGTGAGCATCCTGAGACTTGAACATTAGCAAGGAATATTTCTTATGACTTTATTTTTGATACACATTGTCTTGAGCTTTCTGGTAACAAGTCAATTTCATTTGATGATTTTCATTTATATGAAGCGTTGTAGCTTTCATCCATGAATTTTCAGAAATTTTGTTCATATTCAAGTGTGTAAATTTTTACAAACTATCGTGTTCACATCACAAGCGCAAAAAATAAATAATACTTTCTGCTACCCTAAATACTTACCGTCAATTGTTTATTGAATAATGAAGGAAATACATATACTGTATTTAAAATCTGATTGCAGCATACAACTAATTTTCTACTTTGAATCCGCTGATACAGAAGGATACTAATTCTAATTTCATGATCTACTATGGGAAATAGACAACTTGAAATTCAAAGGATTTTGATGCCATGAATTTGCCTTCAACAATGTTCAAATATGAATTTTATGCTAGTGATTAGGTAGCAATTGGTTGGGTAGTGTTGATGTATGTGCGGGGCATTAAATTAAATTTAGGGGAGAAAAGTAATTACTGCACTGAGTTTGTCTGTCAGAGTAATATCAAATAATAATACCATCATACATACACTGCCAGTGTTAATGTAACTCACTAATTTGGGTGCGGATTGTTCCAAATGTAATCTGAGCTTGTCTAAGGAATGGTGTTCATTTTTAGCAGCTGTATGAACAGTATTATAATAAACAAACGTGTACGAAACTGTACTAAAACTATTACATTAATCCAACAGACAGATTCGACTTGTAAAGTTGCCCTCATGGCCGCAGACGGCAGGTGTAAACTCAACAGATGTAGGAAATAAACGTTATTTCTATACTATTGCATTGAAGTATTTTCAAACACTCCTAGAGGCAAATTTTTATGCCCTAGGTCACCGTTTAATATCAGTATAAGGGACCATATTTTCTAACATAGTCATCATTTTTAATACCCGTAGATTAGTTTATGAATTTTTTTCAATTATTTCCGTAACAAAGCAAGCAAATGAAAATTTACGATAGACATTAATAGGCCAATATATATAGCGTGAGTTAATAGTTAATATCCCCTGGGAAATTATTACTACATTCTCAGATGCAAGTCCCGCGCGCGCATCACGTCACTTGAGGAAACGCCACAGTTGTTGCTGTAGCAGACATGGATTGCATTAGGTTAGACTTGACTTCAACTTTCAACCAGGGTGATTGTTTCTGAAAATAATCACATGAACACAACATTCTATTTTGGAATTGTTTAGTCTGTCGCTGATATTATTACTGCGTTTTAGTACATCATATTATAGGTTAATTGCAGTTTTAAAATCTATATATGTATATCTTTACTAAACATGATTCACTGCTCTCTCAGTCCACTGTCGCTCAATAAAATAAGAGCCTGTGTGGAACTCAACCTCACTTAACCCTTTTTACTCTAATAGGATATACATATTTGTCCCAGTAGTAAAAAACATATATATATATATATATCCGATAAATATATTTATAATTTAGAAAACATCTTTTATTTATAGGCTAATGAAGCCATTATCACTAAAACATGGCCGAGCAAAAGTTGGATCGAAAAGGTTAAGGGGCTCTTCTTCTTCCAGCTTCTTGATTGCCACTGCAACCAATATTGGGGCAGAACTAAAATGATCAATAATATTACAGAGCTGCTAATATTTGCCTTCAAGTTTAACTCGAGTTCTTGTTTGCACGCAAGTGTAAATATAATTAATCTAATTTACATTGTTTGGTGCCGTGCATTTCCCAGTGTAAATAGCTAGACAATTGAATCAGTTAAGCCAGGAAATATGCCAAGCTCTATTTTATAATATTAACATAAGTTAGTTTATAATTAGTTCAGAATAGTCTCATCCAAGGTGTTTCAGAATTATGGCAACCAGTTTGCATTTAAAATAAATCATGTAAAATAAATGTTTGTTTTTTAAATCTTATATTATTTTGAAAGTAGTAAGATAATCTTTATATTTCAAGTGTCTAAATTTTAAATTAATACTTTGTATATTAGCTGTGGATCGAAATATCGCTATCAAGCTTCACAAACAAGGCGAGAGTAGCGTATCAATTGCTAAAAAAGTTAAAAATGAAACGTTCAACTGTTTGGAAAATTGTTTTAGGACACTGGGTCAACCTCTGATGAACCTAGATGAGGCCGGAAACTAGGTGTTCCTACCAAAAAACTTATCAAAAATCTGCGTGAGAACTTGCGTCGAAACCCACGTCGATCCCATCGAGAACTAACTTTAGAAGCCGGTGTTGGCAAAACTTCAATGTATCAAGTGTTGAAGAAGGATCTTGAAAAGAAACCTTACAAAATGATGAAACGGGAGGGTTGAAAGAAGTCGTCACATCCTTAATGAGATAGTTCATGGTATGCTCCAAAACTTGGTGTTCACAGAGGAGAAAAATTTGACATTCAGCAAGTTGTGAACCATTAGAACGACCGAGTTCGGAGTTCATCAAGTTCAGTCGAGGGTAGGATTGTTACGAGACGTCAAAATGCACAGTCTGTCATGGTTTGGGCAGCTGTGACAACCACAGGAAGATCTCCTCTTATTTTGTGCTTTGTGAGGTCAAACTGAACTCAGAACAGTACATTTCTCTTATTTTGGAATTAAATTTGCTACTATGGGCTACAAAACATTTTCCGGGTTCACCATGGAGTCTCCAACAGAATTCAGCACCATCACATGGCTCCAATGTAACCCAAACCTGGATTCAGAGGAACATTACATCTTTCATAAGCAAAGATATATGGCCAACAAGGAGCCCCGACTTCAATCCCTTGGACTTTTCTATGTAGTCCATTTTGGAGACAAGAGTCTGAGATACCCTTACATTTCTCTCGAGTCTCTCAAAGTAAAACTGCAAAGCAAATGGGAAGCAATTCCACAATAACAGACTCGTGCTGCTTGTGATGCATTTGTAAATAGACTCAAGGCTGAAGTGCGTAATAATGGTGGTTACGTCGAATAACAGCAACACTGTATCGTTTGCTTATTATTTACCTTTGAGTTTTAACCCTCAAAATCTAAATCGACCGTTTGAATTTTCATAAACCTGCCAAAAAATTCGTTCCCTTAATTCTGAAGCACTCTGTACATAGGCTTAGGTTAGTCGCTAGAAAATTCGATGAAAAGTATTTGCTCGCAAACCCATTTCGTTTTAAATTTCATGAAAAACACTTAATTCTTTCTACAATATATGCCAATCAAAATTGAATTATTTTTTCAAATTGTAAATTACACAGAGTTTCGAAGGCTTTATCGGTGTTGACTAGAAAAATAATAGAGATGTTATGAAATGGTAGATCTATTATATAGTAATTATTCATTTACATCAGTGTACACAATAAAAATCTTATGAATTCTAGAGATCTGAAGTACTGAAATAGGGAAAAAATTGTAATGTTTTCTGAAAATGGTCCAACTTAGAGGTTAGAACTAAAAGTAAACTTGAGGTTTACTTGACATTTTAAATCTGTTGTGAGGATGATTGAGTTTGATATGTAAAATGAACATATATACGTAATTTTTTTACACCACATCGATGCAGAAAATATCGATCAAGAACAATTTAGAATTATTTTGTTATTGTGCAAAGCTCAGTTTCTCGAAATCGATATGGAGAACATCCAGCGTCCAGCCACTGACGGCCTCTCGCTCTACAACAAACAGGCAATTGAGGTTCATTGGTGGACCTAGTTTCCTTGAACTCTTTTGTATCTTTAAACCACAACTGAAGTCGTAATAGTTCTCCACATGTAACAATACTATCTAACGTAATTATTAGTTGTGTGGGAGACAATTTGTTTCATTCTTGAAAGAAAAAAATGTGAGAAAATTTTTTCGATCTGTGTTGTGAAAAAACACACGAGTTGCTATACCCAATATCTTCATGCTTTAGAATAACACACAGTGAATTTTATAGGAATTTTACCGTAGAATGTGAATAAATTACAGTTAGCCCACAAGTTTTCTTTAAAAAGATCAAAAACATTTATGAAAGGAAAATCCCTCAAAATTTGTTATTCATTTAAGATATATGATTTGCTCGTCGAAAGAAAAACAGCCTCGAGTTGGTGTTTTTAGGAGATTTGTGTATTGTTGTTTAGCTTTGAGTGAGCGGCGATCGTTGGTATACTGGATCTGTTCTAGTTTCCACAGGAAATTTCAGCCCTGGCAAATGCTCGCTAGCCGCTTCTAAATTATATAAATTCAGTTCCCTGTCAAACTCCCTAAAACTGAAGAATATTTTTTTTCAAATGTTGAAGTGAGTCCTCCATTTCAGAAATGCAGCGATACATCGCTGGTGCAGGCTTGTTGATCGTGAAACAAAAGAATAGTTATTCAGAACGTTGATGTAACGGCCTTGAGTTTTGTGTATGTATTTATGCATAGGCTTTCTCATCTCTCGTAATGTGAATTGGAAAATACTCACAACGATTACAAATTCTTTTGAACCTAACTGCATATATTTGTATATAAGAATTCGTAAAAAGTTTGTCAACAGCGTTTTTTCATATATGGCCCCTTTACAAAGAGTATTTAAATTAAAGGGTTTGACGACTAATGCATGACACCTGCAACACGCACATGTGGAATCAGTTCTCCATGATATTTTATGAAGAGTTAGCATCAAAACCATTGAAATTTGTTGATTTATAATATATATTTAATCATTGGTTCAACACTGCGTAGATCTTTTAAGAAATATTTTTGTTCATTTAAATACCTTCTTAAGGTTCAGTTTTAGTTCAATAAAACCTGACATTTTCTTCAGGTTAATAGAATCTCCTATGTCTGAGTTCAAAAGATAATTTTTTTCATGAAGAGTTGGACTCTGACTTTGTATTGAATGATTGAATTTTGGAAGATGGAGTGTTTTAAAGTATACAAACTTAATGGAGCCAACGAAATATTACATAACTACATAAATTTTACAGCCAATTCTACAGAAGATGAACTAACTGGAAGGAAAAATTTATATTTTTGATGCAATGATTCTCGTGATATCAGAATATGATTTCAGAATATGAGTATTGATTACTATTTCTTTCCTCTACTCCGAACTTTAAGTTAGTTGACCAAACATCGAGGTTGATTAAAGCGGGTAACATGCACTATACATTCTCATGCCAACTATGACAGGGTTTTTCTATCAGGGATATTACAAAATCGAAAAGTGAAACGAATATACGATGCACAATATGAATAAACTCGTACTGTCGTCAATAGAGCTAGTGTTTCAAAATTATGTGACGAACATATTATGAGAGACAGAGATTCATTATTGTTTGAGGACAGCCAGAGCGAATTACTAATATTCGATGAAGATGCAGTCCATTTGAATGTCAATGTCAACCTTCACGAATTACTAACATTGCTTCAATTTTATGCGAAATGACTAGGGAGTATTAAAAAAGATAATTGAAACTGTAGCATTTCGTAATGTAATAAATTTAAATTTACACTTATATATGTTACTCATTTTCAGCAATATGGAGAGTATGTGAACAACTGAAAATGTTGTGCCTTCTGTTCACATTGCTTTCCTTCAAGTTATACAAACGTCAGAAGAAAAGAAAAGGCATTGTGTGTTACGAAGGTGCTCAAACAATGTCAAACAAGAACTGCATTAGTTAGAGTATCCACTCTGAATGCACAAATGCATACCAGATTTGGACGTGACACGAACAGTTCAGAAAAGGAAAATGTGTTCAGAACGAAAAGATTTACAGCGGCACCAGAATCGAAAGAGTTGATAGAGCGAGTTCGTGAAACGTTTGTGCAAAGCCCTTGGAGATCCATAAGAAGAGCAAATCTCGAAACACAGATTCTTGGAGCGACATTTTGGTTTTGTAGAGAATCTCTGGCGCAGTGAAGACAGTTACAGAACCACGACAAGCTGCAGCTTGTTGGCATGGGCTGAATTTAAGGTTCGACTGTCGAATTATGGGCTGAGCAGGGAATAAAAACTTGACAAAGCTTGATAAATAGTACGGGATATCTATACTTATTTTAATTTATTCTTCTAAGTTTAATATAATTTTTTTAAACTATAGGAAAATCGGCTTAATTTCATGAAAAACTGTAAGTATTCACATTTGTCGTTCAAATGAAATTTATGCTTTTTACCATCTTCAACAGTAAGCCATTCTGAAGAGCATGCAGCTCACGATTATCTTTAGCTTTCTATCAGGTTTTTTTCTTGATAGAACCAGTCAGTTTTCAGCAACTGTAATTCACAACTGGGCAGGCATACTGCTTATTATTACTGCCTATTAATTTTGTTCCTTCTGTTTCACTGTTCAAACTCAATGATGCATGTTTGTAATTATAATTTTCAGTCTGGGATACTGACATCGTGTGAATGAACGGGATCTGATAAAAAATTTTAGCATTAAATTGTAAAAGTGAAAGCTTTTCACTTCGTTTATGAATAAACTAAATTTAAGACAATTTATTTTGCTATTGTGCCTAAATTAAGCGCTTGAGTTCCTATAAAGACAAAAATATTCGTGTATTTAAACAAATTAGACACTAGTTTATGAGCTGGCTCCTATAGAATTGTATATTTCAATATAATTTCATTGCCAGTGTTGAAAATTTCGTCAAAATTAATAGCTGTGATTTTGTTTTTTACTCACCCTGGTCTTGAGCAAAATCCTACAACAATCGCTGAAAAAAAAACACAGCTGGGAGTTATTCAGCAAGTTGTCGCTTCTTCAGTAATGAGATACAATCCGATCACTTAAAAAAATGGAAAATCCACGTATATTTCAGGCAGAGCGAAATTGGCTGAAAACCTTTGAGTTCACTCTCGCACTGTGTAATTTATTTTAACTATTTCATTGAAATCATATAATATGATGTGTTCTGCTAAACTTCAATTAATTTTTATCATGTGTCTATGTTGCTTGTTTATTCATTCTTCAAACCACAGTATTTGGTATAGTATGATGCTCGAACTGAGGCTCAGTATTTTGTACATAATATCTCTGAATACTGTACTCTGAAGTTGATGGGAACAGTATAACGTGAGCGTCCGCTAGCAATTCAGGACGACCTTGGATAAATTTCAGCAACATAGACAGTGTATATTAGGTACTGCTTTTAGACGGTCACATACCTGTTATTTAGACGGCAGATTGCTATTATTAATACAGTAGTAGGCTCACCTGTGAAAAAATCACGTGTTTTTCCTGAATTGCGTTATAACTATCATCATTATACTATATTTAAAGAACGCAAATTTTCTCCTATCGTTCCCATAGTGCTCGGCAACAAACATTCATAGA
Source organism: Trinorchestia longiramus (assembly GCA_006783055.1). NCBI lineage: Eukaryota > Metazoa > Arthropoda > Malacostraca > Amphipoda > Talitridae > Trinorchestia > Trinorchestia longiramus. The sequence goes on along the minus strand of VCRD01000615.1, from coordinate 82,542 downwards.
AGTAAATGTATATATATATATATATATATATATATATATATATATATATACACATTATATAAATATATATGCACAGCGGCTTTTATTATAATAGGGTTGGTTATTGAGTAGTCTGTGATTAAATGCTTTCACGCTGCATAATAATTTGAACGCTAGTTCAATAAATTTCACTTTCTCTACGATTAAAAAAAAGATTTGCACTTTCAGTCACACAACTGAAAACACTAAATGACAATTGGCGGTCAAATTATGCAGTGGAAGTGCATATATGTGAGTCTTGATTTAAACTATTTATTTCTAAAATCGCTTTAAATACTGTTCATTCAAAAAAGTAGTAATTACAGAGAACTTTGAATCATTCATACGACAGTAACAGTCGATTTTGTTTCATTTAGCAGTCGATTTCGTCTTAAAAAATGTAAAATTATCCTAGTAAAATTTGAACCTCCTGTACCAGAAGGAGCATTATTTATAAATTTAATTCTCGTAACCCTAGGGAATGTTTATGGGGCGTACTGACAAGAGTCTGTTGTTTTACTCATGAATTACGCGCACGAAAATAAGCTAAAAGGACCTAAATCCTTCTATCATAAATTCCAAGATCATTGAAGTTAAGGTATAAGTTGGAATACTATCATAATACGATGCTGAACAGGTATGTTCCTCGGTAACGTCTTGGTTCATTACAAACTGTATTAATTTATTCAACTACAAAAGGGTGTAAAACTTTTGACCTGATATGGAAAAGCGTCGGACTTTTCTCATTTTCATTTCATTTGGGTTTGCGTATTCTTTTTCAATACAATTAAATTCTTAGGTAAAATTTTCAAATTATCCTTGATTGATCTACAGTTGATGATCTAATGTAGATTGCAATGTCGATTTAAATTACAATATCTTTGATTTCTTTTCCGCCTGATTTATGCTAAATTATCCGTTTTTATTTCCATAAGTTTACTCTTAACGATAGTTTTCGTAATGTGGGAATCTTTTTCAGAAGCACTTTGTTCGTTTGGTCCAGAATATGAATTAGATTACGTATACTCTCAATTAATTTGTAAAACACGGTTTTCTAAGTTCTCATCAAACTCTCACAGATTTTTGTACGGGATGTATGGATTAGTTTTCAACGAGTGTGTCAGAATGGTTTACAATATATTATCAAAATTAAAAAGATATATGAAGTAAACTTGGGAATTGTCCCTCGCCATTTATAGAGGGACACTCTTCAGGGTAGGGAAATTGATTTTTTTAATGGACCTAGCTGGAACTTTTTATTCCGAATTTGACCTTCCTTTTAATAGTTTTATCACGCTGTAAGGTTTTTGAACTGCAATTTTACACACAAAGCGAAAAAGTTAACAATTTCATAGATGGTAGGACTTACACAGAAAATATTGTAGCTGCATACTGGCCTCTCAACAAAACCTGCCCTTGCTAAGACATTTTATGGGCTTCATGTTTAGAAATTTAATATTTACTGTTTGTGAAATTGTTTATCCTAGAATACTTTCTACACGATTACAATTTGGTGTTCTGGAATATCTATTTTTTTTAGTTAAAAGGCTGATGTACTTGAGGAAGGTGGAAGATGTGCAGTGTGTATATATGTTAACCTTAAGCTGATAATTCCAATGCTGGATTATAACACAAGCAGCAACGCTGGATTACAGGGTGCTCAAAAGTTCAGTGAAACTAGTCTAACGATATTTATACAAGTATCCAGTTTAAACTTCAAAGTGATTTTGTTATATTGAAGCCTGTGGTAATGCTAAAGAGGGTCACTTTCAGCATTGTTTATCCTTGTGTTATGTTCACTGTCACACGTCTGTTAATAAAAATATAAACGTACAGACACTTTTTTATTTCCTTGTAAAATAGATTTTTCATTCGAACTAACAGTATTCAACAGCACGTGAGCCATTCTATGACATGTTTCCTGTTGTTTGTGTATGTGTGGAGGTGGAATAAGTGAGCGGCCTTTGCATGCTTTTGAACGTTTGTTTTGAAGGCTCTACGGCCCTTTGAATTCAGTAACCCATTTGAAGAATTAAATCCCGCCATCGCTGTACCATTTGCAAGAACTAAGACTCAGAAACACCTCACCAGCCATAGAGAAAGCACTGATGCGTGAGAAGATTTTGTTTATATTATTTCATGGTTGAGTTTCATGAATTGATTCCAACACTCTGTATTGGCTGCATGGAGACTGAACCAGTGTGTTTTGTCACTGACAGTTTTTTGCGTTTTCTATTTGCAAAAATAAAAATTCACAGTGGGAATGTTACTTTTCACAAATAAATTTTGCCTAAGCTTCCTCAATTTCACAATTTTCACACAGTGGGTATTGCAGGGCAGAGGGATCTATCATCAATTACACTTTTTATCTCAAATTGTTGTACTAAATTAACGAATTTGAGTGGTTTTCTATCATATTAACTTTAGAACACAATAATGAAAATGAAAATTATGACCATTATTACTGAGGAAGGATGGCAAATAAGTGCCATGAATAGGTTAATAATATTCCACTGCTAGACAGTGAATATGAGCCTGTATTATTCTCATACTACAAATAGGTAAATAATTTTCAAACTAATTTTGCAAATTAATCAATTAAAACATTTGGGAACCATTCATAACCAAGGTAGGTAGTCCAACATCTACCAATTATATGCAGCATTATCAACAAATGAAACATAACAACGATTTTGTACCAGTGAAAAATTGTTCAATTTTCCCTACTCCATGGAATCAAACGGAATTTGTAATTTAATGGTACATGAAATATCTGATATCGACTAGCAGGACCTTTTGGAACACAGCGCTCAAACCTGCGGATGCAATTTGGTTGATTAGGGCCTAATTTTAGAATAATCGTCTCCATTAAAGACGATGAGAAGGGGGTTAATTTCAGGAATTTTAAAAGACTCTGGAGAAAATTCAGAGTAGACTTCGAACTGGTTGATGATGTCAAGTAATGCGTGCAAGTTTCTGTCAAAATTCAGCAGAATAATCATAAGGTCAAGATGAGGCAATCTTTTGGAAGTATTTTTATGATCACAATATTTTCATCAATTATTTATCAGTCGTTGGAGATGAAAAAAGGCATTGCATAATTTTTGATACCGATTTAAAAATGATTCTACTTTGCATTTAGCGGAAATTTTCATCATATTATTTTTTCAACTACATGTGGTAGTTGCAGTAAGATTTTTTACCAGTGGAGCAAATTAGTTCTGTTTATATACGAGGTCTTTTTTATGAACTGTTGTACAATAAAATATGAGAAAAAAGGATTTCTCACTTACAGCGGTGTCAACATTGCATGAGGTGATCAATGTAAGCATATCCGAGCAATGGAATTTTCCTGTGAAGAAAGAATGTTCAGTTGGACATTGCTCTCGTCGTCGTAAAACTCGTAGATTCTAGCAATGTTTTTAGCAGAGAAGACGACACAGAACATTGTTATGAAAGTATATGTCTGAACATGGAATTCTGAGATGAGTATTTGTTGCGTTAACATGCGATGAATGATATTTACCTCAATGAAATGAAGGAAACTGTAATGGCGCGTAAATAACATGCATTAAATTTGAGTACAAAGGAAATTAAATTATCACATGGACGCCAAAACTAACTGACCCGCCTGTAAAAAATTAAATATTAGAAGACGAACGTCGTGACAAGGCAAGTTTTACAACTGAACACGGTTTGCTTGATTTGTAGAGTACATGAACATTGCCGGGAATAATATTCTTAAAACTTGAATGATAAGGATAAAATAGGAAGAATAATGAATAGAATAAAATGAATAGAAGCATGACACTTGTGTTAGCAACAGATCTTGGGATTATTTACTTGACGTCAGTAACTGAATTGAATGACCGACCTGTCATTAAATTATAACCGATAATCAAGTGTATAAAGAGTGTTTTTAATTCATAAGGCTTCGTGTTTCAGTTAATTGTTCAACGCTTTAATTATTCACACCGTAAATACTCTGAAAATATTTTAAATATTCTGTGTGGTGGATTATGTTCGAAAGATTGTTTAGGGTATACGATCATAAAAGGGTCGTAAAGAATATTGCCATTCATTTCGTACGCGTAGATGACACATCGCAAATAAATTAGATATGCCTATCATGTGTTTCTGCTCGATTGATTTGTATGCGTTATATTTTATTTCAACTTCTGTTTACAAACAAAGTGTTGTAGAGAGAATGGTGCTCATATAAGGACAATAGGGATATGTGTTAGTATGTGCGGTGAGGAAATTCTGAAATTGTGATGTGAAATTCTAATAATAACACATGTAAGTAGGGTGGGCTAGTTTTATGAGTTGGATTGAGAGAGGACATGGGAGTAAAGTTATATATCATATCTGGCAAATTTGTATGACAAAAGTTACTTCAAGTTATGTTAATTCTTTGGTTCAGAGAGTGGTTATTGTGTAGTGAAAATAGGGATACATAAATAAATTGGTAATTTTATTTTTCGATCCTTGTAACTTATAATGTTGGATATTAGGCTAATATTGAGAAGCAGATGACAACATTGAATTGTAGGTGCACAAGAAGGTATTATATGAGGGAAAGTCTAAATTCTCTCGAGAAAGAGCAAGAGGTAGGTAACGGTTTACTTGTTTAATCACCTCATGCCAAAAGAGAAAATATTTAGTGAGCACATACCGAGGCCTTTTTGGAAAAATAAATAAATATTTAGCATGAGAAAAATTATACGCTGTTCCATTAAAGGACAACGTAGATCTCAAATGGGCCATTAAAAACCAGACCGGAAATGATGGGGAATTTTCAAAAGATTAGAAAAATTTCTCTTTTCAAACAAGGATAATAGGAAATTAGATGAACAATGAGTAGACGGAGCAAGTGAGAGGCATACAGTAGAGACTGACTTCAAATTATTGGCCGAAGGGAGAGACAGTAAAAAATGAGTTAGATGAAGAGGAGGAGTTTAATGTTTAGTCGAAAGTTGAAGTAGATAGTGCATTCGGATACGACCGGCATCATAATAGTGTCTTCTTGTGTGCCAAATTTTATAATAGAATGTAAAATTTTATGCAAGAATGTTACATCATAAATTTTCTTTAAATACACTGTTGACAAAATTGGTTAGAATTGTTGATGATTAATTTACTGTTGAATTCAGTACATACGACATAGTTCAGGATACGTTTTGTCATACATTTTTATTTAACTACGTTGCATTAGCAATTCATTATTATTGTTTTGAGAATATTTTTCTTTACAAATTGTTTTGCAATTGCGAACTATTCTCGTCACCACATATTACCATTAAGTTATGTGCGGTGAGTATGATAACCTCTACCTCGCATTCAGGCTATTTATTGCGTGTATATTGTTAATAGGGAGGGAAGTCCATTTGATTTGATCCAAAGCAAATCAAATCAGAGCCATCATGCAGACTGGTGCCACAAACCTGACGCTTGCGCATAGAACTCAGGACGGTGTTGTGCTGCATGAGTTCAAAACGTGTTCAGAGAATTTACATCGTTCTGCCAGCGATGGGGTAGGCGGAATACTGACATTTCACATTCTGGTAGTGTGTTAGAACAGTGACTATCAACTTCATTATTCCCACTTCTTAATTTGTGAAGAAAACGCGATGTCTGGATCTTACAGGTGATGAATTTAGATGTGGTGCTGCTGTGTGTTAAATATTCTCGCTGGTTTTGATATGTGTTAGCAGGTGTTAAAAATGTTGTGTTAACTGAGACGTTTAATTTGAGATGCACTCAAAAAAATATATCGCAGTTAAAACACGAATTCATTATTGCTGCACTTAAACAGTGTTGTGCCTGATGATTCCAGTCAGGAATTCGATTGACCACACTCACAAGGATTAATTTCAAAATGTTGTTTTCCTCCTTCAGTGCCTTGTAATTTATCAATAAATTATGAATTCGTATTAAAATACGACAAAAGAGTAGTCTCTATACATTTTTACATGCACATTCATATCTGTGTCTCTTAGTATAAAGCATTACTAGGTGTCTTTGTATTTTTAATGTCCTGAATGAATCACCAGCTTGGTCGACTGGTGAGCGAATCTCCTGGCGAGCGGAAAGACCCGGGTTCGAATCCCGCTGCCGACATGGTTGACGCGGCTAGAAATACGGCGTGGGACTTGGGTAAACAACCAAATAATTATCGAAGTAATTATCAGACCCAAGAATGGACCAGAAGGTTCGTTTCTATTGCCTCATTCTATTCTATTCTATTCTATTGATCAGGGCGGCCTTCATGTACGAATATTTCAAATACTTTTTATAAGTGGATGTTTGTTTTCATCCAAAGGTGAACATGCCACGTCATTTACATCCTGTATCAAACTTTTGTGCATGAGCCTTTTTCTGCCTAAAAATTTGACTTCTCAGTTTTGACCACTAAAATTTAGCATAAATGTTAGCAACACTGATATACCCATACGTTTAACTTTTCAATCTGTTATGCGCAGTGATAAACAAACTATACAGAGCAACGCTATTGTTTTGAGACCATCCCTCGCTTTTGTGTTGTGCAAGTTTTCAGCAAAAACGAGACGCCGTAAGTGCCTTGATGACCAAGAAAAAGCAAATATTATGTCTAGATTAGATGGTTGTGAATGTGTGAGAGGTATACACTAGCTGCTTGTTTCGGCTGTGATGTCCATACTGGGAAAAAATATTTCAATGATCCTACAACCAAGGCCCAACGGAAAGACAAGGGAAAATACAAGGTTCTAGTGAGGCGTAATTTGTTCAGAGTAGAACAGAAAACGCGCAAGAACCCTTACTCAACAAGCAAATTGTCTTTGAGAATGTTGGACTAACTAATGTATCGAAAACGACTCGTTGTCAAGTGCTGAGAAATATGACAGAACACGTTTGGCCGGACATAAGACTTCCTCTGAAGCACAGACATAAAGATTTTGTCTTGCATGGGCGACAACTTACCTGGAATTGGATTTTAAGCACGTCCTCTTCACTGATGAGATGCGTGCTACCCTCGAGTAACCTGTCGGTTGGAGCAAAGTTTGGGGTCCAGAAGAAGTTTTTCATCCCTAAAAAAATCGTCGCCAAGAAGAAGGAGGTGTTATAATTTTGAGAGGAATTGTTAGCAAATAATTAGCGGATTTTTTAAAACCCTTGACGGTGTAAAACTGACAGCAGCTACCTACATCGAATTCCTCAAGAAGGTGGTTGTTCCGTGGTTCCGGTAGAGGTTTTTTGCCAACAGAAAGAAGTTTGTATTCATGCATTACAATGGCTGGTCATATACTGCAAACGCAGAAGAAAACTATTTGAGAACTCTCGTAAAAAAAGGTGACCGACTGATGAAATAGCCAGCATGTTGTCTTGACTTTATCTATATTGAGAACCTGTGGTCAATTTCAAAGCAACGTGTTTAGCAGTAGGGACGTCAATTTCGCTTCAAAGATGAGCTGTGGCATCAACTTGAAATTTGTATGTAATTCAAATATTACTGCAACAGATATTGAAAATTTGAGAAAATCCAATGACAGACGTCTGCTGACAGTTGTTGAAGCACGAGGAGGCTTTACCAATCATCAGTGTATGTTTTCCATATATTGTGTTAAACATTGTTGGGGCTGAAATGTTTGTAATGTTCATACCTTGTTTTAGTATCCTTAGTATAGCTTAAAATGCAAAATAATACTCATTTTATACACTTTTCATGTTGGAGCATAAAATAGTGACTCGATTTGAATTCAACTAAATTAAATAAATTTAAAATCTTCTTATCTTTGGATTGTTCGATGTAAAACTTTGACGTAAGAGGTATAATTTTACATGGAAGCAACTTCTAAAAATTGGCAATAATTCATTAATTTGTATGTTAATAATTGAGTAAAAAGTGTCTTGCACAAAACCTTGGTACTGGCTCTACTTTTTAATTGATATCATTAGTAATCGATTTGATTATGAAGCAGTCATTCATCCGTTTACCATTATAATTGCAAGTTTTTAAAGATGAAGTAGTTACTCCTATTATAATTTCATGATTGTACATTTCTCAAACCTCAATTTTTTGAGAAAATAAAAATAGTAGGATATACAGCCATATATCATACATTGCCACATTTTTATACTTCACAACGGAAATTACGAGCTACTTTAATCAAACTTTAGTTTCACGCCCTTTTAAGCGTTTGATTGCATACTAAATATGTTTATGAGCAGGGAAATGCCAGTGGCAGGAGCTTTTGTAGATGTTCCCAATGATGACTGAAATATGTTTTTTAGCTTTTAATGCGGCCTAAATGTTACTGGCTTTTTGAAATGAACTCAACTACAACTCTGTTTTCTTTATACGCCATTATTCCACGATAAAAATTATTTTTGACCAGGTAATCTCTTTTTAAGCAAGTATGCATAGAGTTATCAAATAGTTTTGCAAGACAATGAGGCTTAGGTGCTTTATGATGAAGAGGAATGAATAAATTTTGTTCATTAGATTCAAAAAAATACACCCTGATACACACACATACACATAAAAACCTGGCATCCCACATACATGCACATACATGCACACATCAACACACGCTAATATTTACCAGCACAAATACACACGTTCACATGCGCACAGGTACTCTCAGACACACGTTCGCCTTCAAGCCAGGTCACACAAACGCACGCATACTGATGTACTCCCATGCCCACAATCCTACAGACGCTAACTTACGTATTAGCCTTTGACACAGACACACATAAATACACAAATACGCACATGCACACACACAAATACCCAGGCTCCCACACACACACAAACACTCAAGTTACTACACTCACAGTGTAATGTCACGAACATTTTTCCAGGTGTGAATCTGACACACTCGTATGTTAGGAATTTTCACGTTTTTGCTCAGCTTATACAAACATATCTATTACTGGGGGCCGTAAATTTATACCGTTTGGGTTAGGTGGTTCACATACCTCATATATCAAAAGACATAAATTTTATAACTTTTAAAATGTCATGATTTTAATAACAAAGGCTTATTGAACTTCCTACTATAATTTTACATCGCTTCCGCGTGCCAAGGTTTTATGATACTTGTTTTCTCGTTTATATTCTTCAATATAATTTTATATGGTAAATGTAATGATTTACTCGTCATAGCATTGACGATTGTCCAAATGTTCTTTTGTGTCTTAAGAGAGTAAATAATCTGAATTCCTACTGGGTTTATGTATTGCTTTTGAGCAGAAGGATTCCAAGTTTAGAATCGATTAAAATATTAGCCGCAAAGGAACATACAAATATTTTGACAGTACTTAGACAATTCATTATTTCTAAGATTTATTTAATACTACCAAAACTGTTGTGCTGGAGAAATCCCCTAAAGTTGATCTAGCTTTTTCTGAGAAGAAAATGAATTCTGAAGTTTTTCGGCACACAGACCACAAATTCTTTTCGCCAGAGACGCTGACTTGCAATATTTGTATACAAAAATACCACAGTTCGTCACAGCAACACCGTAAACTTCTATCAAAACGTTTGAAAAGTTATAGGCTTGAGCATTAACATGTATGCAAATACAGAACATTTGGATGGGACATTAAATTTGACTTGATGGCGTTTTATGGATTCTCTTGACAGCTATAAATAACATAGTAAAGCTATGAAATAAAGTGCAGAACACTTCTATGCATTCTGTGCAACATATCAATGTGGTTGGAAAGACAGATGGGTCTACTAACGTATCCTATATTTTTTGTTCATAGAACAACAAACAAAGGTAAATTTACAATATAAATGAAATACTCCGAAAACGATATGTTTTTACCAGACGTTATTAAAGATATAGTTTAAGGTTGGAATGAAAGTAAAGTTAAATGTTTTCGGGTGAAAATTTAGATGGCATTGTTCAATTAGTGCATCTTGTCTTCGTTTTGAAAGGATATGGTGAGTAATGACACAATTTTCATTCAGATCTTTCTCCATAATTTTCAGCAGTTTTAACCTTAATTGTAGTCTCCTCTAGAGATAAAGCTTAATTTTTTTTAAGTTTCTTCAATGATGTAACATTTTAGGGTAGGCTCAATGCTGATGTTACTTCTATGGTACTCTTCACCATGACATGAAATGCCATCATTCCTACGTCAGTTGAAGAAGCAGATCAGTTCAGCTACTAATACTTTATCCGAGGACAATTACATTGGGAACACGGTGGTATACAACATATTATCTATTACAAAATGTAAGACAGTAGTCAAGTGCTGGCCATCTGCTGCTAACTAGAATACTGTTAATCTCTTATTCAAAAAAATTTTCCGTTTGAAAGCTACTATGATCCAGAAGCAGCTCATCTTAGTCAACAATGGCACCCTCCATCACTATCACGCCCGTCCCCTCACACGATGATTAACGAAAGATCACTTAGAAGAGCTCGGTATGGAAATATTACTTTATCGTGAATACTCTCCCGATCTTGCATTTTCTAATTACGTTTTTAGGAGACTAAAAAATGTTGTTAAAATTGTAGGATCAGGTTGAAATAAGGTAGAATCATGTTTGGCATAAAAGAGTAAGAATTTACAGACAGTGCATATATAGGCTCATTTCCAGATCTAATGAGGCTCTGGAAATTAATAAAAGTTATGTAAATCGAAAGCTTTTTCAACATCTTCGAATTTTATCTTCAAAATTGATCGTCAGAGTGAATATCACTCTCATTCCAGTATGATATATGATTTGTATTAACTTAGTTTCAAGTGTTAAACATGTTATCACGGGATTCTTGGTTTTTCATTTATACTGTGAAATGCATGAATTAACAGTAAGAGAAGTATTCGGTGTTTTTTCAGTTTATACTTACTTCTGGATTACAACGAGAATTGTTTGCAGGATTTTCAGCAATAATTGCAGAAAACTATTAACTTGTACTAGTAGAAAAAAGTTCTTGGTCTTTTCATTACCAAAGTTACTAAACCAATCACCTATTTGTGTGTAAAATTTTAGAGGCAAAACTTAATTATTTTCAAATTGATGTCAATCTAACTAAATTTACGATCTTTTTATTAAATATGAATGAGGTTTTAGCAAATGATCAAGAATAAAACTACGAGAACCTATTGTTAAGCACCGTTGCACACAACAATTTTCCTCGTTCTTTCTTTTCACTGGCTGTTATATATGAGGTTATTCGTTGTAAATAGTGATATTCTGGAGGAGAGTCTACTGCAGTTACAAAATTATTACGTTTGTGGTGCAAATTATCCAATGATACAAAATTAACAAAAAAGAAAAATTATTAAATGAATATAGTAATTCAATGTTTGTGATTTCATGTATGAACGTTACCTTCATTGTACAAGAAATGATTATTCAAAAAATTACATGTCTACATCTATATGAACTTGCTCACTTAGTTGTTTGCTAGATTTTGTTCATATCCGTTATTTATTTAGTCGACGCCATGCCCGGCTCTTATTATAATTTAAGTCTTGACCCTGTTCGCAAGCAACTAGCTGGGAAATTTTATTTTTTACTACCTGCAAAAAAACGTATAGAAGTATAGAACATAATGATAAACAAAAATGTAAAACATACAATAGGATTTGAGGCTTACCTTAAAAAATTGCATTGAATAAAACGAGGGCAAACTCCTGTATATGAATACCTTCAGTCAAATTACATAAACAGATCGGTTCATTTATGTCATGAGGTTTTATACAAGCGGCTATTCTTCGAGAAACTCCTGCTCCAACACAAGTCCCTCATCTTGGCAGTTGTGTAACATTTGATGCCGAGCTTAAAGAAAGTCGTAGCTTATCTTAGTAAGATTCTTGAACCTTAACGCCTGCTCTCATTCTATATTCTATATCTTTTTCAAATACCATGATGAACATTTATACATAAAATCTAAATAACTTTCCATTAAGGCAGGTAAAATCTTAAGGCGTAAATTGTTGAAAAAACATATAGAGGTACACAATTTTCAGCGACCCTTTTTTCACTATGGTTTTGTAAAAAACATACTTCAAAATACCTTCACATTGGCTTCTCTTCACATATAAAAAACGAAATATATCTACTGTCATAATATCTACCGTCATACTGAAAAAAATTATTCCAAACGCTTAAACTTCCACATCGTTGTGGTGAGTATCAAGGTAACCCCATGCATTTTTACGCACAATGGTCAGCTTTACAAGGGTGTACTCTCCTCTCTAATGTAGAAACTTTGTCATACAGACTGTATGCTTAAATCCGTAGTCTATACTTCCAGGACTGTTTGTGTTTGTGTGATTCAACATTCTGCATGAGTCTGCCCCTCTGTTCATTTTTCATGACTTTAACATTTGACCTCTTGTAGTGAAGTGTAATGTACCTGCACGTATGGGAGATTTCAGAGTAGATACTGACAAGTATCATAGTTACAGAAGTTACTGTTAAGTAGTTTCGCACTAGTGAATTGCGTTTGCATTGTAAATATGCCTCATAGTTAGATTTCAATATGCTGAAAATTACCATTGCAGTCGACATATACAATGCAAAACCATAGGTTAGTCGTCAATCTAAATTCTTCGGTTTATTAAATGGTATTTGGGAAGTAAAGCTGCACGCTTATTCAAAATTCAAATCTTCTAATAGTAATTATCAGCAAGAATCTCTCACTTCTATGCAATATGACAATTGCTATATCGGACTACGTTCTTTTCTTTTCAGTCAAAACGAAAACAGCGAATAACCCATTTAACTAACCAGCATACAGTAAAAATTGATTGTTTGAACGTGAAATTGACTACGGGCAGTGTTTTTGAAATTGTTTTACATTCAGCCACTTACCTGTCGTCTCACTTCTCCAAAGGAATATACATACACACACGATGGTAGCTATTCGACTCAAAACTTGTTTTTTCATATACTTAATTAAGAGCAGCATGGCGCACAACAGGTTAAGCGTTTGTCTGAAGACTGTATCCGGTGCTTACGGATAAAACTTGTTTACATTTTACTTTGTTCTAGACGCTCTCACACGTCGAGACACCATTGTTCTTTATGATCTGATGGTTACTACAAGTTATCAGATCGATGTTTGTTGATTTTTCCGATTGAAAGAATGCAATTAATCTTGTCTTACGAGAGATTATTGCCTTTATTTTGCAATTTCTAAGACTTTCACCTCACGAATAAAATTTCTGGAAAAAATTATTTATAGTTTAATTTTTTAATTAAAATTTCATAGACGTAAACAAGTTGATGCTTCGTAGGGCTTCGAAGGCACTGCTAGTTGATATAGACTCTATCAATGAAAGCTGTCAACAATGTTTATTGTGATCATTTCCTGACTGTGAGTGTCCATTTTATAAGCAATATAGGCGATTGAACGAATACTGTTTATGTAGTTAGTTGAGAGGAAAACGTTTTTATTTCAAAAGACTGAAAATGTACGAGACAAAATGACGCATGCTTTATCAGAGAGGAAGTTAATCATAGAAAAACACCTAATTTCGAAAACAGTTATTAATATTGTTTCACGATTGAACGTAAATTTTACTCTCATGTATTATTTATTATATTTTAGCATAAATCCAACATGAATTTACGTAATTAACTGTCTCCCACAAAATGCGAAACTGAAATTAAAATCTATTCCGAGTGCGATTATCCTGATTTCGTATCTAGCGTAGATAAGTTGATGGTTACCCTTTCTCTAACACTAGCGTTCTGCTCCCTTTCTCGTATTCGAAATGTAAGAAAAAAAACAGTTTTCGGTTAGCCTGCTTTCAAGACGTTTCCTGAGTCGGAGTGCGGTCAGTTGACTTTGTGTTTTATTCTCTCGATTCGAGATCATTTTTTCCCAAGGGGCGTCAGATGTACAGCTTGATCCTAACCTCTGGACAGAGGATAAATGGAGGGAGCTCAGCGGAGTCGATGGGGCGAGAGAGCTGCGAAGGAAAGATTGGTCGAGGACACGTCATTCTGGTCATATCTCACAGCAACTATCAAGTTCTTTTCATCATTAACAAACTCCGTCAAGGACACAGTAAAACTGAAAAAGTTAGAAACTTAAACTTAAATGTACTGAACATAATGAACAGGGATACAAATAAGCATTAGGAACCATAAAAATTCATAGGAAATATAGAATGATTTGACACTGCTATGCTTTCATACAAAACAATGTTTTCTGTTGCAGCGTTCAGAAGAAACATATCATTGAGAGAGATTGCATTATGTTATATCTAAGATTTTGCTTCAAAAAAATTATCTTTATGCAGACACTAGATGAAATTAAAAGTGACGGATTGTAGGGCAAACACTTAAATTTTAAAGTTAAATAGTTTGTGTAGACCAGCTGTTGTATAACACATCAGTGTTGGGATCACTGCTCCTCTGTCATGAAAGCATACTGAATTTGTCACGTTAACTAGTCGTTTATTGATCTATTTTGTATCCTTAACTTGTTATGAGATGTAAATGAGCTTACATTGTCGAATCCGTTTCAAGAATTCCTAAATTAATGGAACCTTAATTGACTCTACACCAGCAGTCCTTCGACCAACTGAGTTCAGTGCGGAAAGACGCTATGCAATAAAGGAATTTTTATTTATCTACAGAACAAAAATTGCTGATGGATTAAAATTCACTTTTTGTATGTCATCTGTATTAAACCTGAATGAACAAAATTTCATTTAAAACATGGTTCCTCGAAAGGAAAGCTTCTCAACGAATCATAGAAATATTTGAAATATTCACATAAAAGTTAAGCATCAAATCCAGATGAAAAATTGTCTGAACTTGACAAAAAATCCGAGTGAAGCTGGTTGAATAACTTTTTTACACGTATGTCATTCTTTTGGAGTAAAGTGTTATGAAATAGGACGCAAAAAGTACTACATTCTTTAGCTTGAGTAAAAACAAACTCACATAAATAGTTTGAGACTCCTGAACGGATGAATTCACTTCTGGGAAATAAACAGTCTGTGTCCTGATGAAATTTTTTAAGACAGTCTGTTTCCAATTTTTTTCCAGATTAAGAAAATTTCAAAAATCGACACATTTGAAGGATGAGATGCCATTGTGAACATACAGTTGGCAACGAAATTATTCATACACGCAACCATGGATCAATGAATCAATACTTTTAGTTATTTTTTAAAATTTATTTCTCGTGTGACTCCAAACTCTTCATATGTTATTAAGTACATGGAAATGAGCTATTGTCAAATTTGACAATAGAATAATTCTAAAAATGAAGGGGTAGAAACATTAGTTCAATCAAAAAAAATTGTTTTGGTGGTATCGATTCAAGTAATTACAGGGGCATTCACAATAAGAAATATAAGAATTGCAGTATAAGAATTGCAAGCTTTGGACGTTATTTATTTATTTTGTAAATGCTTTGGGTGTCATTAGGTAATTTTGGATAGCCACTAAACAGTAAACAGTAGAAATGTTTACTTCACTTGAAAATTCTATACAAGGGAATAATCAAAAGTTCTGACTAATTACTACCTATAAAGTAAAAACGAGTTGTGAAACTACAGTTTGGTTTCGGTAATTCATGGCAAATGGGTTGAACTCAACATTATTTAACTTTGAACAAAACCTTTGCTATGTTTTCATACAGGTATGTTGTTACAGTGCTTCAGATCACGAGCCACGCACAAGGATAAAATATACATTTGATTGAATCAATGATTTTGTACTGGAATAATCTAATTGTTCTCCTCCCAGTCATCAGATCTATTTTTCTTCTTATAATTTCCCGTTATAAAGCACATCCTACAACTAATTGGACATCATATTTCTGCTATTGATCAAGTGTGGAGGAGGTTGGTGGACAACTCCATTTTTGGAAAATCGAGTCTCTGACCGGCTGCTATTGAGGCCTGTTTTTTATACGAAGCTTTACTGGAGCGCCTTCACGAACCGGGGTTGTGGATGCACTTCTAAGCTTTGAACTTATGCAGACCCAAGACTTTAGAGGCTATATCTGCTGCTGAAGTACACTCACAGTAAGCTTTGTAGTGCAGACCAACTCCACAATTTTTGCATAGCTGACTCAGGCTCTGAGTCCCACCACGCTTCTTGGGTGAGCGCAGTTCGATCAAAATGTTTAACACATGTGTATTCTGTGGTATGAATTTGACTTTCAATTTTGTGAAGTTCAGGATACAAATATTATATCTAGTCCTTCACGACTCTCACGTGAAAGAACTTAATACTTTATCTAGAGTATTTCACAGAAATTAAATTACTATTCAAATGTAATCTTAGTTACAAATTATAAGTATACTCGTGCACAACCCACAATAAAGTACGTGAAACAAGTTCACATATGTTCATCTCTCTTCCCAGTGATACTTTTTAATGAAAACGACAGGGAAAATCGAGTGTCTTTATCAGATAATAAAACTCCTATCGATTGTTTGCGTTTTTTCTCTGTAAATATGCTTGCCAGATACATAATGTTCAGTGCACATTATTCACACTTTTGAGCACACTTTTAATTTTTTTCGTAGCTCAGTGTTGTCTTGTGATTTTTTCATCCGTTTCTTGATGTGTTGTGCATGACTTATTTTGTTTGTACTCCAACCAGTTCTTTATTATTTTTAAGCATTTACTTTTGTCTTCCGGAAAGTGACTTGTTCCGGAGGTCTAGTTTGGCCTTGAAACATCACTTTTGATGCACTCAGCCACAAATGTTTGAACTGCCAGCTGCATCGCTTATTTTTATTAGAGGTAGCATTCGTTGATTTTTATAGTGGACCTCGGGCGAGCAACGGACTCTGGTGCTGACGTTAGTTGTAGTACATGAGCTGCTATGACTTCTGAGGAATTAATGCAACGACCTACGCAATCCAGAGGTAGAGTGGGCTCTATCTTTGTGCATGCAATGAAGTCGCTGATAATATTATCCTATTTCACTTGCATTTTTATTTTCTAACCATTGTTTTTAATTCATGAACCCAGACATGTAGAATTAGAAGTATTCTTCATTCAAACACGTATTCCGTTCGTATCTCTATGGTGCTAGAATAACTGCAATGAAATTCATACAACGGGACAACTCAGCTACAACCATACATTAAAATATATGGTCTGAGACATAATTCAGAATGTCATTACCTAAGAGTAGATACTTGTTAGGCACATATACTACAAATTTTCAGGCTGGGTTTTGTCACTAGGTAATCAACCTGTAATTGTTTACGATGCTGATAATTCTTCGTTCCGCTTCTTTTCTGAGCTACAAATGAAATGATCTGAAACCAATTTCGATCTTTCATGAGTTAGGTAAAAGTAATTAATGAAGGGCTGTCAACAACCAACATCAACTCATCTAACGACCGATATAAGATTACTTTCCAGAAAAGATTATGTAACTCTCTTAGTCATTCTACGTATAAAAAATTCTGAGTCGCAAACATTAACCCCTCAGCACAACAAAATGTCAAAGTTGGCATAATGAGCAATGAATACAAATGAATCTTGTTCTTAATACGATTCAATTTCAAACTTTCAGAGTAAGTTATAACGTTTGTTCATAATCCATAGAGGTCGAGACATTAGAAAACAACGATGACACTACTAGTTGTAAGTACTTCGCATTCATGATCCATATATAAGTTATGAAGTCTGCATGAAACTTACAGTCCCAAGTCGACTTAATGTAGAGATTTCAGAGTCGCCTAATCCATATTATGGCTACAAAGTTTGAATGGAATTGATCTAGAGTTTGAAAGTACCTCAAGTTTGTTTCCAAAAATACTGTATCAGACGGGGAATCATATACATATGTGCAAATTTTTATCTATTTTTGTTATTCCTTCCATGTTATTAACGTATATTTCAGGTATATATTAGTCCAAGGAATAAAATACTCATTTTGAGGGATTTTTTGTATTGAACAAGATAAAACTCGTTTAGCACTAGACTAAACGTACCATATTAGTAGAACCCAGCATCATATTTTCAAAACATTTTTACCTAATGTGAGCCGGGTGTGTAAAAAAATATAACTGTTGATTGAGATAAGTGGTAACTGCCCCATTGGAAAAGTTTTTCTACAAATTGCAAAGAATTTTAAGTCTGAAATAAGAAAAGTCCAAGAGAAGGTTCTCCAATATGCCAGTGAACATACGGACAAACTGAAGCCCGAATCTATTATTAGCTATCGAACGTCTAGAAGATTGATCTATGAAAACATTATGTTCATGAAATATAAGAAGAGAAATTTTTCTGAGTGAATGGAAAAAATAGGTTATCATAATCGGTAATCATGCATTGCTTAATCTTGTTCGTTGAGGGACATTTCTGTGACTGGATAAAAGTTATTGTGGTGATTCACAGAGGTTAAAATATCCCGACCTGGAGTCCAGATGATAGTCAAGTGCCAATGTATCGACGCAGTGACTTCAGACGAAAAAAAGTCGCCCTATTTCAAGTAATTTTTTGACTGCTATAATGAATTTTTAAAGAAACTTCTCTCTGAACTTCAAGGAGAAGTTATTGATGAAGATTTTATTCCTGTTTTAAAATATATCTGGTGATAAATATCACACATTCATTGGGTTAGTACTGAGTTTTGAAATTAAAGCTTCATGTGTCGGTAAGATGAAACTCCTTTAATATCCCAATACTCGCTCAAGAGTGATGGCAATGAAATGCCAAGGCGTTCATTTTGAAACAAATAGGACATTATAGTTCGCATTTGATCAGAATACGATGATAATAACCAAGTCAGTTTCAAATACAAAGGCGCTCTCGTTATAATCCGAACTTGACTTCATAAAAAGGCTTATGGCTACATAAAGGGATGCAACTTCACCACAAACTGTGCAATTGCTCCATTTTGGTCGCTTCATGCCCATCAGAGGAAGTTATTTCAAAAGATTTTCCCAATAATTATATTTTCCTTCACCTAATTTCCTCGCCTATTCAATTTAGAGTATAATTTTTTTTTAGTGGCGCATGATATGAGGTTATATTCTCAGGCGGTTGCCAGTCCTACCCTGTAAATGGCACACATGATTTTGATCAAAAGAAAACAGAGAAGATTTCGGAGTTTAAATTTTCTTCAACGGGTTAATAATTATCTCCGTACATAAAGTTTAACTTCAATTCATTTGTGGTAGACATTTTTAACTAGACCTATCACCGAAGGTTAATAGTTGCATTTAATGGTAATGGTTAATGTAATGAATATTATCGTCAGATAATCATGAACTAATTGGATGACTCTGTACAAAATTGCACTATAAAAATGTTAATGAAAATGTATATGATACAATTGTGAAATTTGTATACATTTATCGTAGAAAATACTTAGTAAAACTGCTACCCAACGAGCCGTAAGAAGCAGATTACTTTACTCAATAAAGGTAGCTCATACTTTTATAATAAAGTGGTGTTGAATTTCGCTTTTCTTATCGATCAGTATGTCCATTACCGAGTACAATATTCTTATCAGACTATTGTTCCGCGAACTTCAGAAGAATCTTTGTCTGTGAGTTTGTACCTGTATCTTAGTAATAATAACTTGGGCAAAGTGAAAGGATGTGTGTATTTTGTACTAAATTTTACTGTACTAGCGCTTAGTACTGGACATTACGTGTACGTATTGACTGGTTTCTGTGACACATTCAATGGACGTGACAATTAGGCCCCAAAATATCTGAAAGTTTTCACTGGGTCTTTTCTGCAAGATAACTGGACACAGAAAAGAGTCGAGAGGAGCAAGACTTTTTCAACATGTCATTCTAGATTATAGGCAAAATTGTGATGTTGTAATTGGGTTCAGGGTGTTGAAATCTCAGGAAGCTATTGATAAACAGGACTTTCAGTATCGTTGTTTTCTCATATGAACAGAGGCTTAAATCGGACTGAAAGATGACAAATATTCAATCTTAGCAAGCAAAAAACTATTGATATTTGTTGGCAATCGGGTTAAAACATATTAAAGAGAAAATCAAAGACAATTTATTTCAGCAGTCAGAATAAGATATAAGTTAAACCCAATGAACAAAAACCTAGAACTCTTTTTTGAAACTTTTCACTCGGGTTTCCTCCAGCATTTAAAAGCTCATAGGGGTTTTCGTGCCCAATATTCGCACGATTTTACTGAAACATAATTTAACTACAATGTGAAAAACCTATCAAAGTAATTACTAGTACTATGTGAACTAATACGAAATTTTTTCCAGACTTTTCAATTATCATATATGTCGCTTGTGGCTCACATTGCTCTACTACTCACAATGTTACGTTGAGTTGTACACATTTACTAAAAAAACGAGTAACTTCCTCAGACTGATTTGCTATATTTTATCAAGTTTTGTATTATTTACAAATAACTTCAGTCTTTTATTAGGAGCACTGTAATGAGTCGAGTAATAAATATTAGTAAGCACAAGAATAAGTTCATTAATAAATATTAAAAAACGCCTCATTCACTTGCGTGGTAAACATATATTATAGACAGTTAATTTTGCCGTTGAATTTGTCATACTATTTTTTAGTTTTTAATAATTTTTGAATTGTTTTGAGTTGCATATTCGTAACACAGAGCCTATGTTATTCCTTCTCATTTCGTTCTCCAGTACTTTTACTCCCCTTGGTTTCCCTCTGGAAGTCACTGTTGTCCTCAGTGTTCATCAAGGTCCATCAAACTCACGTTTGATGTACTCAGTTACGAAGTCAAAGCTACAGGCAGTCCAGTTAATTTTTGTTAAAGGTAGCACGCGCTTCTTGTTATGGGGGGATAAGGCATTTAAAACGTACTAAAACGAAATGGTATATGCATGTTGGGTCTTTTTTAGATTTAGGGTGAATTTTTCCTGACTTTAAAGTTTTTGCTACTGGTAATGGAGTTGGTATTTTCTCGCATGCTGCAAATAAAATATTTTTGGAATAAAATATCTAGCATGATGATTCAGAGTAGCTGCACGCCTTGGAGTACGATATAGAAATATAGCTCTCCAGTGCAGTTGAAAATAATCAAAAACGGATTCGTTTCGCTTCCAAATTTTTATTTAACTGTTTTCCCTGAACGAACCAAACGATGTCATTAGTGTAATTCAAAATGTAAAACCTAGTACACAAAAATATGGAGTTATTACAACCGATGTTTTCAAATATTAACAAACAGAGACCTAAACTGTAGAGGTGTTTGAAGTTCACCGACAAGCCTTTTTCATTATTTAATTTAGTCTTACAGACAGAAAGCTACACAATACATTTCCTATGGTAAGATTGTAGATTGAATTGCACTATGAAAATGACTTAACACTATATTTTGCCAAGCTACAGGTTCTGCATCTACATCTGTACGATAGAAGATCAGTATAGAATTCGTTTCTATTGTACAGGGTGGCCCATAAGTAAGGTATCTTTTTAAACTATTATAGCTATAAAACTACACATGATAAAGAGATTTGGTTAATTCAGAATGATTGAAGAATTTCAAAGTTTTCTACCAGCTTATCAAGTCTACCAACAATCACAACATATTGCCCAAAAAATTCATAAAATCCACCCCTCAAAATCAATCGCTACACAGTGGAACGAGTAAAAATAGTAGAACTTTATTTCCGATGTAGTTGTTCGGTACCTCAGTTCAGAGGAATTACAGGAATATTGATGGTATTGAAAGAAGTCATTCGAAGAAGTGCATAAAAAACTGGTATTGAAATTTAGAGAAACTGGCACTACAGCAGACAGACAACGTTGTGGCAGGCCACGGACCACACAAACTGGTGCTTCAATTCAGCTTGTTGCAACGAGTTTTGCTGATCGGTCCAAAACGTCAACTCGGAGACGTTCAATTCGACTGAGAATGCCACGTACCTCACTGCAACGTATTTTGGTAAAGGATCTAAAGTATCATCCATATAAAATTCAATTAACTCAAGAACTCCATCCTACAGACTACCAAAAGCGATTAGATTTTGCGAATAGATTTCTGTAGTTTGCAGAAAATGAAAATTTAAAGAATTTAATAATGACGACGCATATTTTTACCTCAATGGTTTTGTTCATAAGCAAAATTGCAGATTCTTGGCTTCAGAAAATCCAAAAGAAATTCATGAACGTCTACTTCACTCAGCTAAAGTAACAGTATGGTGTGGCATCACGTCTTCGAGGATCATTAGACCAAATTTTTTATGATGTTGCTAATGGTGATGCAATTTGTGTTAATGGAAACCTGTATCGACAGATGATTCAAGAATATTTGATACCTGAAATTTGAGATAATAACACAGAGATTACCGTTTTCCAACAAGATAGAGCTACAGCGCTCACAGGGAAAAAAACAATGGAAATGTTAAAAGAAATTTTTCCAAACAAAATAATTTCTCGTTTTGGTGATATACCGTGGCCGCCTCGATTTCCAGATTTATATTCTCCTGATTTTTTCTCTGGGGATACTTAAAGGAAAATGTTTACATTGAAATGCCTGATACTTTACAGCAATTGAAACTAAACATCATTCAAGAGATCAACAACATTTCACTAGAGACATTAAGGAAAGTAATGAACAGCACCGTTGAAAGAGCACGGCATTGTTTGTCTAATAATGGAGGTCATTTCACAGATATTGTATTTCATAGTTAAACGTATTTTATTGTTTCATTGATCAACTTATATCAAACTTTGAAATTCCTTCTTTCATTCTGAATTAACTAAACCTTTTTACTATTTTTAGTTTTATAGCTATAATAATTTTGAAAAGGTACCTTACTTATGGGCCACCCTGTATAATCAGTGTGAATATAAGACAGGATTCAAGCTCTAAAATCAACTTTTACTCTGAAATTTCATTCCACATTTTCTAGTGATAATCGATCAGAAATGAATCAGTTTATCTTAAGTGCTTGATGATATCATGCTTATATATGAATCAATAGCATAATTATAAACAGCCGGAGATAATCTTTGAACTTGTTTTGAAACGTTTCAAAATTTCGAGCTTCACCCCCGGAAAATTAATAGAATACAATACAAGTTCCACTAATACTGCATGAATAAGTTGAAGCGGAATCATATATAATGTTCAAGAACAAAATTTTCCATTCTACCTTTAATAGCAGACTGTTGGCAAACATATCTCGTATCGAGCTTCATTGTCCTCCAGCTTAACATTTAATATCTCTCTGCAATATTGCTCACCAGTATACAGAACGTTGGGCAATTGAGTTTTTTTTCAACACAAAGACGTCTTGTTAGGCACATGTTTGATTTTACAAATCTCACAGTAGCTGTGCGTCAGTTGAAAACATCATTGGTTGATGGGTTGGCTAAAAACACGGTAAATATTACGTCATTGTTTTGTGCAGCTGTTATTTACGTGTACAAGAAATAAAATTAATTATTCAGTCAACTCGCATGAAATCAATGAATATCCCTCCCATTTGTTTGTGTGCGGAAATACAAATAAACATCAGTGGTCTTTCAATAGAGATCAGCTCTCAGTGACAGGAAATGTTGAGCCAAGGACAGTCGGATCTTACCCAACATATAAATGAAGGTATATGTTTTGTAAACACGCACTTACTCAATATGCAATGCTGACGCTGGCCTTTGACTATTTTACAAATGACGTGTTAGACGCTTGTGATGGGCTCTGTGCCCGATTATGAAGCTCTAGTTGCATTACTAAAATGCTGACTTTATTGTTAGTTGAAGTGTTCCAGTTATAAAAAAGGAGATAATTATGTTAATTTAATTTCCTAAAACAGAACGGGGATAGTGTGTGTAGGTGAAACGGTAATCGAGTTTTTTTTTAATTAATTTCCCATCCCTGTTAGGTTTTCTAACTTGTTATGTACGAATCATAATGCTATCACCAGCTTGGTCGACTATCACCAGCTTGGTCGACTGGTGAGCGAATCTGCCCGGGTTCGAATCCCGCTGCCGACATGGTTGACGCGGCTAGAAATACGGCATGGAACTTGGGTAAAACAACCGAATAATTATCGAAGTAATTATCCGACCCAAGAATGGGCTAGAAGGTTCGTTCCTATAGCCTCATTCTATTCTATTCTATAATCAATTTCTCAACACTCCTTAGCTGGTATCCATCATTGGAAAAAATAAATTAGTGTTAGATTTCAGAGTTAATATCTTGCATGTTAGCTAGGTTTTGGTAATTTTACTTTTTATTTTTAGCTTTAATTGTTCTCAGTCCCGGTTCGTTAACCCAATCGTTGAAATGTCACAGGTGAGAACTGAATGTTGAGCCATTTGACAGAATTCACTTTAATCACAAACGTTGTCTTCCACAAATAAACGCATTGAGTTCAAAAATAAGTCAATCAAAGTATTGTGTGCTGTCACATTCACTAGTTCTAACACTGAGTACCAGATATGTATTGTTTTACATGGATTTTTCTCCGTGATATATTCTAGGGATGTGAAAATCTGGCCCAGAATTCTCACTTTATTTAATTTTGATGCTGAACATGATACCGGTCAAACTGTTATTGCATGATAGATACTGTATGTTGGTGATATTTTTGTTGAAGTAGAGATCATTGATCGGTTCAGAGTTTGACGTACTTGGTTAACTCAATGTTGAGGTTTATGTACATCCATGATCATTCCAAAGGAAAAAGAGTCATTTCTGGATGCTGTGGTTGAGGTTTCAGAATATTCATTTTAAAGGTCGGTATACACTAAGCCTTTCTATGCGGGAGAAACTAGTAATTATTAGACAGCTCCCGTGGAAACTCCACGATTCAGATTTGCCTAATTTGAAGTTGTTTTAAAGACTAGTGTGTTTTCAAAAATCTATACAGAAATCCATTCTGTATCTTATCTACCCATAACATGGCCCGGATAGCACACGTTGAAATTTTTTGGTTTTTAAATTGATGAAATTAAGGATCTATTAATTAAAATACATTTACAGTCGTACCCGGGGTAATATCAGAATCTGAATATTTCTATTGAATATATGTATACAGAACTTCCATTCTGTATCTTATCTACCGATAACATGACCGTGTGAGAGAAGAAAGCTACTAACGGGAAAATGATTTGTAGCGATACGTGGTCTCTCTACACGTTTACTGCATAAGTATGTAATAGTTACGAGCATTAATTGAATTCTTACAAGGTGACTGTATTGCATACACATTTACTTTAATTGAATGCACTGAATTTTCATAACAAGAGAGAGACGTCGCAATTTGGAGGAATCCAAACCCCCTGACATGAATGATATATTATATATTAATGAGGCCAACATAAGAAGGGAATAAACACAAATAATTAACTTAATATTTACTAGAAAACCTCATGGGAAAAAATCATATATGTTATGAAATCAATGTGATCTATTTCCTCAAATCACCCAATTTCACTCAGAATAATTATTTAGATCACACAATGCCGAGAGGTTGCTGAATTGAAACACTGTTCCATCTAACGACACATCGTAAATACACGCACACATGTCATAATTCACTGAAAATCACTCCAATCCCATCACCTAATCTCACTCTTAATGCTTGATCAAATACATTTTCATGAGTTAATAATCACTGCTAATAATCTTAAAATAAAGTTTTAATTTTCCTCTGGTTTTTACGATGTTTTCTTAATTTCGTCCGAGAAAAAATCTTTCGATAGTTCTTTGTTATCTAGGGCTAATTTGACTAAAATAAAAAACAAACGTTAACTGAAAAATCCCATTCGTTATTTTTATATAATTCGACGTTAAAACCACGGTAAAAAGTACAACAGACAGCATAGAGTGCAAAGCATAAAGAACACATGAAAAGCCGCACTTTATTATCGGTTCTTTTCAGGTCTTTCTGAAAACAGTTCAACTAATTTGACTCATTCAACCTCACGGTTCAAATGGAAAAGCAGTGACACAAACTAAAATTATTGTAATTTCTTAGTTTTTCCTGACAACCGCCTCTGTTTCCGTAAAATAATCTTGCCTTACAAAACTCGGAAAGTTTCCTATCGCTTGGCTGATATTAGAATTCAAGCCGAGGGCATGGGCCATAAATCCTTCAAGGAGGCACTAGCCTAGCGAAGCCTCCAGCAACAGGTAACCTGGAGAAAAAGTTCATTTGAGACAAAATCTTGAGAAGAAATGACTTGCAGTTTGTGACCATGCCAAAGAAAAACCTTTAGGGTTCATTTAATTTTCCATTTTTATTATCCAACTGTATTCCAGAGATAGTCAGTTTTTCAAAGATGGCATACTTTTTCTACTGCTTTTTAAATAATGCAAAGCAAATTAATCTCACTCGAAAATCAACCCATGCTTTGACTAGTTATGTTCGACTAGTAACTATGCTGATGTTAAGCAAAATTTTTTGGCTGTCCGTTCATTTAACTCATATTTTGTGATGGATCTGGGAATTCCGGTACCATATATGTAAAAAAGGAGCTGTAAAAACTAGATTATTTTTTATTATCTACAAGCAGGCGGAGAATCCTAAAGATAAAGTGATTGTAAAATAGTAGGAAATGAAATTTTTGTTTTTTATATGCAGATTATGTCATGAATGCAATTTATTCTTCCTTGCTTCTCTTGTTGAAATGGTCATGACTATGCTTCTATGGTTCTAAAATCCGTAAATAGGCATGTATTTCTTTGTAATAAATTACACAGTGCAATGTTCAGAAGGCCTGTGACGCAACTGAAGAATATACAAGGAAACCTGCATACCTCAGCGACTTCCCACTTCAGGTACTTCAACAATCTGAATCAGATAAGGGACACGCCTTTGAAAAATGAACCTGAAGCCGTTATGAGTAATTTCTATAATTTACCTCAATGATATCGTATCTATCCGAAATACTTTTATTATATTCGCTGAGGGCCATTTTCAATTGTAGAAAGGACTGGAATATAATGTAAAAAATAATATACATTATTATATGATTGTAATTATTTTCAATCATTGCTTGCAACTGAGCTTTATAGTTTATTTTGTCTCATTTTTATTGAGAAAAGTTTTCAGTCCCTATTAGATGTATGTGAAATTTTGCTTTTTTAAGTACCTCTCTCGCCCTAAAAAATTTTATAGCGTGTTGTATGTTGGTTCAGCCACAGTACGAACACTTTTTACGCACATGAAGGAATTTTTACTTTTCATACATTTACCTATATGAAGTCACAGTTTTCTGACGTTTGAATCTTTGTGAGGATCTCTAGAAAAATTCTTGGCAACGAACGTTTTGCGTATACGTGGAAGCCAGGAACTCAAATTCTTCTTTTATATATATGAGGCTACACATCAAATTTGTGCAGTGACCATGAGTATTTGTGAAAGAGAAAAGTTTGTCATTGGTGCAGAGCATCTGAGTAAAGGATTCAAGTTGATGAGGAGCATCCTCCGTAGACTTTTGCAGTAGCGGTTTCTGGACGTCTGGCAGGAGCGCCTGCCGGCAGCTTTTATAACAAGGTTGGAGCAAATTCTCATCAACCAAGCAGCCAACAGAAGGGAGAGTGACGCAACTTCTCTGAATCTGAGAACTGTGAGCTGGAAAAACAGGGAATTGAGTTTTCGAACAGAGGACAAGGTATGGTAAAATAATAAAGCTTGAAATATTCACAATTGAAGGGTGGACAGCACTAGTGGATTACTGGATCGTAATCACCTCTGTCAGCGCTGTGTTAGCGACAGCACGGGAGTGGACTACTTGCATTTTTTCCTGTGGAAAATATTTTATATTTACTACGGGAAAAAATGCAAGTAGTCCACTAGTGCTGTCCACCCTTCAATTGATCTTTGTAAGCAATGGTTTTCTGAACTCCAACAAAATAAAATGTGAAAACCCCTCTATTTTCCACACGACACTTTCAGCAGTAGTAAAATAAAGGCTAAAGCAAAAAAATGTGGATTTAACCCTTGAGCGACCAATTTGTTTTTCTAGTTTCTACGTCTAAGCTCACAAAGACCGTCTGTACACTGATGCAATGAAGCACGCTGAGAGCCAGGCAGCCAAAAGAACGACGCTGTAACATGCCGCCGCGTTCAAACCTAGTAGCAACCTCATATTGTTCACTGTTTAATTATTAGAACAATTCTCCCAAAGACCGTGAAAGACGACCAAATTGTCCTTTTAGTCGCTAAAGGGTTAAGTAGTTGTTTCCATTTTAGGAAGGTAGTAAACTTTCTAGGCATCATACTGTTTCTCAGTCTGTAACTAAAATGCTTCAACTTTATGTGAGAGAAACAGGAGTAAAAAACTAATTCCTCTGTTTTTAAGACCATAGTTACTCGACTTGCTCTTGATACAAGTACAGTAGAGGAGTGTGGAGCGTTTGAACAACAATCTAGACGACGTATCATATTTGTACTGTGCTCTAGACGCATGCCTACAAGACTTAAGGGCTGTAAGGGGAAAATAAATTGCGTCCCATGTTGTTGCAGCTCGGCAACATTATACTCTGGTTTGCCTAGCTCGCTATCAGCGTCATAGCCCCCACTGCAGGCTCGTTTGCTTTGGCCGCCAGCGAAGGAAAACGCAACGCCAATGTGAATGCTCCTGATGGAAATAAATGGGAACCACCGCCAGTGATGGAAACTTTCCATCATCAAATGAGACTTGGCTTCTTGGAAGCTGGCTATTGAAAGCTGTGATAGTGTGACTAGAAATGACTTTGAGGTTTTCTAATATCAGCGTGAACAATTGAAATAGTTATGACTTAAAGACAAATATTGGAAGACTGATGCAGTATCTCACAGTTACATGAGGTGTAGGGAAGTGAAAGTGAGTTTACACAATTTGGCTTCCAATATAATTTAATTCAAAGTTATAAATAATACATGTTTACCATTATTGCAATATTGCTTGCACTTCAAAAATACATTCTTCAGAAACTTCAACATGTCTGCAAAATGTTATTTTCTTTTTGCACAAGCAATCAAGAAATGCACAGAAAGATTTCGCTCCAAGTTTAACACTTCTGAATTACTTATCGATAATATGAAATTTTGAATTCAGAAGCATTACTGCATGAGTTCCTACATCATTAACAAGTCAGTTTTTTGTAGTAAGAGATAACATGAAGTTCTCTTAGAAAATTGAGGAGAGTTCTACGAATATTGGCAATACTAGAGGCACCTTCGTTCGTTCGAGGCGGCTTTTAAAGCCTAGTGCAAAGTTTGTGTCGCCTTCTCGTTTAGTAACTTGTTTCTTTCAAAATTGGCATATGACTGTTGGACTGAACTTGAGAGTAGAGAAGCACGATCAAATTCTAATGAAAAAGTCTAAACTCTGCATTTTGAAGAACCGTACCCAAAATACTTACAGACTTTTGCTTGATTCAGTATTCTGCTCGTGCATCCTGATTTTAACGCTCCAGTGGATTTTGTGTAGGCATTGCTAAGATTACAGAAGTATCCTATAAAAAATATCCTATTGGATACATTTGGGCTGGAGTTATGAATTATTTCGAATAAGAGGAGGCCTGTTAGGTATGAGAATGGTTATAATACTGTACTTCGTTACTAAAAATGTCTACGTAAAATAGATATATTACGTCCTAGACCAGCACATTTCTTACTGTGAATCCATCAATTTTGTTCCAGATTCTAAATTCAGAAAGCTGACCAAACATATGTAAAAAGAAGCGAATAAAAATAACTAACAACTTGCTAGAATTCGAAACTTTGGCAAAAAAATTGAACGAAAAAAGCATTGAAGTGAATTTCGTTACGATGTTAAATGCAAAGGATAATGTATTCATTTTCTATTAAACTTTTTTAATGAAAACATATATCATGCTGTTCAATTCAACATTAATCTAATGTTTCCATTGCATTGAAATGCATGAAACAAAATTACTTTTACTACACTGAAACATGTGATGTATGATGCTTCGTAAAGAAATAACCCGGTAGAAATCCTGATCGAATCATGAAACTTTAGAGGGCGACATAATCCACCATCAAATTAGCGGAAGATTTAACTCATTCAGCTGTGGTGAAATGAGCTTTAAAGAAGCGCCGTAATAATTTATACATAGAAAAAGGTACATTGAATAAAATCGTTAAAAAGTGGTTTTGCAACATTTGTGAGACAGATGAAAAGTAAAAATAGATGGGATGAGAAAAACTAACCTAATCTGTGAAGGAGAGCCGGACTGCGTATTTAAAAAAAACAGAATTAATTCATAAATACAGCTGAATTCTCCCAGTTTGTGCTGGAAAAATCGAATTGAAAACATAAAAAATAAGTTTTTCCATGAATTTGCTGATCCAATTCGATGCAATGTTCTCTTTTTCTGAAATGCATTGGGAGGGAGGGAAGGAAGCTTAGGGCAGATGACGGGCGGCGACTGATGCTCCTCCTTCGTCACCATAGTCTCCCTCTGTCTCTTCACAAGT
>VCRD01000615.1:0-46340 GCA_006783055.1 Trinorchestia longiramus | reverse complement strand
CCACCTTCCCCTCCCCCAAATCTTTTACCTTCTCGGTCACCTCCCCCACCTACTTCATGACCAATTCCCCCTACTCCAATAAAAATGCAAAGGTCTCCAGCATTGCTCTTCAAAACTCACCCGCTTCACGTTCACTCATTCTGTCCTCATAGGCGCTATCCAGGAAACAAAACTGTCACTCTCCTCAAAATCTCGCCCTTTTCCCTTCTATTCCATAGTCCGTTGCTGCAGACCGCCGGGCAGGCGGGCTGGCGGCAGCAGCCAAACTTTTCTCATACACCACTCCATCTCTTACTCCTTGCTCCCCTCCAATCACCTCTTTCTAAGTGATAACACAATAGAAGACCAGCAATCACTATCACATTAGATAACAGCCCCTACAGATTCTAAAACATTTACATACCCCCTCCAAACTCCTGCCCTCCTGCCTGCTCCCCCATTTCCCACTTCCTCGATCAACAAACATACTTGAATATCATCATAATGGGCGATTTCAACGCTTATAACCCTACCTGGTTCTCATTAAAAAACGACGACATGGCTGGAGCAAGGGGCATCAGTATAATCAGTGCTATCGATTCCAGCCCTCTCATCTTCCTTAATCAAGATTCCCTCACCCGCTTCTCTGACAACGGAAATCCTTCTTCCCCTGATCTCACCATCGTCAGCCCCCACATAACCCTGGAAACTATCTGGACTCCCCTCATTCGCCTAAACTATGACCACCTCCCCATAGCAATTTCCCTCCCCACCAACCAACCCCCAACAACTTCCCCGCAAAAGCTACATCAACTTCAAAAAAAAACTGGGAAACTTTCACCCTTCACACTGAAGAGATCTTCCGTAATGCTCCACTACCCTCCTCCTGCACACAAAGAGAGATTTTCTTCCGTCTCACCCTCTAAACTGCGGCCCATCGTTTCATCCCCAGGGGTTGCAGGAAAAGAGTTCATCCCGAACCTTCCCCTCGCTGCTATCCCCCTCATCAACCAACGAAACCTACTTCGCTCCTCCAATCTCAATGACCCCTCTCTCCCCAACCTCAACAACAACATCACCTCTACCATTCCAACTCACTCCCGCCAGACCTAGATACACAAAGTTCAGTCCCATAATCTACAACAAAACCCCTCCAAATTCTGGTCTCTCTTCAAATCCCTTTCTGGCAAATCCAACAGTCAACCCCTCCAACCAACTTATCACTTTTGGCGACTGAATCACCACCTCTAACCCTATCATAGCTTAATATCTCTGCCGCGAATTCCCAATTTTTGCTCACTTCCGACGTAACAGTTGTTTCATCAAGATCTTCAAATCTATCCGCAAATTTCACCCCTTAAACCGATCCTTCTCTCCTTTCCCCGACAACCAAACAAGGGAGGTTATCAAAAAGTCCGGCACTTCCCCCGCAGCCGGTCCGGACAACCTCACCATACCCTACATCCACCACCTCGGCACCTCTGGCATAACTTATCTCACCAACACCTTCAATCTCTCCTTTTCCCACGCCACTATTTCTTCCATTTGGAAAACAGTCAGTATCATCACCATCCCAAAACTTGGCAAACCACCCTCACTCAGCTCTTCTTACCGCCCCATCTCACTCCTCTGTCCTGTCGTCAAAGTGCTGGAACGTTTCTTCCTACCTCACCTGACGGCAGCCATACCTCTCTCTGACCCCCTCAACACGGTTTCCACCCCTTTCACGCCACCACCTCTGCCCTACTTCCCTTAAGTCACACAATAGTTGCAGGTTTCAACCAGCACCGCCCTCCCCTCCGCACAACTATCATGGTCATAGAATTTTCCAAAGCTTTTGACACCGTCCCCCACCCTCAACTCTTCTCCAAAATCTCCTCTGTTCCTCTCTATCCCCACATAGTCCGCTGGCTGGTCGGCTACCTCAAGGGCAAATCAGCCAAATGTTCCTACAACTACTACCTCTCCTCCTCCAGATCCGTCCTAGCGGGCGTCACCCAGAGTTCTGTCATATCCTCAACACTCTTCTACTTTTTTGTCTCCGATTACCCTTCCACTGCAGCTCTCATCACCTCATACACTGACGAATTCACAGCATTAGCCACAACAGTCAAAATCCCTAACACCTCCAGCATCTTCTACGCCCACTCCTTTGACGTCACCACATGGGCCCAACAAAAGGGTCTTACGATATCAATAGCTAAATCCCCATCCTTTCTCTTCACCCCTGTCACCCACAAATCTTCTACCAACCCTCATGTCACCTAAGAGGGGACCAACCTGACACACTGTCGGTCCCCCAACATCCTGGGAATTACCTTCGGCTTCTATTTCACCTTTCCCTATCACATAAACTCAATTTATGAAAGGGCCCGAAATAGATTGAACATCCTAAAAATTCTAGCTAGTTCCTCCTGGGACCAGCAAAAGGAAACTGTTACTGTCACATACAAGACCCTCATCAACTTAATAGTCACCTACGCAGCTCCCATCTGGTTCCCCAACGCTTCCCCCTCATCTATAGCAAAGCTCCAAGCAATCCAGAACGCCCCCGTTCGAATAGCCACCGGATTCCACAAAATGGCTTTCGTCTCGCACTTTCACGGGCAGCCGGAGGTCCTCCCTGTAGCCGACCACCTCTCCCTCCTCTGCTTCCAGTACCTCCTCAGCTACCTTCCCCCTCACTACTCCAACTAAATACCTTGCAGGGGTGGAATTTGAAGATAGATTTGAAGATCTTGCGGAAAGATCTGTTACGTTAGATGCATGAAACATACCCTCCAATCCCACTTCCTATTCTCCATAGCTCACCTTCTGTCTCCAAACGGGGACTGCTTTCCTTCCACCAATAGGCAATCCCTAATCTCTCTCCACTCCTCAGTATTACAGCAGGCCATCTCTACAGCGGGCCCCAACAGGGTCCTCCAACTGTCCCCCCACCCATTTCTGAACATGAACGATCCCTTCGCTGATCCACCCGCACTCACCTCTCCCAACTCCAATCGGGCCACAGCAGAGTCCTGAACTCTTATCAGGCCCA
Source organism: Trinorchestia longiramus (assembly GCA_006783055.1). Lineage (NCBI taxonomy): Eukaryota > Metazoa > Arthropoda > Malacostraca > Amphipoda > Talitridae > Trinorchestia > Trinorchestia longiramus. The sequence continues at coordinate 43,321 of VCRD01000615.1, read as the reverse complement.
AATAGGAGCTGCGAAGGACCCCACGTGTCTTGCCTGCGGCGCCGTGGACCAAACCACCAGCCACCTCGTCAGCTGCCCCGACACCCCCACCTACCTTACCCATCTGGACCTCTGGCTGGACCCGGTGTCAACGGCAACCTTCTTTTCCAGTGTTCCTTCACTTTCAACTTATTTTCCTCCTCCTATCTGCCCCCACACGAACCTTCCCAGCACTCCTGAGCTTCACCTCCGGATCACCCGCTGGGCAAACAACATCATCATCAACAACAACGTAAGCTGATTCAGTTACGTACAGGCACAACACTCACGCACAGGCATTTCAGTCACTCACATGTACCACAATCATACACTAGCCCGAGGAGTTAGCTACATAGAATCTGTACATTCTAAAATTCGGAGGTTCCTCATCCAATAGTTCTCGAAACGATTTTTGAATGTGTTCACGCTGCCAGCAGAAACGATATTTTGAGGCAGCTGCTTCCTAGTTAACACAATTTTGGCCCGAAAGAAGTTTAGAACTTGGGATGTCTTGAAGCTTCTTGTTATTAATTTTTCGCCTTTATTTCTGGTTCGCAAGTTAACGCCTCTTTCGAAAATCCCTTCCAGAGTAACATCGTTCAGACCTTTGAGATACTTATGTCTCAATGAGTTGTATTCGCAGTCTTTTTCGTTTTAGATAGATAAATTCAAGCTGTTAAAGATGTCTTCCGTACCTTCGATTGCAGAGTCCAGGAATCATTTTCGTTGCTTGACGCTGAATTTTACCATAGGTGCAACCATAGTTGCGTGTTCAAGATGTTCCCGGAATAGCGTTTTATAGAGCAGTTGTACACCCATGTATTTTATCATAATACTATATTTTAAATGCAGCTGCTATCTCAAACTTTTCTATCACTAGCCTAAAATTGGACATTACTGCATATCTTCCCAGCTCTTTCACTCAGGTAGCTCAACAGTTGGATACAAAAGTACAAAGATCTTAAACATGTTTTGTAATCATGAAATTTCAAGAGGAACCTTATTATGTTTGAAGAGAAACGCCTGCACGAAAATTTCCGTCACCACTGGGCCACCAAGATATGATAGAACAAAACTGAATGAACGATCACCAAAATGTTCTGCTCAATACATTTCTAAGTATACATAATGAACAGATTTGCTGGACAAATACAATAGAACCTCTAAACAACTTACAATAGTTAAAAACAATACAGTAAGCCCAACTAAAGTTCAGACAAGAGGATCAATGCTCTTCCATAGGTATCAGCTTTGGAAATTAGAGGTTCAAGCCGCTTCAGGAGAGGATTGCAGCCTATCACTAACTAAACCAGCTAAGCCAGTGCCCAAGTCTCTGCTAAGCTCTGCAGTACTTACTCAAGGTGGCTTCGGCGGCCTCAAGGGCTGTGGAACATGCGACGAGGGGTATTGGTTCATATCAGAAGCATTACTTTGACCTAGAAAGTATGCAGATTCACATTAAAATTGTGAATAAACGCTCAGCTTGGGGGCAAAATTAATAATTATTATAGAGAACTCATGAAAATAGTAAAAATGCGTTATTTAATTTCATTTCTCTTGAATACGACTAAAATCTTCTATTAACCTTCGGTATGTCTTTCTTTAACGTGAGTTCCCTTGATGTTATAACATTTGCTTTATGTTTTGCTAACTATAATCAACTTTTCAATCATTTGAAGTTTCAGATAGTAGTAAATGCTTTTTCAATGTGAAACAGTTTGAATAAACTTTATCAACCCGTTAAGTGCGGTTGCCTAGCCGGTGCAAATTTTTACTTTGTACATACAGTCACTAGAAAGCTTTGAAAAAATTACAGAACCTAACCTGAGTGACCCACCGGTGGGTTATTGCCACCGGTGGGTATTTGCATTTAACGTGTTAATGTTCTCAATCTACGGTACCGCTGTATCATAATATTTATTGTCGTGCGGCCCCTCATTTGACACAAGAACATCTGCATTATCAACCATGCAAGAGCTTAAAATATGTTCTTGTTATACTGTAGAAAAGTCAATCCGACGTAAATACACATAAATATATAAACATAAACATACCAGATAAAATTGGATCGTTTTCAGAACTGCTCCTGCTTCTTCATGTTGTTTTGTCAATTTACCAGGTTTGCGTTTGAGTCATTCTTGTTAAAATATAACTTCAGCAAATTATCAGAGAACTGATGGCTAAACAGCGGAGTTGTTATGCAGTAACATATTTAAATTCTACTTTTTCAAACTACCAATATAACAGACATAAATATTCAATATTTAATGCAAAAACAGTGGAAATGATAATTATGAATATAGGGCAAATTCAAATGCACATATGGATTGTAAGGGACTCATCCCATTAAAGGATTCAAAAATTACTTGTATCTTTACATTCTTATAGAAAAATACACTGAGTTTCTTGGATACATTTTTGAAGCATTTCCAGATTTTGTGATCTGTTGAAATATTCAAGCTTGTCATTAGTAGTGTAAGTCACTCTCATAAAATTACTTTTTTAGTGACGTTCAAATAACATGCCAACATTTGAACGGCGAACAATGCATAGCCTTTCGTTTCTCTAAAAAAAGTGCCTTTGGGTGTCTCCCTAATTGGTAATCTCGATAATATTCAAGTGACATGATTTGATTGTGTAAAAACATTTTATTCATTTTACAGTCAAATTTTTAATTTTACATTTTCTCTTTTGTCATTACAACAGGAACCATTTTGATGATTCATCATCGATTTTTGATACCAATGATACTTCAGCTACTTTCCTAAATATTTCCAGAGTGCCTTTATATCTTTATACTTAATATCCCTAAGTCTTTGAGTTTTACTAATTTCGTTTTCTCAGTTATGGGCAACATGAATCATTCATCCGTTCCATGTTTTATAAGTTACACATATTACGAGGCAAGTGTCAATGTATGTACCTCGTCAATATGGAACAATCCTTCAACCTGGATGAGCCATAAAAAATGCGACTCATAGGCATCAGTCCACTTTCGTATTACAATGACATAATATTTCTCTGAGATGTGCATGAATAAGATTCTGTCTAGGAGATATTGTTGCTCTCAGCTTCAGTTAATAGAAAATGAAACACAAGTTAGTCTGAACCTTCGCTCAGTTTCTGGAGCGAGACAGTTATGCTAATACTTTAGGACGCTTCAGCTTTCGAAGGGTTCAAAAAGAAATTTATGTTTTCTCTACCATAAGTGATGCTTTATTAATTGGTTTATCTTTCGAAGATTGATGATAAATGAAAGTGAAGCATAATTTTTTTTCTATCTTTAATGGTTGTTCGATAACGAATTTCGGACATTCAATTGCTCGTCTGCAACTTTCCTGATCATGGTCATGTTTAGTTCAGATACTGATAACTAAATAAAATAACACTCGTTTCTTTGATGAATAATATATCTGAATTGACAAGTTTCACTTATTCAATCCAAAAAGTTCATTCAGATCGATTGGAGAACCTGAAGTTCCAAGGTATCTATTTTTTTCAGAATAGGCACCATCGCCAATAAGAGCTCAAATCGGGTTCAGAATATTTCACACTAAGCACCACTGTTTTTAACAAAACAAAGGCAGCGTTTATTTTTCCAATTGATGTTACGTCGATTTCTAAAGCAGGTAATGCATTTGCAAAATAAGTAAACAATTGTTCACATCAAGAAATTTACATTTCGGTACTTAATAGTTCAGTTCAGAAAACTTCGCTTAGAAGAAATATAAATAGAACCTCAGCTGAAAAAACATTTAACCCTTTCGGTACTGACGGCATCTCTGGTAGCCGCAGTCATTTTTCGCCTATTAAGATGCAGAGCAACACGTGTGTCTGTGCAAACGCTGGTAGGGCAGTGCAAGCTACAGTTTGATCAGGACAATGCAGTGACCGTAAAACATCACAAAGCATCTTTTTTTAAATTTGATGTTAAATATGTTGAAAAAGGTTCTGATATTTGCATCATGGTACCGAAAGGGTTAAGGTAATTTACAGGAACAAGGACATTCATGAACACGGTAATGAATGATCACTGTACCAAATATATTTATGAATCACACTCTAGCTGTTATTCAGTCTCATGAGCATTATTTTACAACTGCTATCATAGTTGGGTTGTTTATTTTAAATTGTTTATTAGAAAATGAAACCTCTGCAATATTGCTCTTCATACTTATAGTTTAGCGTATAAGCCATGTCGTTCAGAAATCTAAAATGAAAGAGAAAGTCTACGTCTGGTTTCTGAAAACTAGTTTCTGAACTGAAATGAACTCATATTTGAATGTCTATAAATGACTGGTTATGCCTCGATAAATCTTCATTATACACTAACTGTAGATAGACTGTTATGAATATACATTATTTATAAACGATGTACTGTGGATCATGAACCAAAAAGCTAGACTCCCTCATCGTTCTGAAATCACTTTTCGTCTGTGAGCTTTGGGCAACATTGAAATCAAGTTGAAATCATTGCAAACAGATATTCCAGTGAATATCTTACGGTGAAGCGAAGAGAAAAATGAATCCTGTTTAAATTAGGACAGCGCAAAAAATTCACAATGAAAGTATTACAAGAAATAAAAATTATTGGACATTATAATTACAAGGTTGTTGTTGGAGCTTACTTTTTCCTAGGTAAATTATACCATAAATGCCTAGTTTCTGGTGTGGAATCGTCCGTGTAATTTACCAGTGTGCTTTTACCAACTTTGTGACTTTATAGAACGTGGGGTAGTGAGATTTTTCCTGTGTATTAATGTCAGTCGAATAATTTTGAGTCCGCTTGAATATTTTATAATACAATAGCAGAGATACATTTCTGCCTACAAATCTAAACAGATTTTTAGTGACATCCAGTGCTTATAACCCTTATTTTAACAATGTTTTTAATGCATAATGTATTAAGCAACTGATGGGGATATCGTTTTTTGCACTTGGCTAATGATGGCTGTTTTAGGCAGAACTTTCCGTGGAAGAAATAAATGTGGTCATTTTGGTCTATAGCGTCTCCGAGGTGAATGCGTCACATGCAAAGGCCAGGACCCATAGCATTTTCTTAGAACTAAATTCATGCACCAGAAAAACAGGAAGACCTGTCATAAGTCATTGACTATTAAATGTTGAATAATTATTGCATAATCTGCATGGGATCAAATTAATGTTCTAAAAAGGCACAAAATACTTGAATTGTAATATATTTGATGACACTCGAGGCAAATTAAGCAAGTAGATTTAGTTGTAAAATTAGCTTGCGAAATTGAATAAAAAATAAACTCTGGATGTGAGAACAACATTCACTAATTATATTCACTGCTGAGAACCACAAGTGATTTCAGAATTTTTTAAACGAAAACATTCAGACCTTTTTCCTATAGTCCACCACCTTGAGACTTCACTCTAATAATTGTCATCTTATCATAACTGATAATGTGCACAGTATTTTGTTTTATTTAAATATACGCAGTATATTGCCTCAACCATTTTTATTTAGCGTATGCGCTGAAAAAACGTACTGAAGAATAATTAACGTTTTTAGTTGAGTCGAAGTTCTCTTACCACTTATCAAAGCTAAAAAATGTTCATTCAGTCATTGCACTTTTACAGCAATTCAAAGGCATCACCTCAGACCTGCAGCTTTCAAACATTTTATATACCTGGAAATTAATACGGAATAAAAGTTTTAAATCTTAAATGAACTACCTTCACAAGCTCAAAGACATTCATGTGAAAAACGTAGTCTTTATGAGAAGGTGTGACTCTGCTCAAATTACTCTGAGTCCAGTAAAACTAGACTAGCATTGAAGGTTTTATTTTCAAGCGTTTTAAGTTAAGTACTTTTCCATTGATTGAAAGCTGTTAGAAATTAAAAATATTTCCCTTCAAAAAATTCAAATGGAATAAGTATAATACATTAGGGTTGTTGACTACATGAATCATAAAACAATCTCAGAATCAAAAATGTTGTACTTCACTTCAAGGTTGGAAAGTTACGAAACATTTCCTAACGTTATGTGTATTGCTTTATTTGAATCGTTATTGACACTCATTGAAGTTTCACAGCGTAATTATTTAGCTTTATGATAATGAACTTTGAGGACACAACGAAAGTCCCACGCTGTAATCCGAAGTTCATATAGTTTTTCTATACATGATCTATTTAATTCAGATTTGTTTATAAGTATTATTATCTTGAATTTGACGCTGCACCATGAAATTCGAAGAAAACATTTACTTTGTCATGAATACTATCGCTGCTTTAATTTTATCGCACTGAGGACTTATATGCACTGAGTTAGTCCTACATAGACAGTGCGCTAAGGTGGGAATAAGTTTTGTATGCTTTTATTATCAATAATAAATTATTTTCCACATGAATGCAGTTCTACTATTATTTCAAATACAAGTCAGAAAATTGAACTGAGAGGAAACAGTTTGTTGAAAGCCCAAATGAATATCAAGAAGAACACGTAAACTCACTAGGAATTGATCCTAAGCCAATTAGTTATTTGCTCCTGACTTAATGTTTTTTAATATGAAGAATGATTCAAAGAGTTACGCGAGCACGACCAAAAAAGTGAAAAATGCCTGACAGTGCAATAAAAGTTTTACCTCCACCTGCAAAAAATTGTCCACCGTAGAAGAAAGTAGCATGAGGGTTGACTTATACATGCATATTTATTCTTTATGTATGCACTATTCAAAATTTGCCCATTTTCATTCACTCATAGCAAGGAAAGTTCCTTTCTTATCCCGGCCAATCGTTTAATTATTTTTCTATAATTCCATTTCGTAAAACACTAGCTGCTTCTACCCAAGATCCTTACATCATCTAGACATAATTTCCCAGGAAAAATAAATCAGTTTCATTAACTAATGTCGGAGAAGTGATTTCGAATTTAACACGTTGAGTGCGATACGACCCGCCGGTGGGTCGCTCAGGTTAGGTTCTATAATTTTTTCAAGGCTTTCTAGTGACTGTGTGTACAAAGTAAAGATTTGCACCAGCTAGGCAATCGCAGGCAACGTGTTAAGACAAATACGTGGGCAAATTAACATTCCAATTTGACGTGAATGTAAACACTAACCTTATATGGAACCACGTGGTTCTACCTATTTATTAGTAAACTTTTATGTGTAAACACTTATATTAAACGTACACTGATGATTGCCCAATTCATGAAAAGTCAGTCACCTTTACTGTACTAGCATTTAAAGCTCAGTAAGCCGAAAGAAAATAGCCAATTTCATGTGACAAGCATTTGTTTATCAACTCACGATGTTGTTCTCGTTCATCAGAAAATGTACCAGCTAAGTCAATTTACTGCGAGTGAGCCTGATTGAATTTGTATAGCTAGTATTGTTAACATAAGTACGCTTTTTTATAGAAAAAATGAATTGCTTGTCAACGATGTGAGCTGAACTTCAAAGCATCGATGAACGTCCACAACGAGAGGGTAAAACTTGGCGCTGATTGCATGCACGGCTTTCTCTATTTTAAAAATCAATATGCAATTCCGCACTGCCTTCATTATCAAGAAGAAAGCCCCATTCTGGAAAAGGCCTTTTTCTTCGCAAATCTAATTTGAACGCGTTGATTGTGCGTCGATGCCACCATTCGTGTTCACTGGAGCATGGAGCGCGTTACTTTTTGAGGCAAAGAGAGCTGAGAAATGCAATTTGAACAATCACTGTTATTTCAGAGAAAACTGTAGAAAGCAGAGTAGAATGTCGAACTATTGTGTAACTATTTGTGCAACTGGTATTTTAGATAGATGTAGTACGAAATAATTGTCCTTACCCCTGGTTAAAAACTAGTCTGTTATTTTGTTTTGGTACCAATTTGAAGCCGATATACAACACATTGTTCCTTGTTACGCAGTAGTGATAACCTATAAAGCCTGTGCAATGCTCAGACTGAGTGAGGTTTTAAAAGTTTTGCTGTTTACTTGATGAACTAATGACGATACATATATGATTTATGGAAAAGCGAGGCGTTTTAGTGAGAATATGAATCAATAGTGCAATACTTTTGGATTGAAATCCGGGTGCTATTGCTTATTAGAAGTATTCACCAGTTTCGATGATCAAAGCACAAAAGTCTAGTTTCTTCTTCAGTTAGAATGACTGCAGTTCATATTTTTTACTGAATTTACATATAAATAGTTTTATGTTCTATGTTCAAATGGAGTGTATTTTTGAATATTTTAGAGTAAAAATGATCGATCACGGCTTCTGCTGCTTTTGTAGGGTCTAGCATCAAATTTTAGTTCATGCAGCTATAGGTATACTATAATGTCAAGAACTAAAATTATTTATATAAGGAACCACAAAACTCGCGGAAAACTCTCTTCACTGCGAGACAAGGTGCCCAAGTGTACTAACTCTAGACTGACACTGAGGTAGTGTACCATACGTCTATTTTAACCTAGATGAAAAAGTTGCATACCACCCTATACGGAATGCAACGTACGCTAAGGCAAGACTCGTAAAATGTTCTTTCTAGTAATAACAAAGGGAGAAAAATATTATGCCATCTGAAGAAGAAGGAGTGAACATATACAACTGATCTTGATGACAGAAGCACAGATGACAAGGTATTTGTGATAAAATTTATTCATGATTGTCAATCACCCAAAAATTTATTCCCCAAAAAAGATTTGACATAAATGTTTGAGCCAAATTACAGAGATTTTATTCAATTTTTTCAATTTTGAGAAGAGTTACTAAATCTTAAAGGACTTACAACATTTTGACTTTCTCCTATGAACTGAAATGTTTTTCCCATACGACTGATTTAAATTTATACCTACGTTAGCTAATGTTATTCAAATAATTTTTGACTGGTATTGGGCTATTCTTTCAAGAGTTGACATACAGATCTGGGAAAAAAACAAGAAAACAATTATTTGCCCCAAAAAGCTACGTCAATGTGACAAATGAGGATGACGGACAATTAGTCTTATGCTGGTAGCCCATCGCTTAAAAAACGAGCATCGCTCACCTTAAACAACCACAGTAAAAAGTGCTGAGCCTTTGATATCTGATAGGTGAAATGACTGATAACAGTTTTCAGCAATAAGCATGACGTTAATTAAACATTAAATATGACGTTTTACTTTTTCATGACCATCAAGAATCAAAAGATGAGGGAAATATAGGAAATGCCGCGAATGTATGTTAAATGAGCCTATAAATGTTTTTTTCATCGAATAGGTCTAAAAAAAACACAGTCTAGTCCTATAGATCATTCATCCTACATGCATGCAAAATTGGTAAACATAGTCGACAGTTCATTTATAGATGAATATATATTCGAACTTTGATTTGACACCTGAACTGAACTTCGAAAAAGCACTAATATTATCATTGTTTCACGATTTGAGGTTACTTGTTAGGTTTGTAAAAATAATTAATTTCTGATGACTGGCATCTTTCGAACTGCTGATGATTAAAATCATCAAATGAACAGTCTAACCGACCCAAAATAGGGTTCTAAGGGATGAAGAATCACAATCAATAAATTCATTTAATGAGACTCTTAGCTTTTAATTAATAGAAAATAATACTTTGGTCGAAATTGCATCGTGAATGAAATGTCCACTTTTGATGTGTTATGTGTTCAAAATCTTAAATTACGATGAGAGTTGTTTTAATAGCTCAAATAGTTCTGGATTTGCAATTAAAATTATGAATTCTTTTTGTAACTGTGGAGATAACGAACTGCTCTGTTATTCGACCCTTCTGTTAACAAAAAATCATACATGAACTATTGTGCCTAATTACTTCCCTAATTTGCTTAATCAAGAACAGTAACGGAATGGTAATTTTCGCTAAACCATGTGCTTCATGAATCAAACTGTATTTTTGCACTTGTTAAAGAAAATCCGGGCATTATCGATCCAAGATGGGGCATACTAGATTACTTTATTTTTCCTATTTTAGTAGATATATTAAACTAAGTTGGATGAGCCACTCTATATTCTAGTGACATAATTAGACAAAGTTTTGGATGCTGCACTATTTTGTATTATCGACTTTACACGAAGTAGTGGCAGCCTTTTGAAAACGGAAAATTTTTAAACTTGTGCAATGTATGAAAACCTTTATTTGATCAAAAAGTTAAACGTAGATTGCAGTGATCCAGATGAATGTGTGCACAAAACAACTGCTGCATCATCAACGAAGCAAGAAAACGTGATTTGTGTTTCAAGGTTGACCAATTTAGCTGACGCAGTACTGGCGGATCACACGAAATCAATTTTTCACCTCTGGCAAAATATCTCAGCAAAAATGTTCTAATTTTTCCGCGACAGCAATTCAGTATTTCAGTGTTCAGTACATACCCAAATTCCTCTCAATGAAAGTAAAGAATCACCATAAAGACATTTGCTGCAGCAAAGCTTAAAATTACGCCCAGGAGCACAAGTATGTAACTGTGATGCTTGGTCACGTGATTATGTAAAGAACCACAACCTGAGGACCTGGAGGACACTCAAGCCATTGTAAATGTCTTTAAATGCACAAATCAGTGCAGGTGGTCACTTTTATGAAACAATGATCTCCTGTTAAGTTGATGTGAGTGTGTCACCCATGGATCATAAATCGTGAGTTGCAGTATCAATTTTTAAATTTTTGAATGGCTGTTGGTATGCAGAACTTCTGCACCATGTTGTAAAGTAAGTTCTTGCTGTTTTCAAGTGATAATATGTTTGATTAGGTATAAAATTGTAACCTAAAGATAACGACAATAATTTGATTGGTTAAAGTGGAAAATGTTCACAGAGCTATAGCATATACCGTTCTGTTTTAGGCAACTGTAGAGGAGTTATTTTTTATCAAGACGATGTGCATTCTCAATAGTGATTAGGTTAAGATATTCAGTACAATAAAATCATCGAAATTATTAATTTATTGTACATTTTTCCATTTTCAGTTCAAAATGTAGTATGATGTCAATTTTATAGAGTTTTTAAATGAGTGAAAACAGATATAAACACCTGTAGATTGTCGGATATTGTAATCAGTTCATTTACATTTTTAATCTTAGATGCATGGCAATCCAAAGTTGGCCCTTAATTCCAATTCACATTTTACTAATTAGTTTTGGATATCAACTTGGACTTAATAAATACTTGATTTCAAGGTCTATGTTATAAATGTGAATCTCATGATTATGAAAAATTACAATTTTTTTAAATAACCTACTTTGCTTTCTAGATCACCATTTCCATCTGTCAACAAATTTATAAGTATCCCGTTTCTGAAATTACTCATGTTTTTAAGCAAAATATAAATCTGAGTCATCTTCAATCTCTTCTGTTGAATTTAGCGTAGGACCATTCAAATGGTTTTGCAATGCCCGAAAACGTGATAATTAAAAGGAATTTCCGGAGAATATGGCACATTAAGCAATATGTCCCAACAAAGCTCTTTCAAAAGATTTTTCTTCAGTTGAACTGTGTGAACACGAACATTATTGTGATGGATGATACGTATGAACCACCCTTTCTGTTCACTAGTGAGGGTTGCATTTGGTTCAAAGATGCATTCATACGACGAAGTGGATCACAGCAAAGGTTAGCAGTAATTTTTTATCTTTGTTAGTTCGTAAATGACTATTCCTTCAGGATCTTATAAACACTCAACATAATCTTATTTTATGAAGTTCTCCTCTCGGCTTATGAATAAATCTTCCTCTTTTGCTGATCTACTATCGGTGGCGTTTTACGTTATGAAAAACTTAAAAATATACTTCTCATCAGCTGTAATAAGCCTGTCTCAAAGAGGTGCGTGAAGGTATCATAAGGGCAGAGATTCTCAACAAACGACGTGCTGATCCAAATTTTCTGGATACAGTACGAGTGGGGCACACTTCCCAAACACTGAAACCCTTCCGATCTTTTTTAGTTGGTGTAGCAGGGTTCTATGGTCTACGCTAATTTTGTTTGGAAGTTTTCTAAAGGTAATTCTGAGTTTCACAGCGACAACAGTTTCCAGCTCTTCGAATGAAGTTTTTTTGAGAGTACCATATTTTGGCTCGTCTTTCAAATTGAAATTTGCTCTATGGAAACTGGAAAACCTCCTCCTGCAACTGCTTTCGTTCAATGCATCTCGGAATGCACTCTGAATGGACTTGCACCTGTGTTGACATCTTTATGGAACTCATAGAGTGAAATATGTCTAGAACACGGGTGGAAGTATTGTGGAAGCTAGTAAAATTGTCTTTAAATTAAATTACGAATTAATTATTGTAGCATTCCTAAACAATAAAAATAGAATTATTGAATAGATGTTATGCTATTTAAAAAAATAAAATAAAATTATAATATTACTTTTTCATCAACCTTGCGTACGAATTACTCATTGAGACATTCCTAAACAATAAGATAGAATTATTGATTATATGTTATGCTACCTTTTTTCTAAAAAATCGAACATTACTTTTTCATCAACCTAATAACAAAAAGCTCATCGAACTCGTTAGTTTTTACCCAGACGTGGTGTTTATCGAGAGGCATGTCCATTTCGCGGTAATGAAATTTCCTGTTATGGTCATTTACTGTCTGACGTAACAGAGATAGAAGAAAACATATAACAACTTCACTACGTGAATTTTCTCATCAAACACGGTACACATTGTAGCAATTAGAATGGAAGATGCCATAACAAAAGTTAATCAAAATCTATAGTCCTTTGCTTTCATTATTCCCGTCCCACCAGAAAATTTTCCCAGGAAGTGCAATAAGACTGCAATGAAAGCAAATTTGTGTAAACTTTTCCCACATTTCTCGTGGAACAATTGGAGCTCTTCTAGCTGTTATAATTCCAGCTCCCACGAGACCGAGGCTGTGGAAAATGAGTCCATTTGTAAGCACCGGCGGAGACCTTTGGCGGCCTCCTGACCACATCAGCTGAGCACAACTGAATAGTTTTCTCCCGTATTGGAGGCTTTAAATGAGCGAACAAATATCATTACGCTACTTCTTAGACAACTGGGGCAAGTTATTTAAAAGGCTTTAGCACTGCTGTCTAGCCTCAGTCAGGGTCTTTATTCTAGTGATTAAATTTGCATTTCATTTTTATGGGTGAGCGAGTTCATAATTGCAAATTTTGATATTAATGTTATTTCAACGCACTAAATGCATGGTTCTATTGAGGTGATGTAAATATTAAGTAACTGCAACTCAGACATCAAAACAATTATCGCACTCGACCTGATCAGTGTTCTCCAAGTTTCTTACCCCCGTGCACTTGAAATAAGGATTTTTTATTGTGAGGAATATCTGAGGAAATGGTTTGGTTACTTTCTCAGCATCCATTGAAAATCTATAAAATCTGTTTATCCAAGTCAACAATATAGCTTGGACATCATACAAAAAATGTTGAGCATGAAAAAACTTTTTTGCATCAACTTGAGTTAACTCATTAACTCATACTTTTTTTGAATCAAGGATTTAAATTAACGTCAACTGTTCGAGCTCAAGAATAATTAATTCAGTGAGAGAAAAAGATGAAGAGAGATAGCGAAATAGAGAGAGAGAGAGAGAAAGGTATAGATGTAGCAGTTTTTTTGTGTGTAGTTTTCCAGTGACTTCGAAATACTTGACAGAAACTATTGGTCCCAATAGAAACAAACGCACATTAGAAGAAATGATTGAAGGACTGCAATTAAAAATTAAAAAATACTTTTGCCCACAATGGGACTCTCATAAAATGATTTTATAACCAGGTTATGTTTTACTTATTCTGCACGGGAATACTGATTTTCAAAGATTAATTAATGACATTGATTAAACAGTTTGGTTGTAGTTACAGTATTGACAGTTACGACACTGAATGGCAGTAAAGACTGAAAGAAGATCGTAATCCACAGCATGATGGATATAAAGAGCATTCGTACCCATTCAAGACGGTGTTTTTTGAGCGTATTCACTAATAATAAAAGCCTTTTTATAACGCTAACGTATTAGTTCTTTCATTTTAACGCTGCGAAATAAAAACTCAATTAAACGTCCAACATTTTGAATTTAGAGTGCAGAAAATATCAGTTACAAGACCCTGACGCAATAAACGGTATTCAGAAAATAATTAGAATTGTGGTATTTGTGTATCTAGTTTCTCCTGTAACGCTTTATTTACTCATTTTTTCATTTATTCCTACTTTTATTTTTGTTCGTACATCGAAATGTGCAAATACACGTTTATATTTGGGAAAAACAATTCTACATATAAATGGTTTTAGTTAGTCAGCTAAGAAGTCGAGTTCTACATATATCCTATGAATATGAGAACATATTTCACTGTTAAGAGCTTTTTACTTTTTTCTTTTGTTCTCATCTGGAGTAGAATATATGATAGGGTAAAAATATGTTTGAATCAATAATTTTATTCTTCTCTTATTACTTTGACCTTTGGCAATATATGAAAATATTTATTCAATTTGTGCTTAACTGGAGTAAATTTTTGAAAACACTTTTCAATGTAACCAATATTTTGTTCTATATCTTGACGTGATCTTATTAATAATGACTGACTCTGTATTTGGAGTATAAATGCAGATTCACAGGTTAAGAATTTTAAATATCCTCAAATTGAAAAACAATCAAAGCTATATAGATTATTTAAAGCAATTTCACTAACTCTTTTCCGAATATGTGGTATGTTTAAGTCATCTAAAAAATATGAACTGTCGAAAATAAAAAACGGTGTTGAAAAAAATGTCAAAAATCATTAAGCAAACAAAAAGTAAACGAAAATCATTCCAAATTTATCAAATCATTGCTGACAACGACAGAATGTTAAAAAAGTGTTTTATACTTGAATGTTTTACTGCGTGTTAAGACAAATATATTGAACGAGTTTCTCTTTAAAAAGACTAACAGTATTATATTGTTGTCTAACCTTTTGAATTAAAAGAAGGTATGGTCCGTAACGAAAATGTATCAGAAACTACTAGTCCATAATTTGAGCTCAACTTTTAACAATATTATGCTAGAATTAGTCTAAGTTTTCTACTTTACAGCACTGCATTTGAATATGTTGAACCTAAATATGTGGCTTGAATTTAAGAAGTCGGTCGAGCAACAAAAGTCTATCGTTAAATATGAGACAGTTTGCTCCTTAGCTGTCAAGCCAAAGTTAGGCAAACATTCCTTGACCAGAGAAGTTCACAACACTTCTACCATTTCAAGAAACTGCAACCGCTACGAGACCGAAAAAATGCCTAACATTTTATAGTGGACACAATGAACGTTTAAATTTGGCTTCATATTAAATTTGTGTCAAAAAAGTCCTTCACCTGTGAAGTATAGTTGCATAGTTAAAAAACACATTTTTCATTATCTTCATAACACATCATTTTAGACGTAAGTGGTTTATGCAGTATCAATTTCGTGTAGATTCGGCCACAGTCATGTACATTGTATTCCAGCTCTAAATGAGCTTGTCCAATATAAAAGTTCTCAGTAATTGCAGGAAGGCCTACCACCGAAAGTCCAAAGCAAGTAGTGCCCACTACCCTTCATCCCCCTCCGTTGGAGACATGAATACACGTGTTCGTCATGTGTCGTTTTCGGAACAAGAAAAAATAAAAAACGTAGCTCCTATATGAATTCAGCGTAAAACTTGCTGCACCAGCAACACATATGAAATTGTATGAAAAACAATAATGTCCACAAATAATGGTTGATGACAGTTCTAACCCACATCCATGAAAAGCCATTCTGTAGAAGAATCCGTAGCATGGAATGATCTCTCCGCTTCGAAGTAGAAAAAAGTTAATTTTGCAGTGGATTCTTTTAAGAAATTGAGGCAACCTGCAAAAATTTAGCCAATCATTACTTTGCTGCCGAAACAATAGGCTTAGGTGACGCGTAAAATCGTGAAGCGTTCCACATTTTTTCATACCACCAGCTTGGTCGACTGGTGAGCGAATCTGCTTGCAAGCAGAAAGACCCGGGTTTGAATCCCGCTACCGACATGGTTGACGCGGCTAGAATTACGGCATGGGACTTGGGTAAACAACCGAATAATTATCGAAGTAATAATCCGACCCAAGAATGGGCCAGAAGCTTCGTTCCTGTAGCCTCATTCTATTCTTAGGTCTCGATCTTATGCAGTTACCGTGGAAAAGTTCAATGGTTATCAAGAATTGTTTGCTCTCACGAGTAGAACGCAACGAAAGACGACGCAGCGATGGCTACTGAAATCAAGCCAAGAAAATATTCGTATGTGGCATCAAGTCCGACTTGAAATTAAGTGCAGTTGCATTTTTTAGCTTACCTCGTGCTGATCCAAGTTTTCGACCGATGTCAAAAGCTCACATAGAGCTAGATTTCGCAACAATTATGAATAATTTTGCCATAGAGCGACATTTTGGAAGTAGTTTTTTATTTTCATTGAAGAGGCAGAAGCCGTTCGACCATTGTCAGTTGTTAGAATGACCTACCAGTAATCGAATATCTAATACTGTACTCAAATTTAATTATTTTCTACAAGGTAGCCGAAAAAAACGGTCATGAGATCCGTACCACACACAATTATTAAAAATAATCCAAGGTAACATGCGATTGATGTTGCAATACCTAATGAATAAGATCAACTGAAATATACTCAAGTGTCAGTTATTTTCAATTTGGATGGAACAAATTTTGATAGTTAAAAGTTGAGCTGAAAAGTGAAAGTTTTTAAATGATGATGACTTTTTGTGAATTTTTTCTGTGTCATTTGTCTGACTTGGAAATCCAGGGATACTATTACATTTCCTGAGGTATTTAGGAATTAAAACGTAGCAGAAACTCATCGGCATACAGCAAAACAATCGTATTATATCGCTTATTGTATGTAATGCATTATGAAATCTCAACTTAATTCTTTGATATGTTTCAAAAGGTTGTAAATGTTAAATACATGAAATCATAGTTCAATGTGTTCTTTGATTCCATCAGCTTTGGTAAATCAAAAATTTGAAAAACATAAGTGAAATGAAAAAATCGATCATTTTGTTTATTTGAAATCAATTTCAACATTCATGAGTAGACTTTGTTTCGTAGATGATCGACTTGTCTTTAGGTGGGCAATGCTCAAAGATGTTTTAGTATGTATTTATTTCGTTACACATCATGTGAACAAAAACATGTAGGCTGATACGAAAGGTAAAATTGTCAAGAATAATTATTGCACTTTTTCTAAATTCAGTTGAAATGTAAAAACTACTGAAACATTTCAAATCTCTTTCGCTGCTGCATAAAGCTTCATCTGGAAGATGAAGTATAAATATCTTCACAAACCCCCAATTAATGTTAGTAGGTTCATTTACTCAATTCACTTTCAGTATGTACGCGTTCCTATTAAAATTATCTACAATGTGAAGATTGGTTTGACGTCGACTAGACTAAATATATTTTGTGTTGCAACATGACTCAGTTTTCACGATAAAACCACGCTTAGTTGTCAGCCAGTATTTCATTTCCTACTGTAATGATGAAAAACTGCTTTATACTGCTATGTTCTCAGCGAAAATATTTATGTATTCTGAAATCTAGTTGCTATTTTTTGGTTTCATCACCGAAGGAATGGTAAAATAAGTTTTTAAACTTTCATTGAGACATCTAAGAGTGTCCTCTGGCATGTTTTCGAATCGTATGCAAGTTTTCGTTGTCAGACGTTCTATTGCTCTTGATAGGTCAAATCTTTGCGCAATGCGTCGGTCGAGTTCATCACAAATTACGACGAAATTAGGCGAATTTACTAAGCAAATTTCTCCGAAATACACAGTAAATTTCGATCAAAATATTTCATGCTATTCATATATCCTGCTGCGTTTTACCATTATTCTCAAAAAGCCGGTGCTTAATCCTAAATATTTTAGGGTGTTCTATTAAGGACGTCAAATTTGAATTGAGTCTCACTTTCTTGTTCTGAGTTTAAAGACTTACTTTCGTTATAGATTTCCACTTCGAGTGATAGTGTATGACCACATTTTTCATGATATATGCCTGCAGTGCTTCATGGGACAGCTTATAACTGAGCGACGCGTTCTCAATGTGATGATATTCTATCAAAAACTAGAAAGTGCAACGCAAACTGTTTGAACAGTTTGTTCCATTTTGTGGAGAAATAAAACACAAAATAAATCTACGAGTCGTAAAATAATGAGAAAGTTGAAAACAACTGGTTCAGTTGCAACGGCCAAATTGCCAGGGTGGAATCACTCTGGCCAGACAGAGCAACAAATTGTTTTTGTGCGAGACAGTGTCACTCTGAGTCCGAGAAAATCGATTCGCCGACGTTCACAGCAGTTGGGCATCCCGATCACGTAATTACATCGAATTCTACATGAAGATCTACATATGAGTACGAACAAAAATCTACATGCGCAGTATCTTCAGCCCGAATTACAGAAAGTTGTGGAGAAACTTGTAACCGACGAAATATTTGCAAAAAACTCATCTCCAGTGATGAGACACTTCAACTTCAGTTCATTTTTTAATACACAAAAAGACCAATTTTGAGGAACTAAAAATCCTTAAAAACGCAAGAGCGTGAAATGCATTCACTGAAAGAGATTGAGTGGTGTGTTTTTTGGGGCAGATGGAATGCTAAGACCGTTGTTTTCTTGAAAATTATGAAAATAATGGTGTTACTATCAATGGAGAACGTTACTAAGACATAATACCTGCTCAGTTGTAGTTGAACTAAGAAGATACAAAGATTGACAACCTCTTGTTTCACCAAGATAGAGTGGCGTGCCTTACTTTTGTCGAACCCTGGTATTAATCCATACACCATAAAAAAATTTACCTAGTGGTATCCTTGCATGATGATCTGCAATTCCCACAAAGGTCTTAAGCTCTTCCTCCTTCTGATTTCTTTTGATGAGGGTACGTGATGTCACAAACCACAAACAAATCTTGGACTCAAGTTTGAAGTCAAGTGAGTTATTGCAGGCATTGAGCCCCACATCTGTGTGACAGTTATCGGAGATTGGAGCGCATGAAAAGTATACAGACTGAATGAAAGTGGATCTATCGCCGATATTGTGTTCAGTATCTAAATGGAAGATATATCTCAATAGCAATCAGCAGGATATAACAATATTTATGGAATTAATATTTATTATACAACTTTCAGATTCTACGGCCCATATGGGAAACTATAAAATATACGACCTACACATAGTACCGATTCAAGAGGTGAAATTTAGGTAAGGAGTGATGTGTATTGGTTTTCTTGCTTTTAACGGAAATCATGGATACCTAGAAGTCCTTAAAAACATTTGGTCCATTTTTCGTCGCAAGAATGTTACGGGCCCCCAGTATTAAACGTAATAATTCTAAGTCCCTAACTTCTGGTCCCAGTGGATGATTGTGATACATGTTCGTGAGGGAAACATCTGTGCGTTAGTGAAGTGCGTGTACGTGACTGAATTCACTTACGAGATTGGGGTATAGGTGCACGATTGAAGCCTTTAAGTTAGACGGCATGGGACGCGGGTTGCAGACCAAGAATGGGTCAAACGCCTCGATTCTAGTGTCTTATTCTATTCAATTCATTCTATTCTAAGTAACGCGTGGCTTTCTGTTCACTGCAGATTTTTACCTCTAAAATGTTTACTACAGGAAAATTTCCATCACTGTTCCTCTTATACGTCTTCTCATTCATGTTTCACAAAAATAATTCAATTATGATTTGTTTGTAGGTGGCTCTATAGATGGGAAACTAATAACACATTGTAAAAATTAAGTAGTAGGTACATTAAAGTACCCCAAACTTCAATTATAGCGGAAGCGCTGGTGTCACTTTGAGTCCGTCATTCTCAACTACATAATGGGGCATAAATACTGGTACAAAACATAACAACAATTTTCTCACTATAGTAAATAATTTAATTATCTACAACTACAAAAAATAACTATTCCAAATTCTTCCCTTTTAACCTCCCTACTTTGCGAAGTCTTTTAGGAAAGTCTACGAGTATAATGGCAACACGACCTATTCTTACGGGTATTTTCTCTTAACATTCATTCAATTTTGACTTTAGAACCTCGATATTTTGGCAAGGAGAAGAATAGGCTCTATCTTTATAATTAATATTATAAAATTACATTGGGTAGTATTTGCGAAACAATAATTATTAAAATGGATTTGGAACCATGCATCAAAAAGTACGCCTCACCTTGTATAACAAGAAGTATGCCTCACCCTGTATTACAAGAAGTATGCCTCACCCTGTATTACAAGAAGTACGCCTCACCCTGTATTTTCACCTTTCAGTACGATAGTCTTTTTTCTATTTCTAGATTCTTGATCCTCGATATTTGGAATGCATGGGCAGCCTGTATTGTGCGTTTATGATTTGATTCCTGTGGCTTTTCAGATAAAAATCACTCGAATAGAAATTGAATCCCTTCTTACTGTTTCCAAAACTCGAAAAAATGTCATCAAAACACTTGGACACTGACTTACAACAGTTTGCAGCGGTGTAAAAATGAAAAAGTTCCTATACAATAAAATCCTATGAAAATACGCTATGTATATGAATCTAAATGTAATTTGTAAAAACGTAAATACGAATTTAAATGTAACACATCGAACAACTCTCTACGAGACCGTTATAAACATCATACTATCCGGAAAAAAATTAACGAAACAAAACGAAAGCATTTCTAAAAGGAACTACAAACAGCAAAGAAAAATTCAAAACGAACTTGGGAAATCATCAAAGAAATAGCACAGTACAAAGACATTAAAGAAGAGAAGAAATTCGAAAATCCATTGGAAACAACCACTAATTTCAACACTTTCTTCTCTGAAGTCGGTGCAAAAATCTGATTTTTGGTCCAAATCTTCTCCACATAAACCTGTTCATATTGGCTTAAATCCTGCACAAATACTAAATACAACACATGGAGATCAAATCCAGTTAGTCTACTGGAAATACATAAAATCTTATACTCGTTGAAAAAATACAACGGCAGTTGGACATGACAACATAAGCCTTCAATACATCAAAGACAGTTTCAATGTGACAGCACCATTGTTTCGTTTGATAATCAATACTTCTATTGCTACAAACAAATTCCCGGATCAGTGGAAGCATTCCATAATCAAACCGTTGCTTAAAGCAGGTAACATCAATACTGCATCAAACTACAAGCCAATTAGCCCTATACCAGTCGTACCCAAGATTAACTCTCAACATATTTGGACAAATCTAACTTACTTCATCAAAACCCGCATGCTTACAGAAAACATACCAGCACTCAAGACGCGCTGCTTAACATTACCGAGAAAATATACAGTAACATTGACAAAAAGAACGTCACTCTCTTCCTTTTGCTTGACCTCTCCAAAGCTTTCGACAGTGTTGAACATACACGGCTTCTGCTGAAAATATCTAACTTAGGAATTGACAAACAGTGGTTTCAGAGCTATCTAGTAAACTGCTCTCACGCAGTCCGATTAGAAAACACGATTTCATCACCCATACAAAACGATTTCGGTGTTCCACACGGTTCAATTCTCGCTCCACTTCTGTTCTCTATTTTCATCAATGATTTTCCATCCATGCCGTCAAACACGAGAATTTCTATGTACGCAGATGACGTACAAATTGCAATGACAAGCTCGTTGGCCAAACTACCTCACAGAAAAACAAATGTTGAAAGACTTTTAAAACGTAAAATCATGGTACGACCAGAATGGTCTCAAGCTTAATGCAAGCAAGACACAGTGCATCATTTTTAGTTCCAAGTACACAATAAAAAAGCTCTCAGATTTAATTTTAACGTTAGGAAATGACATGATTGAACCAGTTGGAAAAGTAAAAAATTTGGGTGTCTGGTTTGATCAAAACATGTCTTTCACATCCCATGTGGAGAAAACATGCAACAAAAATAACGCTACATTAATGTTCCTTCACCGCGTGAGGAACATGCTTGACGAGAAAACTAGATTATTAGCCATCCAACCTTTAGTGTTATCATGCTTCGACTACTGTGACTTGGTGTAGGGAGATATACCTAAAAGTCTTCAAAAAGGGCTACAGAAATGTATGAATTTTGCTGCTAAAGTAGCATCCAAAGGAAACTACAGAAAAAACGATCATGCAGCACCTCTCATGAAAAAGCTTAACTGGACACCCATAGAACAAAAACTACTCATTCATAAGGGCAAATATGTATTATCCTCTATATATCGCCCTCAAAGTTCTGCCAACGTTGTTAAATTCCATCCACCCACTACCAAGGGTGTGAAACCTAATCGACGACACGATGTTAACATCAGTTTCCGCTTGTCCGATGCTGGACAAAGGGCTCTTTCAATTTCAGATGCATTGCTTTGGAATAAACTGCTCATGCAAATGAAGAAAAACGAATCAATTAAGAATTGAAAGAAAAAATGTGACACTTCATTTTCGAATATCAAAGTAGCAAACAAATACAGAAAACTTAGTTCCTATGCATGATTAAACAAAATTAACTTAGTAACGAAACCTAATACGAATATAATAAATGAAGTAGAGTTAATAATACTCGAACGAAATGAACGAAAATGTCAAACTCGTGCTACAATTCCGCAGCTCTGGAGTTAAATCGACTAATCTAAATTGATCAAAAACCGGGGTGTTTTTTACTTTTTTATTTTTAAATTTCAGGCTTATTAATTTTTGTTTTTTTACCTGATAAATGTTTCAATGTTCAGACTGTTCAGTTTTCATATTGCATAACAAAAAACACTTTTTGGTAGGAAAGAAATTGTATTTTGCCTAAAAATGAATAGAATTAATTTGAATTTGCTTTGTTACAATAAGTAAATATGCAACCTCAGAACTTCAGTCTACTACAGCTGTTCTTATCTAAATCAACATCTAAATCTTGATAATTTGTGACACCCACTCGGTTTTATTTTATTTCATATTTTTAGTCGTTCTCTGATATGTAACGTCCCTTTTTATTAAACGCGATGATAATTACAGATAACTGCAATAATGATTAAATTAAATAGATCATCAGTAAGTCATACTAAACAGTCAACCAGTAATTAGAAATTACAATTTCAATTCAATAACTCTTAAAACTTCATGTTTTAACTCTTCACTCTCATAATTTTTATTTTTCGGTCTTTCTCAGATATTAAACATCCTATTTTGTTGAATGCAATGATGTTAATTCTAAGCTGCATCTAAAGGAAATATTTCGCTTATCACCTAAAATGCGTAGAATACCTACTACGTCAGAATTTATAAGTGTCACCAATGACTACCTCTTAAGTCATCATTGAAAAAGTAAAGTTTCATTTGCTTCACCATGTATATTTGACGTTCATTGCATGATGTGAATGCTTACGTATACCCGTAGGTATCGCTGTTATATCATCTACTATGAATAAAGTAACTACCACTTAAGGATGTTATAATAAGGCATTTTTAAAAACCAATGTTGTTACATTTCTTATTTAACAACTTTATTGGAAATATATATTTTTGTTTGTTTTGTTTGTGAGTTAAATAATAGTATGCTACTGATACACATAAACTACTCTTTCGAATGTGTTGCAAGGAATTTATTTCTTATGACCGCATATTATTTGTAAAACTTAGCTGAAATGTGACTGGATTTCCCTGGTACACAACTTTTGTTAATCTTTCACAAGCTTGTTCAGTATGAAACTGAACTTCTTCTTAATTCTTAATTGAACGCGCTATTAAATTGCACGATATGAAATCTTAGATACTACGTCAGTCTATTGCTTCTGGAGTTTGTGTTAAGCATTATAATATACATAACGTGGTTGATATGATTTCATTTCATGTTAGATAAAAAATGGTAAATAGGATTAGATAATATGTATTCATCAATAAATGAAAGCTTTATAGACATGTCTTTTCACGCGTATATGACTACAGCTCCTGACTCATAAATAACGTTCCATCTAAACAAAAATTAAGTTTACTACTCTAAGATAACCACTTAAATTGCATTTCATACTGTGTGAGAGTTATGAGAAGTGCAATTCTGAAATGTACATGAAGCAAGTCGAGCTGTATTCTGAAATAATTGTTTTAATCCTACATTTTCCAAATATTGCGTAAAGTATCTCTTTCGTTTATTGTGAAAATTGATTTCAATAAACTTTTATTGATCAACATCTATTAATCGTAGCAGAATCTCGTGAAAAAGTTTTCTCGTTTCATATATTTATTTTGAAATGCCACTGAAACAATGAACATATTTCACATCTGATTCATTTCATTTTGAATCAACAATATGCGTCTGAATATGTTGCTGTAGACATCTAAGATGCGGAGTAAGAAAGTCATAATGAATAATAAGTTGCAGATAAAAGATTTTTCTGCCTTAATTAAACGTTGTTTTTCCTCTAAGGCTGTGCCTGTTGCGATCAGTAGCCATATTTCAGTGAGGGCTACTTCGAACCTGTTGAATATATCAGAAATAATCAGCACTAATATATTTGAAAATTAGAAAAGAAATTAGTCGTTTCTGTTGATTCCCGTGGTCTGTTATATTTCTTCAATACGAATACACAAGGAAGAAAATAGTCAATGTATCATTTGTAGGTTCTGAGTATGAGAAACATACAGTATATACCACACTTCTTTACAGCGTTGTCACCTGCGTTCTCCTAAGACATCAGATGCCTTACTTAACTGAACACTAATTATTTTCCAACACAGCTGTCGTCAATGATCAGTAAGAAATGAAGAAAGATAGGTTAACTTTCGAAAAGGAAGCTACTCTTCGCCAGCTCTAGGGCGCTGGAAATTCCAAGACATTAGCAGAGGTAGCGAACCCTGGCAACAGCAGGGAAAGACGATGAAATGCAATGATTCACAGTGCTCGGAAAACCAATATGTTCTTTTCTAACTGCTAACTCTATTTCAAGCCAGTAACTGATAGAGGCACTTGCAAGCAAAGAAAATGAAAATAAGAAGTATCTTAGTCCATATTGATATTAATTGAGGCCAATTTCAGTTATTACTTATAATTGACAATATTTATCACCCAGCATTCAATATTTAAATATGTCTGTTTATAAAAAATATGAACGCATCGTATTTTTTCGAGAATTATGCGTGTTCTAATTGGAATTTTAGACGCAACAAAAGGCTAAAAATAAATGAAAAATACAAACAAATATTACACGTCCGGAAATCCAACGCCAGACCATTTTTGTGTTGTCTCGTTCAACTTTCTTTGCCCCTTCCAAAATAAAATAATTTAGGTGATGATTCACAGAATGTGATTTTTTCGTTTGAGGAAAGTAAAAAGCTAGAAAGTTAAGCCATTAATACCAGGAAAATTTTAAAAAACTTGTTTTGGATCACATGCTGTGCATGTGATGTATGTATCGGAAAGACAGTGCATTTTTAGGAAGCTAATTTGTACATTGAAACACAGAGATACCCTTCACCTGTAAATTTCACGCATCAATTTATTCTCATTATACTGTTGACAGAATATTTTCTTCACCAACGAATAAATTTTGAAATGATTGCATTGAAAGATGACAAATCTGTTGTGGTAGAAAAAATATTTTTTGATTCTTAATTGATATCAGCTTTAAAAATTTCGTGTTGCGCTGCACAAAAGAATACAATATTTATTTAAGAGTTTTTGAATTGTATTGCGTAGCATAACACCAATTAGGTAAAAAAAAATTACAATACTTGTAGCCAAAGTCGATCACATTTGGTGCTGGCTTCTGCTCGAGACGTTCATGAAATATTGTGCGTCCTAAATTTTAGACTATTTACCACTCCGTGTTTTTTCTCTAATCCGATTTATTTTGCATCGGCACAGAGCCGATTACCTTGTCAACTTCTAGCGTCTGATTGAATAGCAGTTAGAATTTATGGAGATTCCCCTCATCAGTACTCGCAGCTTGCTAAATGAAATACTTCTTAATTACGAAGTATTTTCAAACTATAACATCAGATTTCACTAAAAACAATTCCCAACGCTGTTAAATGATTTTTTAGTCGGTATGTGAACACTGACACGCCATTCCATGCACCACTATGATTATTGAAATCTTAGTACACATGTAATTTAAACAGTAGATGTTTGTTCCTCATGAAATAACTTTTAGGGAGGAGCTGGGGATTAGGCAGAATTCTGGTGAGTTTCAGACATAAGCTCATTATATCCAGCATAATTAAATGATGTTAAGCTCTTACGCGGCTCCATTTCAGGAGATTAAGTCATGTGATTACCAACTAGTTAGAGCATTTATATTGATGCCTAGCTGTGTCACTGCAAGTTTTTTTTAAGTGATCGAGTGCTCGTGTAGAGTTGTGAAATTGTGCGCAGAAACTCGATGTGAATTCAAATTCATTATTAATTGTAATTTTTTCAAGATTATTCTTGAAATATTTCAAAATACGTGCGATGGTAAAAATATTGCAGTCTTCACTGTGATATTTAAGCTGTTTTAACGATTTCTGTGTGAATCGATACAATTTCTCTAGTGAAGGTTAACTTATAAAGAACACTAATCAATATACTATAGTTCCAGTATGATATTTTAATACGATTTTGACATTTTATTTGTCATTTGCGTCAACATATCTAATTTTAAAGTGTTTCTGAAATTAGTGTCTACTGTAATTTAGCACGTAAAGTTGAGATTCTAGTTTAGTACGTTTTAAAGTCTCACGGCACCCATGAGCATTAGCACAGTCTCTGTTGCTGTAGGATTTTTCAAATACATCATTAAATCGAATTGAGTCTATTCTCAGAAACGTATTTTTTTACTGGTAAATTAATTACAAACGTTAAGATATCCTGCGCTGTTCTTATGCAATGTATGAATGTGTCTAATGGTATTGAATAAATTAAAAATGTCTTGATATTCTAGTGGGTAAGCTTGGAATCTCAATTCTTATGGTTGACTCAACAGAAGTTATAATGAAAATCAGAATTATTCTAAAAACTTAATGAGCACAGACTGCTTAACAAATTAGTTTTTCCTTTTGTATACCATCGGTGGAAAAATTTTCAGTCACCAGGGGAAAACACCTTTGTTTGAAAAACTTGAATTGGGTTTACGAAATGAATTGTGGATAATATGATTTGACTGTTTTCATTTGTTTTGAATAACAATGAGAGTAATAGCATAAGAATACACTTTTAAGTGGGATGAACATTACGTTCTTCTTTTATTTACTAGAAATAAAATTAATAATGGAACACATTTAACTTTCCTTTCCTTCTGCAGATAATACTAGTGACATATTTTTATATTCACTTACTGGGAGCGGATATTGAATTATTATCTTTTATATGAAAACTTATGATATTCCTGTAGAAGAGAATTTGCCCATTACACGGACCAGAAAGAAACGAGATAAGCACACTGGCTAAAAATAAATTTTGTAAGCAACCAATGGGGTCACACTTTCTAACTTTTCTCAATATGTAAAGATAATTCATTCAAAATAGGAGAAAAATTCATTTGTGTAGCTAATGCACAAGTTATTTAGGGGAAAATATGTATAACGAAAATATCAAAGAAAAAGGATTCAGATGGAAAATATAAATATTATACAACGAAATTACCGGTATACAAGCATATTGAAAGTACATTCAGAACATCAACAAGCCAGAGCATCAAAAAATCGGACAGCGAATCCGAGACGAACAAGCCAAAAAACGAACAGCTCCCCGGACACAACGGTATCACTTAACTTCACCTCTACAGCAGATATCTCTGGCATTGCAAGAAACACTAGCAAAGCCACAATACTATTGGAAGCCTGACCACGTCAATTGGAATAAACAGGGTAAAACTGTATCATCACACTATGATTAAAATCTTGGAATAATAAAGATTCTGGTTGGCAACGTACAAAGCCTCCTACCAAAAATGTCAGAACTTCAAACCATTGCGTCAACGTTGTCACATGACATCATAGCTGTCAATGAAACATGGTTAGATCTCAATGGAAGACATCTCCCAGCTGAAGTCTCATTGAAAGGATACGTTTTGCATAATGTCGACAAACGATCACACAGTAACAGGCGTGGTGGTTCACTTCTCTACATCAAAGAAAAACTGCAACCACAAATCAAAGCAAAGCGAGCAACAGAAAAATCAAAAATACTACATCTCACCATCCAACCGCATCCAGGACAGACTATCTAAATTGTACTCGTGTATAGGAACCCAATCTGTACAGCAATTATTGAAGATGAAGAATTCTATAATTACCTTGATAATATCGTTAGTTTGACCCTTTTGATTTGCTAATAAACCGAAAACTATTAACGCTAGGATATTGAACACAAGCTCGCAGTTGCTTTCAGTAATGCTGAATTTCTGTATCTAGGATATGACACGAATGACTATAACTACTTCTATTGCGGCTCAAAAATACTGTAGTCTAAGTGTTTATTATACACTAGATTTGCCATCGTTTTTGATGGCACGAGTACACTAATTATTCAGAAATATCAAGACATTCCAAGCTATGAACTTTTTTCCCGTTAAAATTGCTACAATTTGGAACCAGCTTCCCGAAAACAGTTTCTGCTAGCACTGTGAGCACATTCAAAAATCGTCTTGACGAATATAGGATTACAAATCTCTCAGTATTACAACGTACTATCTTTATGTCCCTAACTTCTAGGGCCAGTATATGATTGAGATAAATGCGCGGGACTGAAATGCCTGTGCGTGAGTGAAATGCGTGTACAGGATTGAATTGAATAACGTGGTTCAGGGGCATGATTCATGTATTAGACATGGATTTATGGGACTTGTATATCGACCAAAGAATCGGCCAAACTGCTCGTTCCTATTGTCTTATTCTATTATATTCTAATCTTTGCCTAACAACTACCCAAATTATTCTGTTATCGATCCATTGTTTTATATAATTTTTTTGTGTTTATACTGGATAAAATTTTTCCTTCTAGTACCAACGATGAGCGAAGTAACAAAGTGTTAAACTTTACTATTCATTGTTTTTTTTCAAGTGAATATTCATTTTAGTAGTATTGATTATATCATTTTGTTTATCAAATAGGGTAAATTTCTATGCAGCGTAGTACGAGGGTTCGTTTCATTCTATAGTGATAGTCTAAAGCCATGACATTCCTACAGTGCATGATCAGTTAGTCTCCAAGTCCCCCATACCTGCACGAGTGTTAAAGTTCAATATCACTTTCATGATAAGGACAGCATGAGCACAACAGGATTCCATTCTGTCATTCCAACCTAATCTCTTTGCAGTACTGCAGCCCATTATATGTAACTGTAAAATTGGTTCTCTGCTCAAATTTCATCTTCTGCAGGTAGAATAGAATAGAATGTGGCGTTAGGAACGAGCCTTTTGGCCCATTCTTTGGTTGGTACCCAAGTACCATGTCGTAATTCTAACCAAGCGATGGTCATACACAAACTGCCCACCGTGACAGCAGGTCTCGAACCCGGGTCTTCTCGTATCGCAAGCGAGTTCGCTCGGCAGTCGACCAAGCTGGTGGTTTACATATTCGTTCTCAAACTTCATATTTTTGGTGGAAAAGGTCACTTTGTTGACATGAAACGAGAAAACGACAAAGCTCGCTTGTCAATGATTAGTTAGATCACAGTTGGCAAGAGTTTGATTTTCAACAAATCTATCAAAATGGTACACTGTGCACCAAAGGACCTTCGTAATGGAGCTCTCACGTTATACATTGAGACTGCGTGATTGTGGTAATTGTGGTCGTAAGCTAGGCGGTAAGTTGATTGATTTGGGGGCTCTACATGCAAGTCCACAAGCCGTGGGTCGACCGCACTGAGCATGATTGACAGCTGGTCGTTGTTGCCGTGGTGAGGTGGACAGCATCCATCACTTGACACACGCAAACGTAGAAGAATGTAGTACGTATATTTATTTTATATCGACGCTCAGGTACTCTAATATTCATGCATCAGGCACGCTTTGAGTAAAAGTAGAATTATTTCGATGTTTTGTACGGATAGTATACGTATATGTATTAATTCATTCAAAACTCTATCGATGAACATAGTGGGTATGTATTCATTATAAAATTGTCAAATTTAAAGTACTTGTAAAGTTTTTGATACACATGCCAGCACGCAACGATTTAAATGTTCGCAGCTACTCAGGAAAAAAGTATGGAACGTCAATAGTATGTTTAATAAAACTTTAATATATAATTTTTATTTCATTTCATGCTGAAATGCATAAGATTCATGCTTACTCTTAGGCGCTATAATTTATGTGAAACGTGTTTTGCGACTTCAAATGTTTATGCCAAAATTTTACGGATGTTTTGAACAATGACAATTGTATTATCACGTTCATAACATTAAGGTGATCAATACATTCTTGCGTATCAGTTCAGAAAAATAATTACTCCTCAACAACGATATAATTGCGTCAGCTATGCTTAGTGCCTTTATCTACAACTTCGTTTATATAATTTTTCTGCTTTAGTTTCAATTTAGAATTCAGATAGTGAAGTAGTTGATAATATTCATGGAACAATTATTATATTTTCACACAGTCTAAAGTGCTATTGATAGGGATTCTGATAAGTAGCATCAAGTGTCTTGGAAACAAATAAATCAAATGAAGTATGTTTACGTGGCAAATTGTCATGGCATGTTTACGTGGCAAATCGTCATAGCATGTTTACGTGGCATATCGTCATAGCATGTTTACGTGGCATATCGTCATAGCATGTTTACGTGGCATATCGTCATAGCATGTTTACGTGGGACGCAAAGTATCATCGCGCTTCTTCCAGGTGATGGAGTTACGAAGTGCTGTCGAACTGCCGGACTTCTATCCCTTTCTTCCACATGAAATGGGTGTGTCGTAAAATTTTGACTTTTGGCTGTGTTTTGCCTTAATATATGCAATAAATTATATTTTATTCATAGGAATGATTTAGTGATAATGAAGGTCTTATTACATATCATACAAAGTAGAAATCGATTTCTTATAATGTTTCATGGGTACTGAAAACATATATATATATATATATATATATATATATATATATATATATATATATATATATATATATATATATATATATATATATATATTATATATTATATTTTTGTTAATGCGGTTTTCCCATTTAGGCTATGATGTATTATAACAGACTTTTGATATACATCGTTCCGAAAAAATTGGAATTTCTACACATTGTGCGGATTCAGGACAATGCTGAGTAAATATCAAATATCCAGGATAATTTCTATATGTAATATATTTGGCTAACATTATTGGTAGAAAATACACCTTAGTCTCAATACTGTCGATACAATTCCTTCAGTTCACACCTGTGTTGTCTATGATTCACAAAGAGTGGTTCCACTGTCTTTTCATTCCAAACTGTGACAAATTGCTTAGCTTTCTTCAGCACTTAAATTCGTTATGCATGCAAGAAACCTACACTTTGTCAATCAATATATCAGGTCGTCTTTTGGTGAGACGCAGCTCTCAGTACTTTCAGGAATTAATTTTTCGTCATTTCATCCCTTTCACTAGACATAGCCTACCAAAGTCGTGTTATACTGAATTTCTACAACCAACATTCACTGAAAAATATACTACAGATATTTATAGAATATTCCACTCTAAACCTTTTAGCTGTCTCTAGCGTACTATCGTTTTATTAGTTTAACATTATCAGTTCTTAAGTCATCAGTAATGCTATTAGTGTGAGCCAACTACAAACACTTGTAATTTGAAAAGTACAGTATTAACAAAAATTGAAAATTAAAGAACATTCTTGAGTGAAATAACGGTATTAATGTCAGTAATCTTCGACACAATTGTTTATACAGCTCACATTAATTACAGGTAAATGAATGATAGCATACGCCAGGTGTTTTAGAACATTATCTCCCACGCAGCATGTGGATGTAAGAAGTCTTCACGAACACCTAAATTTTCAAGACACTATCTAAACTTGAATTAACCACATTGCACATATTAGTGTTTCGGAAAAGATGAAGTTCATAGTATCATAGTGAGTTTCAGAAATGTCTCACTATCCGCTTGGGTTACGCTCATCAGTACTCCTGCCTCTAGTTTATCAAATCACCATAAACATCTCACTTGAGTTCAGAGACACTGATTTTATCGTGTAGTTTTTGACATTATATTAATTTTCTTTCTTCTGTATGGATAGTGCGATCAGCAAAGAAGGATATATGAGAAGCAACACTACTTTGAAACTTTGTTTTAAGTAATCTATGAACAGTCGCCATTCTGCGGGATCAGGCTTGAGTTCAATAGCAGCAAAGAAACAAATCTCATTTTTACAATAACATAATTCAATAAAATTTTCATTGTAAATTTCAAATTCTGCATGGCGTTTTCAGTACACAGATGTCTTGCAGACTTCCCCTGGTGGATTCCATTCCTTCAGCCTTGATGAAAGGAGTTCAGCTCCTGACTTAGTAAGACTCAAATCCCTGATCAAATCTTCAAACTCACTTTGATTTGGAAAGTGAGGTTCCGAAGTAGTTCTTGGTATGAAAGCGTCCTGCATTTCTTGGCTGCTTCTATTTGTTCAGATCAGATGAAATATTTATTGCATCTTTCATCGGAAAATAAACTTCATAATAAATCTAGCAGCTTCAACAAAGTTTTGAATAACATTATTATTCCATAGATCATTAGGAAAGTTAATATTTGCTAAATGCTTAATGTATAAGTTCAATAAATAGGAGTAAGACTTTTGGAGAATATGATGAGAAGGATACTCACATTTTTTTTGTGGTCGTGGTACTGGTAAGCTGTCATCATGTGAGCACAGGCGCACTAGATGATGGCGAGTCTGGATCCTGAAGTGATTGTCTTCCTTTCACTTTTCCGTGCTTAGTTACATTGATCATGTAAAAGTAACAGTTATCGTGACTTTTTCCATACTCTACGAATGGCAAAAGGCATTGACCTTCCTGCACCTTTTACCATCCTTCTAGAGTAGATCGACAGCTTGCGTAAATGACATGTGGGACCCATGGTTCTTTCTGGTCACCTACAGGCATTTGGGAATAGAGTCTGTACTCTACATAGAATTTGACACTTCTCACAAGCTTCGGTAATACCTGTTTTTTCCAATATAATTAGAACACGCATAGCAAACAATATCTGAAGAGTTTCTACATCCTGTAGGAGTAATCCTGAAAGCAACAGAACGTTGTAATTAATTTAAAAGAGAATATTAGACATACATTTAACATCGAAATATTATAAAAATACCCAGTATACAATGCAGTTGAGAAACGACATATACTGGGTGTCCCAGAAGTAACTGACCCTTTTGATTTGCTAATAAAACGAAAACTATTAACGCTAGGATATTGAAACTTGTTTTATTCGAAGGAAAAACCTTTTTATGATTTATTAGAACTAGGTTTTGAATATAATGTCTTTAAATGATGGCCATGGTTGTTTTGACAACTTAGGGTTCGTTTCTTTGTCGTTTCCATAACGCTCCTTAGTGTATCAGGCGATAGTTGTCTTATTTCAAAACAAATGTTGTTTTTAAGTTCTTGCAGATTTGTTGGATTTGTTACATAAACCCCTGACTTCAGGTAGCCTCATAAGAAGAAATCGCATGGGGTCAAATCTGGAGAACGAGGGGGCCAAGGAATGTTACCAAATCGTGAAATCAAATGATTTGGAAAACACTCATTTAACAATGTCATCGTTTCTTTTGCTGTATGGGCCGTGGCTCCATCCTGTTGAAACCAAGTATTGCGTAGGCCATGTCTCTCAATTTCAGGAATTAGAAATTCGCTAATCATAGTTCGGTATCTTTCACCATTAACTGTTACTGTTGCGTCATCATTATTTTCATAAAAGTATGGGCCAATCACATTGGAAGCAGTTATCCCGCACCACACCGTTACACGAAGAGAATGCAGCGGCCTTTCTTGAATTTCTCTTGGATTTTCATCGCACCAAATTCTAGAATTATGTCTATTTACATGGCCAGACAAGTGAAAGTGAGCTTCGTCAGAGAAGATAATGGTTTCGATGAAAGAGGCATCCTCACACAAACGAATAAAAGATTCGGAATAATTAACACGCCTGTGACAATCATTAGGCAATAACTGTTGGGTTAATTTAATTTTGTAAGGATATAACTTCAAGTCTTTTTTAAGAATGCGGTGTAATGTCGATCGGGAACTGGATAATTGAGTTGAACTTTTTCTGATGGAGGCTTTAGGATTATCTGTAACACTTGCTGAAACTCGCTCGATTACAGCTTCAGTTCGAGTTGATTTTAATCTTCCAGATCGTTGTTTATCATTAACATTTCCAGTGTCCGTAAATTTTCGATACACCGATTTAATTGTGTTCTTCGAAGGACTGGTTGTTGTTCTGAAATAATTTCTGTAATCACGTTTCACTTCTGTTGTTGACATTGTCCGTGTGTAGATTTGCAAAATTCTTATTCTTTCATCTTTGCTGTATGGAGACATGATGAAAATTAAGGGTTTGCAATGAAGTAAAAAATCAAATGTCAAGCTGGTTCGTAAATAGGATACCAAGTATCCTATTGTGCCATAAAAAGGTTTTTCTTTCGAATAAAACAAGTTTCAATATCATAGTGTTAATAGTTTTCAGTTTATTAGCAAATCAAAAGGGTCAGTTACTTCTGGGACACCCTGTTCTTTTAAAGGTCGATGACACAGAACAAATTATTGTTTTTTAGTCAGAAGGAAAATGAATTAATGAACAGCAAGAAAATATAGTAAACAATTTTCATAATTGTTTCGCTGTGTAAAAATTAACAGATGTAGGTATCACTTTTAAAATATTCATCTCTAAATAACCTCGTAAATTAACGCAGGTATCACATTAAGATTTTCTAAATTGCATCTAAAAGCAATTTTTTGTTTATATTATATTTTTTCAAATTTTTTATTGCATTTATTTCGCTTCATACTACTTCTCTGACTCGTTCTACTGTAGCAGTAGTCAGTGTTGGGAAGGTAGGCACTTACAGGTCTGATACCTGTACACAACAGGTGTGATACCTGTACACAACAGGTCTGATACCTGTACACAACAGGTCTGATACCTGTACACAACAGGTCTGATACCTGTACACAACAGGATTTCCTTCGAGTAAACTGTGCCTCGCGTTCGTTTCAATCAGACCTCGTAATCGCTATCAGTAAATGCGCTGTAAATTTTGAGAACAGTTACCTGCAAAAGAATTATTGCATTATTTGTAACCACTAAGTCGTCTATGTCTATTTTTTGACCGTTTCTTGATTTAATAGAATAAACCAAAAAACAGTACATGGGATTTTATGAACAATGTTAATCATACGATTTGTTTTTTTCGACGTTCTCTGCGATGAAACATTCGTAGTTGTTCTCTACGAACAGCCTACTACGGTTGTACTAATTATGGATTGAAATTTAAATCACTGTGGGATTGATATGAATGGCTGCATCGCTGACTGTTTTATTCTAGACTAAATTCATTTGTTTTTAGAAAAATGTATGGTACAATCGACGTTACAACATGAGGAGCATCAGAGAATAATAAAAGAGGTAATTATTTGAACAGTGTAGCTAAGCGTATTATATTGTCACAACATATTGAGCTCAGAATTTTTTTTGCAATTCAATGTAAGAGAAATGTCATTAATCCAAATCGAAATTCTATTGGCCTTCAGAAGTATTATATTAAAAAAAATTCCTACGATGAGTTATGCTGTACATTTTTGCCATTATCGTATGTTCTGTACTCCCAATTTGAAAACATTACCCATTTTTTAGGAACTTTCTCTTTCGTCCAAATTTAAAATGTGTGTTTACTAACAATGGGTTACACATACTTGTATATATCCTCCTTTTCCTGATCTTTCGAGTCGTTTCCAATATCTTAGTCGACATCTGAAGTTGAAAGTAAAGAAATTTTATTTTATTTAGAATACTAATGAATTTTATCCCATAGTTCTGTTGACAAAACACATATAAGATAACCTCTATAAATGCCATATAAAATTGGGGGTAAACAGTCTTTTGACCAAAGTGTCATTTAATTCAATCATTGCAATACCAATACTTATTGCAGTAAAAATCCCCTGATAATTCTGTTTCAAGTTTACAACTTGAATGAACTAAACATATTGATGAATTGTTTTACACAATGATACTGCATTCAGTCGAACTTTTTTATCGAATTAACAGTGGCTTAACCCATTATATCTCAAGCTTTAATTGTAGGATTTTAGTTGAAATTGTGAATATGGTCACGCAATTAGAAATAACAAACATATAGAAACTTGCACCCACCCTTTATTTAAAGAAACAAAGCAGATATTGAGTGTCCACAAATGAAGACAGTGGGTTAATGTGGTATCCCTAGCTAATAATGATAAAAAATAACACGGACATCTGAAAAAATCTTCTGTGCTAGTGTACTTTAAAGTATTATGTTTTTTGCCTAGTAACTTTATTTTTCTGTGGCAAAAGTTTAATGAAATATTATTACTAAACTTAATTACTCATAATTTTCTTTACTTCATGTCACTTATATCTTAAAGTGATGAAGCAGCATAGAGCTATCAATGTACAATGTTAGGCCAACGGTACATTTATTGCAGTATGTTCTCTTTCTTTGGCATTATTCGTTAAGACATATATGTTGTTGACCATGCTTCTACAACGAATGCTCTGTACGGTAAAACCTTTCATCTTGTGGAATATTTGTTTTTGCAGAGGCTTTTGTTCGTCAGATTGGAACACTATAACCTGATCATTTTCAATATGCCAAGGAAACTGGCCTCTTCAGGTCTAGGAGACTCAAACTCTGTTCATCACCGTCGTGTACAAATCTGTGCTCAATCCAGACATTTATTACTCTCGCTCTCAATGTGCGGAGGAATAATGGCCAATACCAATATTTTTCTCTGATTCCAATTTATTATTTTCCAGGAAATCAGTCATGTTTGTCAACACTTCCCATACTTGCATCGTAACTATGAAGCACATTTAGCTGATGGATACGTCCCTTGGTTTTCGTTTCTCGCTGCCAACGTAGGACTTTTGTGATTGGATGCACGGTCTAATGATTAGGTCTAAATGTCACACACTTGTTACCCATTCAATGCACGAAAAAAGTTCTTAATTATAATCCAATTTTAATCTATACTCCCGCTTTTCTTTCTTTATTAGGTTTGATTCCTTAAGGGGGTATTTGCTAAACCGATGATCTCGCATAGTTTCTGTTGCTCGCGTTGTTTGTGTTGAAATCATTTTAAGAGCACCTTGAAACTAAGTAATACGTCACTATTTTCTCTGCTTTCAGATGTTTTATCTTAGAACTCAAAGTTGTAGTACTATCCTGATACTCTGCATAAAGCCTACAGTTTATAACTATAACAAATTGATTTTTCTTGAATAAACTGTTCCTGAGAAACATGTCCATAATGTCTGACAGTCGACGGCATCTCTCAAACATTCAAAATATTCCATCAAAATTTGAACCATAGTGTTTAGTGGCCTGAACTTGAGCCTTTTGTCATGTCTTTTTTCTACTTCTGCTTTGTCGATGAAATGGATACAGTTTTTTAACATTTGAAATCGATTTCTATTCGCTGCGTTCTTCATTTTTGACTCTCCTAGATCCTCACAATTTGACCAAAAATTTTATTCTGCGGGCAACTTGTGGCAACTTGAGAATAACAGAATGTCAATGAATGCTTTCAAGTCATCTACACTCATGACGAAGACCATCTTATTTTTACACTATGTTGCATATTTTACGGTTTCCTTTACTATGTGGTCATGGATATCATGTCATCAGTTCGTCAAATGCTGGAACAGGAGTCATTCCTGCTAAAGCTTTTTTTATTTCTTTCAAACAACTATCATAGTGATAAGTTCCTTCCTTTACTCTAGTGTACTTTGGCTCAACATGCCTCCGCTTTGGAACCGAATCTCATAATTTTCCCTTTTTCCCCGGCTGCTTCTTTGATGAGCTTTGAACAGAAGCGTCGTTAATTTCCTGATTCAGTATAGAGCTCGAAAGAAACAAGAACTTTTTGCACCATAATATCCGCAGTTTCTTCATGATTTTCAAAGTCATCTTCATCTGTCAAGATCTGGAGCTACAATGACAATGTCGTCGATATAATTTATTGTCAGGCCCTCCTGCTTTTTTCTTGACCTAAGAGGGCAGAAAGTGCAATGTTATTAGTCTAAATAAATCGATTGCATTTTTATTGGCTTTTGTAAATGATGGCTGAACTTTGTATTGCAGTTTCAGTACGTTTAAAATCGATTCACATTTATGAATTATAAATGTATCATCAGGCAATAACACTGGTATACAAAAAAAATATTCTGGCATGAAATTTAAGAGCAGTTTTAGACTAATTTAAGGGTGCTAAATTCAAATCTGATCTTATATTTTCTCTATCACATCACGTTTTTACGTGATGTGTTGTGATTCCAAACCTAAGTTTGGAGTGCCTATGGTTTGGGGAGAACCAAGCAATCATTTAGATGGCTGCTATTACTGCCTTGTCGACGTAAAAGGTTTCAATAAGAAAAACAAGCAATATTTGCAATACCCAAGTATCCCTTCAGCTATTCGATCAGCTACTCATAGTGAAGAAATACCTGTACCAATATTTACTGAGATTCCAAAAATTGATGACACAGATCTCTTTTCATCTTCTAGTGATGAAGAAGACACTACAGATATTTTTCAGCCATGTGATGAAGGTTGTGACAAACCAATTCTGTTTACTCAGTATGTTTTGAATGATTTGCTTAGAGATCTTTAGCTACCAAAAAAATGGTGAACTGTTGGCTTCAAGACTACAAGAGAATCGAATGTTGAAACTCGGCACAAGTGTCTCATTTTATCGCCTGCTTGTCTATTGTAGTGATGTAGAAGGGCTACTTCTCTTTATGGGACTTCCAGTATATGATTCAAGGGATTGGAGGCTTTTTATTGATAGTTCCAAAAGAAGTTCGAAATGTGTTCTGTTACACAATGGAAATAAGTATGATCATGTACCCATAGGTCATTCTGTAAAACTTGAAGAACATAACAAAATCAAAATTGCTCTAGAGAGGTTGCACTACCATGTTCATGGGTGGTTAATTTGTGTCGATTTGAAAATGGTTAACTTTCTTTTGGGTCAGAAAGTCGGGTATACAAAATACCCCTGTTTTCTGTGTGACTGGGATAGTAGAGCTACAGCAGAGCATTGGGTGAAAAATGAATGGCCTCAGCGACAGAGTAATGTGGGCATCTGGCGATAAGAATGTCATCAATGATCCACTAGTTGATAGGAAAAAGATTGTCTTTCCTCCCTTGCATCTAAAACTTGCATCTGTGATAAGAATGTCATCAATGATCCTCCAGTGTATAGGAAGAACATTGTCTTTCCTCCCTTGTACATAAAACTTGGATTGATGAAGCAGTTCGTCAGAGCTCTTAATCATAGAAGAGAACGCTTCAGCTATATATGTTCAACTTTTCCTGGTCTTAGTGAAGAGAAGGAAAAGGCTGGAATATTTGATGGACCTCAAATAAAAACACTTATAAGAGATTCAAATTTTATCACATCAGTTAATAAAACAGAAGAAAGGGCTTGGAATGCATTTTGTAATGTGGTGCAGAATTTTCTAGAGAATGGGAAAGCAGACAACTATGAAGAGATAGTGGAAGAGCTACTAATGAGCCTGCGAGATTTTGGATGTAGAATGAGTATCAAGATTCACTATTTGTACAGCCATTTGGACAATTTTGCGGAGAACCTGGGGGATGTGAGCGAGGAACAAGAGGAGTGTGTTCATCAGGACATCAAAACAATGGAAGAACGGTATAAAGGTCCGTGGGACTCACATTTGATGGTGAATTATCGTTGTAGCTTGATGAGACACAGCATAGAAGTTGTATATCAGAGATCAGCCAAGAAAAAAGTTCAGATAACTGCCATTTGCAATTGATCTGTACACCATTTATATGTACTTCTATATTTTCTATTTTAATTCTGTCACTATATATGATTTACTGTGCTTGGATTTTGTAATCTTTGTTATTCCTTGATTAAGAATATACAAAACGTAGTACTAAAAATCACGTGTTTCTATCATGAAACCTTCGATGTATAGGCTGATGAGCAGTTTTCATCAAAAATTAAAAATTGATATATCTCCAAATTTTGATGTGATAGATAAAGACTGAGTTCATATTCGTAATCAGTAGTCCAAACTTAATTAGAATTCGGTTTTAAGCCTCTTGCCAAAAATATTGTGTTGACCATTGTAATTTATGTCAACAGTCTATCCATAAATTATTGAGAATGCTGTTGCAGTGTAACTATATGATCTACTATTACATAAAAAATATTTTTCTTACCTCTGTAAATATTTTGTTATTGGAAACTCTATAAAGAAATTCAGGCTCTCGGGTCTTCACTCCGTGGCGGCTAGGAAAATAATAAGAGTGCAACATTTATTCAAACATCTCCGAAGCACTATACCATGTTCTAACACGCATAAACAAGTTACATTACACCATCGCAGTGTGGAATCCTGTTCAAACTAGTCTTAAGATCGCATAAACCCACTGTCTTCGTTTGAAGACAGCATTATTTGAAACTTTACATTTTCATAAATTATTATCTAACTGCTGTGTAGTAAGTTTTATGACATGCATTATCTGTTACAGAAGATTGTATTTCAGGCACAACCCACACAACTGAATGTAAAACAAACTACAGATAAAAAGATAACAGTTTAGTTTTAAGACTTTTTACCATATTTTTTACACCTTTTTCACACATTTAAAATAGTGTTTTTTTACGAAACAGTTGCAAATTAGACTTCATCTAAGTATAAAATTTGATATGCATTTGCGAAATAACTAGATACACACACCAGATATGAATTTTATATACAATTTTTCTAGACAGTCCTCAAACGAGGACATTGAGATATGATGGGTTAAGTGTAAAGGTACACTATTCGAATATATGAGAAAACCTTTATTCGTATAAATTCCAAGTGTAAGCTGTGATACTTATTTCAAATATAGTACTTGTTCATCAATACTTCCACAGCCAGTTTCAAGTTTCCAAAGGAGCTTTGGTGACCTAAATTTCAAGGATACTGTAAAACACAACCAAAGGAAAAGAGTATTTTGTAGATCGCAGCTTTTCAGGTAATTCAGTATTTGATCTCAAAATATTGGCACTGTTGGACACTATTCTATGAATTTTCAGTGATATTTTACTCCCAGAAAAAGTTGAGAAACCCATAATTTTGACCCTTTGGAAGCATCTTTTTTTGAAAATTCATGTGACTACACGTTCTATGCATGCTATGTACCTGAAACGCGCACCTGATACGAGTCTAGGATTAGCGTCAATACGTTGTCGACGCAAAAATATGAAGAAAAATTATTTGAATCGTAAAACAATAAGATATCATCTTCTGCCATTGAATTTGCTACTTAAAATAGCACATTTTGTTTTACACTCTTGAATGATACGTTGAATGCTTGTTTGAAGATAATATACGCCAATTTAGGAATAAATTCCTGCAACATGAACTCGTTGCATATTGTTTTTCTTCCATTAAAAAGTAGCAGAGAGCATGTGGGTCGTGAGTCACGGAAACAGTTTTGCTGGAATTTCTCAGACTCTTATTGAAACAACCTCGGAGCAGGTGCATCGTACTTTACGGACGCCGTTTCGTGAGAGCCCCACCATTTCGCTGATTAAACGATTAGCCTTTCATACGGTCTCCACGGCGGCCTAGAAAGGCAGCCTTCTTAGTCAAAATGGCCTGGCAGCCGTTTGGAGGCCTCATACAGGCGTTTTAATTATTGTTTCAATTACTAGTGTTCGTTGTTCGTAGCTCTTTATAAATGCAAACAACATGGTCGACTTCCGCACTGAGAACCTCGCTCGCTTAATAATACAACCGGCTGAAGGATCACACAGTTTACAAACCACACTCTCTCTCAGCTCAAGAATTTCCTTAACAGGGATATTTTTACATCTGTTTGCTAAAAACAAAAGTGATCGGGAGAAATATGTCCAACGTCTGTAATGCATAGCAGTAATCAATGTTTATTTTCCTGGAAACTTATCGACGGAAGATACCTACTGTTGAATCTCCTATTTAATTCAATTATTACGGAATCATGGAGGAGGACTGTCCAACAACTCTTCCACAAAACTAGTATGACTATCGACTTTACCTACTTCACGTTGGAGGTCGAAGTCAAACGTTGTTAAGGTTAAAAATTTATGCAATCCACTTGTTCGACAGCTAGTGTAGAATGCACAGAAACTAATACTATACATGTAACTTTCACTTCGTATATAAATACTCCGGTCCATATTATGGTGCTTAATTGATTCGTTTGAATGAATACAGCTAAAGACTCGATAACTGAGGAGAAAAAGATGCACTCGCCTGGTCATTGTGTTTTATGAGGTAGACACCTAACAGAAAAATGAGTTATATACGATAATTTTTCATTGATAGTTATAAAATGTCTGCACTCATGGATCATACACGTTCTAGTTAAAGATTATCTTCTTATGCAACATTGCATGCATCGTACGGTACTTTTAACGTGCTTAGATATCATAAAGAACACTTACAGGCCCTAAGTATGACTCTCGGGGCTTGTAAGTACTTTGTACTGGCGTGTAGAGCATCTAATTTTATACAACTGCATATACTCTGTCATAGATGTGAAGTCGGGTCATATTTCAAAGAATTCCAGCGGGTACTATCTGGGCCATGTTATTGATAGATAAGCTACAGAATGAATGTTCTGTATATATTAATGAAAAGTATTCATTTAAAACCCAATAATTCGTCGTAAATCTTTAATACATTTATCTCTATAATAATTACAAATTTCTCAAATTTAAATCGTGTAATTTCCACAGAAACTTTCTAGTTATCATGATATTTCTAGTTTAACCACATTTTAGTTTGAAATACGAAGTGATTGATGAAAAGCTTAGACTTAAATTTAAAACAATAAAACATGTAAATGTCTGGTTACCAAGGTAAAATTTAAACATGATAAGATTATTTAACACAAAGATATCTGCCAAATTTACAAACTTAAATCATGAACTCATATTGACAATTAGCAGATCATATCAGTACAGCCTCAGTGACATTCCTTTGGTACAATACAGACATGTAGTTTGTTTGTCATCGATAAAACGTTCTATTACACTGGGTAACAAAAAAATATTTTTTGAAAATCGTCCAGGGTTTTCCAGTTGA